>BTPG01000008.1:5706705-5911555 GCA_036245525.1 Semisulcospira habei | reverse complement strand
GGGATTTCGGTGTTGGGGTAGAATGAGTTAAGACAGCTCTAACGTTTCACTGCGCGTGCGTCAACACGTATGCCGTTTAGAAAACTACACGCGTTCAACAAAAGGGGCGGTCCGTGGCGCAGTGGTAAAAGCGCCTGCCACCACTGCAAGAGGTGCGAGGTTCGATACCCGGTTCCGGCGTCGGACTTTTCTCCTCTAGTAAGTGTCACCATTAATTCGGGCGGACCGTCGGGGGTTCTTTCTCCGGGTACTCCGCCTCTTTCCTCCCCCACGAATTTGGTATTAATTGTAGCGGCAAACATCACTTGATCAAATTTCAAAAATATAAAAAAACGATTTGAATTTCCAAAATTTCAGTAGCTCGCTTGAGCTTGCCCTTAGCACCACGTGAATGTTCTGTGTTGATGTACAGTGTGTGAGGGAATGCCGGCGCGCGATTCACGTGAGCGTGCTTGTTGGCTTCAGTTCGCGGCTATTACAATACAATACAATAATACTTTATTAATCCCTTATGGGGAAATTCACTGTCTGCCCATACAAGACATGGCACTCATTTATTTAATTAAAAAAAACAACAACTATAACTCTCAGTTAAAGAAATAAAGTGTAACCGACGTACTGGTACCTTTCTAACACTGCTGGCATCAGGTGTCAGCAATGTTGCAGTGAATTACAGAATGGGCTAGGACTAAAGAACAAAAGAAACTATCTATTGATATTACTGTTGAAAAGCGTAACAGCCTGAGGAACAAAATAGATCTTTGTTACATAAATGTCAGTCCAAAAGTTAGAACGGTAACAATACTGGAGGAGTAAAACATCTGTACAAGCTGAGTGCTTATGATCTGAGTAAACAGTAAAGACGGGTGTGCGCTTTTTTCACAATAGCCTCTGTGTTGTGTTTCCAGATGCCGCATTGAGATGGCCTTAGTCGCCTGCTCGGCGTTAAACCCAAATAACTAACTAATTGTCTCAAGCTGAGCGCGTAGTTGTGAAAATGAAAACACCTAAATACCTGTAGGACTCTATACACGCTCAGCTTCTGTTCCCTTGATGACAACAGGATCGGGATGATGTCTGATTTCCTGAAATCTATGACCTTGTCTCTTGTTTTGCCAATATGTAAATCAAGATAGATTTCATCCCACCACTCTACAAAGTCGTCGATCTCCTGTCGATAGTCTCTGTCGTCCTCCTCTGTAATCTGACCTGTCAGTGCCGTGTCGTCAGCGTATTTGTCTATGACACAGTCGTCATGAGTGGCTCTACAGGCTGCTGAGTACAAAAAAAAAAAAAAAAAAAAAAAAAAAAAAAAAAAAAAAAAAAGGCGACAGATCGGCCCCTTGTGGCGCACCGGTGTTGGTAAAAAGCACATCTGAGATTAGATCAGAACTAATTCTGACATACTGTGGGCGGTTAGTGAGATAATCCAAAACCCAAAGAATGGTAGAGGCATTTATGTTTTTTTTACAAATAACTTTTGAACGCAGATGATTTCAAGACAACTCTAAGCAAAAGAGATGTGATCACCAACCTTGGTCCTAATTTATTTTAATCTTTTCAAAGTTTCAACAAAAATGGTCTATCCGCTGACCTGGGGAAATTTTGAGTGACCTATGTAAACCTGTCAAAATATACCCTGATCGAGCCCCACTCAGAAACACTGAAACTAAATTGTACTTGGCAGCGATATAGGTCATAGATCTTTACGCTGATCCTAGAACAGTCTGTATGACTGCGTGTCATTAGTGGACTGCAGTTTACAACAGAAAGCATACAAATGGTTTTCGGAAATGTTGATGGTTTCCGCAACCACCACATTGTCGGGGAGCGAGTTTCAATAGACGATTTACGGAAATCAGAAGCAGGTCAAAATTGCTTGTTTTTCGACGAAAACCGTGAATTAAAAGCAGGACAAACACGCAACATTGCGCGTTTGTCCGGGTTTTTAATCCACTGTTTTCGCCGAAACACGTGCAAGTTTGTCCAGCTTCTGATTTTCGAACAACGTCCATTTG
Organism: Semisulcospira habei; assembly: GCA_036245525.1. Classification (NCBI taxonomy): domain Eukaryota; kingdom Metazoa; phylum Mollusca; class Gastropoda; family Semisulcospiridae; genus Semisulcospira; species Semisulcospira habei. Next base: position 5,909,537 of record BTPG01000008.1, on the reverse strand, counting down.
ACACAGCTGACTTTGCTAACTTATTCAAAAGCTCTCTGATTTCCGAACAACGTCCAGTTGACACAGCTGACTCTGCTAACTTATTGAAAAGATCTCTGATTTCCGAACAACGTCCAGTTGACACAGCTGACTTTGCTACTTACTCAAAAGCTCTCTGATTTCCGAACAACGTCCAGTTGACACAGCTGACTCTGCTAACTTATTGAAAAGCTCTCTGATTTCCGAACAACGTCCATTTGACACAGCTGACTTTGCTAACTTATTGAAAAGCTCTTTGATTTCCGAACAACGTCCATTTGACACAGCTGACTTTGCTAACTTATTGAAAAGCTCTCTGATTTCCGAACAACTTCCAGTTGACACAGCTGACTTTGCTAACTTATTGAAAAGCTCTCTGATTTCCGAACAACGTCCATGTGACACAGCTGACTTTGCTAACTTATTGAAAAGCTTAAATCATGCTGTGCCCACGGGTGTCCGTGTAACTTGCTGCAGAGCCATAAATTATTATGTGATCTGTCTCTGCTTGCTTGTGCCAGGTTAGGCGTGTTCACTTAGTTGATGTTACTTACTGACGTGCTGGAAAGTGTTGATGGTGTTCCTACGACGATGTCAAGAACTTTGAAAATCCTCAGTCATTCAGGACAGGGCAGGTCAGCCATCACACCGGCGTGTGACTCTGTAACCGGCCATTACATCATGAGGCTGAATTGAAAAATAATCGCATATTGTCTAAATGAAGGATCTGTTACAGATTAGGAGATCGGTCCACCATTTTAGCTCAAGTGTGGTGCCAAGAATAGCTTGGCACCTAAGGCGCCAAGCTATTCTGGCACCACTCTTGAACGTGTATAGTTAAATGTATTTCCAGTACCTGTGTATCAGGACGATACCCTTGGAAACGCCCTTTCAGACTGATGTGGCTGCCGCCACACTGAGTGGCCCTACTGTGGCACGCACCATATTTTTGAACAGCGGTACAGAGGTTTTGTTGTCGAAGACCTGGAATGATAGGCATCGGAAACCAAAATTGTGTGTCTATTTACATGGTACAAGACTGCACAGTGGCGTAGCTGACGGTGAATGAAGCGAAACACAAAAAGAATTATGGTGATCCGATAAACCGTTCTCGGGATATTGCGTAAAACGTGCCCTTTAAAATGACCACGTTTTGACCCCAAAATCGTCAAATTGGGAAAAATGGCAACTTTAGGTTCCTGTATGACTCAGACTATAAGCCGCACAGAGTCCAAACTAGGTACACACACTTCGACCACTGCGTAGATTGTGTCTAATTTTTCTGGGCTTGTACTGCAAACGTACATCCTGTGGCAGGCCGTTAAAAACGCCGATTTTTTAAAATCTGTCAACGTCCTTTTAGCTTGAGTGTTGGGTTTTAATCTTCAAAAGCTAATATCTCCTAGAGTACTTACCCCTCTAACTTCAAATTTGTCCTTACTAAAGTATATAAAAAGAGCTCTATGCACATGAGTGTTTGTGTGATTTAACTGAAGGTCAAGGTCACACAAGCTCAAAATATATATTGAAATATACGTTTTCCTAAAGATTGTAACACTGATTTGAGAGCCTAACATGAATGTTTTATAATTAAACACAGCATTAGGCTTCCAAGGCAACCTTTGATAACATTTTACAATGATCAAGGTCACTGAAGGTCATTCAATAATTGAAAGTGGTCAATGTATGTCAAAGTTTGAGACTACATATTTGCATCTCCTGACATGCGCATTAATTCAGCTTGGAGCTTGAAAAGCACTTCTGTATGTTCCAATCTGGTTGATATCTGGCAACTCAAGGTCGCAAAGGTCAAGTAATGTGCGAAATGCAGTTACAGTTTGTCTGTGACTGCATTTCTTAAAGCCTCTGTGGTCAGATAAAGCTAAACATGAGATACACTTTGTTTATGAAAGGGGCTTTAATTACAGACTGATAGGTTTGACCCCAAAAGCAGGCCAAGGTCACAGATTAGCAAATTTGTCAAAATGAACATGAGTTTTGAGTGTTTCAGTGTACTTCGATAGTTTCCTGTGTTGGTAACTATATATACGATAACAGTTTATACACACATCCATGTCAGTGACCTTGAGATTGGTCAATATCACAGTTAATGTTATTCTCACGTCAAAGTCTTCGAGCATCTAGTTTAAGGCTGGTTGTGTTTCGGTGCAGGCGTTGTTAAAAAAAACGGTACGTTAAAAAAACAACAAAAAACCAAACAACTGTCAACACGCTCATGAAACCTTTACAAGTGTAGTCCAGAATGTAGTTTCATTCCATCAAAGATCACATCCTTCCGCCTTAAAAGTGGAGGGAGCGATGGTGGAGTCACTTATTTGCTACGTTGGTTCGTTGCGTTTGTCATTCGATTTTATGTGTCGTTTAGGTGGTAAAACTTGATCAACAGGAAGGTTGTGCTACCTTTAAGGTTAAGGTCGCGGCTACATATTCCGGGGTTGCTATTGTTGTAAACCACTTTGCATAAAGCATGTCTTTAAAAACACTGGGTCGATTGATCCATGTTTGACATGATGATAGTTCATTTGGGATAAAAGTCCGTCACCATCGACGGCGTCTCCTCCAACCCAGTCACGCTCTCCTGCGGAGTTCCACAGGGGTCCGTCCTGGGTCCGGTCTTTTTTACACTGTACACCTCTCCCCTGTCCAACATCATCCAGTCTCACCACCACCTCTACGCTGCCGACTCACAACTACTAGACAAAGACAAACTTGACAACACTCAGTCACTACTGATTCGCACGGCTGACTGCTACGAAGACGTGAAAAACTGGATGACAGCAAACAAGCTTAAACTGAATGACGACAAAACAGAAGCCATGCTGGTAGGCACTCGCCAGAAACTTTCCCAGCTCCCTCCCTCCCTCCACCTTCAACTCGACAGCACCCCCATCTCCCTCTCTGACTCGGCCAAAAACCTCGGCGTTATCCTCGATTCCTCTCTCTCCATGACCGGCTTCGTCTCCGCCACGGCCCAGGCATGCTACTTACACCTCCGCGGCATAAGTTAGATCAGAAAATACCTCACTATCGAAGCTGCCACCAAACTTGCTGTCTCTCTCATCCTATCTCGCATCGACTACTGCAACTCTCTCCTTTCCGGCCTCCCTCACTTTCCAGCGCGTCCAAAACAATGCTGCCCGCCTCGTCCTCAGAAAGAAAAAATCTGACCACATCACTCCCCTGCTCAAACTCCTTCACTGGTTTCCCATCCCCCAACGCATCCAATACAAGATTCTGTCTCTCTGCTACAAATCCCTGAACAACTGCGCTCCTGCCTATCTTTCAAACTTACTTCACCCCTACACTCCTCCCAGCTCCCTCCGCTCCGCCTCCGACCCTCTCCGCCTCCACATCCCTCGCACCAAACTCAGCACTTTCGGCCCCCGCTCCTTTTCAGTATACGGTCCATCCACCTGGAACACTTTCCCACTCTCTCTCCGTCAGAAACACTCTCTCTCCCCCTTCCAGTCCGCCCTCAAAACTCACCTCTTTCAACAGTTCTAGCACTATACCACCACACTCCCCACCCTAAGCAGACTGTCGTAATGTATTTCACTACTTGTGGTACGTGAGTCATTGTCTAAAGTGTGCGCATACGTGTGCGAGTTGTGAGTGCGCGCTTAGAGTTATAATTATTATAAGATAAGCGCATTATAAATACCGTAATTAATAGACAGCAGCGGCCAACTCCTTACGGAAAACACTGCTGTACTAAACAGATGGACTGAGTACTGCCGAGACTTGTATAACTACAAGGCTGGGCCAGACACCAGCATCCTCCAAAACAACCAGGCTGGGGCCAGGAAGGCTGAAGACCTGCCAGTGTTAGCTGAAGAGGTGGAAGCAGCCGTACGCGGCCTGAAGGGAGGAAAGTCTCCAGGTATAGACAACGTACCTGCTGAACTGTTGAAACATGGAGGAGAAGTAACAACGAAGGTCCTCACTACACTCTGTCAAAAGATCTGGGAGCAAAAGAAATGGCCAGTAGAATGGACACAGTCTCTAGTGATCCCGCTCCCCAAGAAAGGAAACCTGAAACAGTGCCAGAACTACAGAACTATCAGTCTGATAAGTCACCCTAGCAAAGTAATGCTTAGAATCATTCTCAACCGCCTCAAAACTTTCGCCGAGGAACTGCTGGCAGAAGAACAGGCTGGCTTCAGAGTTGGAAGAAGCACTGTAGAGCAGATTTTCAACTGCCGCGTCCTGATCGAGAAACATCTGCAGCATCAGCGCGAACTCTACCACAACTTCATTGATTTCAGGAAAGCATTTGATCGCGTCTGGCACGACGGACTCTGGCAAGTCATGAGATCGTTCAACATAGAGGAGGGACTGATCCAAATGATAGAAGCGCTTTACAAGAACGCCTGCAGCGCGGTTCTACTTAACAATCAGTCAGGCGAGTTCTTCAGGACGACGATCGGTGTCCGTCAAGGATGCCTGCTCTCTCCTGTCCTTTTCAACATATTCCTGGAGAAGATCATGCAGGAAACCCTCCACGACCACCATACTTCAATCTCTATTGGTGGCAGATCCCTGTGCAATCTTCGATTCGCAGACGACATTGACCTCATGGCAGGCAGCAATAGTGAGCTCCAAAACCTGACAGACAAACTTTCAAGTAGCGCAGGGTCTTATGGCATGGAGATCAGTACGGATAAAAGCAAAGTGATGATCAACACCACAAGCGACAGCAGCAGCAATATTCACATGAATGGCCAGAAGCTAGAAGAGGTCAATAGCTACAAGTACTTGGGAGCCACCCTGTCCAAAGACGGTAGTTGCATAGCAGAGATCCGTATCAGGATAGGTACAGCAACATCCGCAATGGCCAGGCTGGACAGGATATGGCGAAGTAACTCCATCAGCTTCACCGTCAAGTACAGGCTTTACAAGTTCCTCGTAGTGTCTATTCTACTCTACGGCTGTGAGACTTGGACACTGCTTGCAGACTCAGAAAAGAAAATCCAGGCCTTTGAGAACAAGTGCCTGAGGAAGTTGCTCCGCATCTCGTACCGCGAGCACAAGACCAACGAATATGTACGGAGCATCGTCACTTCCCTGGTGGGCCCACATGAACCCCTTCTGGCAACTGTGAAACGGCGCAAGCTTGCTTGGTTTGGCCACGTGACCCGACACAACACCTTGTCCAAGACTATCCTCCAAGGCACTCTCGAAGGAAGTCGTCGGCGAGGTCGTCAGAGAAAGAGTTGGGTCGCAAACATAAAAGAATGGACCGAACTCGAGATGCCAGACTTGCTTGCCACCGCCCAAAATAGAACTCAGTGGAGAGCACTGTCTGTTGCTGCTGCCTTTCAGTCCCCCCAACGCCCAGTTCGGGCAAGGGACTGATGATGATGATGATGATGAATTATTATTATTTTTATTAAAAGAAGAAGGTCACGTACACAGATACGACATTTATTGCAATAAGTATGCAAACGCATTTGCTCCGCATTTTAAATGATATTAATCATCAAGAAGAAGATTAAATGTAATGAACAAGGCGCATGGGGGTGGGGTGCGAGGAAGGGGGTGGGGGTATGGGGGGGGGGGGCGGGGTAGGGGGGAGATGGGGCGTGGGTGGGTTAAAGAAGACTGGGACTGTGGGACTAGACGTTCATGATGGACTCAGTTTTCAAAACCTTCTTAAACAGGCTGGAGAAAGGTTTCTAACTCAGACTTAACAGTGTGGTTACAGACTTTTCACGTTTTCCCTTACGCTATTGAATCAGCAACGTACAGCGCACGGGGCTGTTTTAAAACGCATAGGGTACCTGCTCCTCTATGCGCTTCACAGTCATCTATCTATCTATCATCTATCTATCATCTATCTATCTATCTATCTATCTATCTATCTATCTATCTATCTATCTATCTATCTATCTATCTATCTATCTATCTATCTATCTATCTATCTATCTATCTATCTATCTATCTATCTATCTATCTATCTATCTATCTATCTATCTATCTATCTATCTATCTATCTATCTATCTATCTATCTATCTATCTATCTATCTATCTATCTATCTATCTATCTATCTATCTATCTATCTATCTATCTATCTATCTATCTATCTATCTATCTATCTATCTATCTATCTATCTATCTATCTATCTATCTATCTATCTATCTATCTATCTATCTATCTATCTATCTATCTATCTATATCCCGTAGTCTTGCCAACCGTTGGGGCACCCACTGATGACTTGACAACCAGCTCCCTCCATTCCTCTCTGTTCTCTCTCATCCCATCTCGCATCGACTATTGCAATTCTCTCCTTTCCGGTCTCCCTCACTCCACCACTTTCACTCTCCAGCGCGCCCAGGACAATGCTGCCCGCCTCGTCCTCAGAAAGAAAAAATCTGACCACATCACTCCCCTGCTCAAACTCCTTCACTGGCTTCCCATCCCCCAAAGCATCCAATAACAAGATTCTGTCTCTCTGCTACAAATCCCTGAACAACTGCGCTCCTGTCTATCTCTCAAACTTACTTCACCCCTACACTCCTCCCTGCTCCGCCTCCGACCCTGTCCGCCTCCACATCCCCGCACCAAACTCAGCACTTTCGCCCCCCCCCCCCCCTCCTTCTCTGTATACGGTCCTTCCACCTGGAACACTCTCCCACTCTCTCTCCGTCAGAAACACTTTCTCTCCTCCTTCCAGTCCGCCCTCAAAACTCATCTCTTCAACAGTTCTAGCACTATATCACCACACACCCCACCCCAAGCTGACTGTCGTAATGTATTTCACTGCTTGTGGCACGTGAGTCGTTGTCTAAAGCGTGCGCATGCGTGCGCGAGTTGTGATTGCGCGCTTAGAGTTATAATTATTATAAGATAAGCGCATTATAAATACCGTAATTATTATTATTTTTTATTATTTTTATTATTTTTCTCTGCCATTCTTAGCGTACCGCCCAGCCTCAGTCCTGTCCACTCTGAGATATTGTCCTCCCATCTTTTCCTCTGTCTTCCTCTCCTTCGTCCTCCTTGCACAGTGCCTTGCAGGATTGTTTTGGCAAGCCCTGCTGAACGCGTGACATGCCCATACCACTTCAGTTTGCGTTTTTTTCATAATGGTTAATAGGTCTTCATAGGGCCCGATGGCTTGCCTGATTCTGCTTCCCACTTCCTCGTTCGTGATGTGATCTCTGTATGAAATGCCAAGCAGCCTTCGAAAACATCTCATTTCAGTGACGTGTATCCTTTCAAGGTCTGCTGTGAGGGTCCATGACTCACAGGCATACAAAAACACTGACATCTGCCTTAAACAAATCTACTGGAAATTGAATGACATGCTGAGCCCCAGAACGTATTGAGTAATTCTCCCTTGTTGGTGACTATTAGGGGTTTACTCGTTCTGATCTAGCTAGAGTCACGGAATTTGACCCATTCTCAATCCTCAGATTTTATTCTCAGGATGTACACAGCAACAGCAAAAGCAAATAAGTTACAAATTTGACTCTTGTGGTACGCGTGCTCATTAAAATGTGTGAAAAAACATCCAAAAGGTGACATAAAAATGGAAAAGAAATAGCTACCCAAAACTAACATAAATAAACAAACACTACGTGCGTTACGCATGATGTTACACACTGTTACGGTTGTGGTTGTGTTATTCTTTTAGGGCATGTGTGTGTTAATCATAGGAAAAATCCGATATTCAGTTGAGTTATTTTCGCTAAGAATCACGTACCTTTATTTTTTAAAAAAATGATTCGTTTTCTTTTGCCTGGAGAATTGCAATCGATTTCTGTTGTGTAGATAGAATGTTGCATATTGTTGCTACATTGTTACGAAGTCCCACCTAGATTTTTGGTGGAAGGTCCTGGAAAGGGCGCGATTATTATAGTGACCTAAAAAAATGACGACGTCAAAGTTGTGTAGTTCCCATGTTGTCGGTACAGTTCGCAACATTTATGGAATGCACCTAGATGTTAGTGGAAGATTGTAGACTGATCTAGAGTGTTTTTTAATGAATATTAATGAGTTTTGGTTACGTTTTCTTTTTAGATTGGTTGAGTTTCCGGATTGTTCTGGAAATCTGAAATAGTATAAAAGAGCGTGTTAGGAAATATGTGTGTTCATTGTATGGGAGAAGCAGTGTATCAGAATTGGGATGCATTGTAGAGAGACAGTGTACCAAAGTGTGGATGCATTGTGCTGAGATTGCATCGTGAGAATAAAGTACTGTGGGAACTGTTACTCCAGTGTGGTCTACAGCCTTGTGCCACGTGTGACGAGTTGCAGCTGAGTGAGGTTTCTTTACAAGAACACTACGTGAGTGCGTCTGGTGTGATTGTATCATACTACGACTGCCACGTAACACACACTCACAAACTGCAAGATTTACAAGAAGATGATAAAAGACCGTTAAAACCCTTTCTGCTGTAGACAGTATAGCCTCACACATAATAAATATTTGAATTTGTCTCTCAAATTTTATTAGAGAAAAAAAACTATTTTGTCAAAATATGGCTATTTTTTACCTATTTCCTGATCCCCTACGACCTTGGCCTTTGAGAAAGGTTACTAAAATTTGGTGTGTTTAAAAATGGTCTTGCCACAAAGTATCCTTGGGGCAAGTTTGAAGACTGTAGTTTGAATTGTTTCGGAGAAAATCCCAACGTTAAGGTTTATCCCGGACGACGGACGACCTGGCCCAGAACATAATACTCACTTTTGCTTCGTATGTGAGTAAAAAAAACAACCAATAACATCCTTAAGAAGCGAAGATACAAAAACGAATTAAATGTATGTTTTACGTAACTTCAGGCATGTCGGACGGTTGACGTGACTTTTCACATTCAGTATTGAGTCAGACGTCGTACAGCACAGTGCCTGTTTCTCATCGCAGAGGACGTCCACGCCATTTTCTCTAGATCCATGCAATTTAGACAGACCTACTGGAAATTCAATGGCATTTTATTGGAACCCGGAACGCATGTTGTCTTCCGGATTTTATTATGATCGGTAACTAGTCAGAAACAAATTCTATAAACGCACATAAATTATCTAGCAGAATATCCCAGGGAGATTTTAAAAATATTTTTGTTAATGTATTTCTTTCTTTTATTAATGGCAACACAATGCTTACAGCCAGGAATCTGATCTTTCCAATGATTCTAAAACCAGATTTGTAGACAGATGGGCAAAGATGCCTGAGGCCATGGAGGGAAGAACATACTATCATTGTGTACGTGATCGGCCCGCAGAAAGGAAAAAAAAAATCGCAAAGTGAAGAAAACTCACTGCCTATCACACACTTGTTGTGATGACTTATAGCTCGCCGAAGAAAACACAGAAAAACAACAAGAACAGGAGTAGGAGGCAAAAAAAAAAAAAAAGAAAAAAAAAAAAAGGAGGCAAAATACACTTTATTATTCGTTTTCTCATTTTCTTACCACACTTTAGACACGCCTGAAAAGAAGGCCTACGCGGTGTCTTTTCACGCTAATGCGTCAGACGACATCAGCAGAGTGACTGCTTTCTTTTGCGGAGGGCGTCTCCGCCATTCGCTCTACAACCATTGTTACCTCGTAGTTGTAGTATAATGCAATCACACCAGACGCACGCACGTAGGGTTCTTGTAAAGAAACTTCACTCAGTTGCAACTCGTCCCACGTGGCACAAGATTGAAGACCACACTGGAGTAAAAGTTCCAACAATACTTTATTGCAGCAATGTGATCTCCGCACAATGCATCCACAAATGCACCAACACTGACAATGCATCAACACTTTCGACACTCTGCATCTCTCATACAATGCACACACATATTTCCTAACACCGTCTTTATACTGTTACATGATTTTCAGAGCATTCCAGCAAATTCAGACAACTCAACCAATCAGAAAAGAAAACGTAACCAAAACTTATTAATATTCATTAAAAAGAATACTCTAGAACTTACTATGACAGCTTTCAACATTTATTTAGGCGCATTTCAATACAATGTTACGAAATGTACCCGGAACCACTTTGACGTCATATTTGAGGTCACTAGAATAATCGCGCCGTTTCGAGAACGTTCTAGGTCAAACGAGGTCGGACTTTAGCAACAATGTAACAAAAAAGACGCGTCATTTCAGCCCGCTACACAACAGAAATCGATCTCCGTGCAAAAAAAAAAAAAAAAAAAAAAAATGAATCCTAATAAAAAGGTACAAATTATTATCTAAAATAACTCAAATAAATATCGGATCTTTCCTATGATTAACACACTCATGCTCTCAAAAGAATAACACAACCACAAACGTAACAACAATGCAACTTACACAGATCTACTGTAAATTGAATGAGCTGTAAAAACTGACGAGTATGTGTTTTCAACACTAAATTCAGTGCGCGTACGCCGTGATCTGCTCCGATTCAGTGCGCGTACGCCGTGATCTGCTCAACGAAAAGTGCGCCACGCGATTAAAAAAAAACAAAAAAAAACAAAACACGTCGACACTCACTGTCTTCCACACAGTGGTGTTAATGACTTAGTGCACTAAGAACAAAACTAACGACATCTTTGGAAAGAGGAGATAACAAACTTTATCACCGTGCAAAAAGTGTTGTTTCAAAGTCAAATCACGTTATTTGCATTCGGAGCGTGTTGAAAAACAGGTAAAAATCGCACTCTCAGCGATTCAGTTGCAAGGCGTATGCGGAGTGGCTAACGGCTGGGTTTGCCCGCAATGATCTGCCGAAAGCGGCTCAGTAGTTTGAGTGAACTATGTGAACCTGTTAAAATATACCCAGATCGAGCCCCATTCAGAAACACGACACTAACTTGTACTGGCAGTGAAATAGGTTATAGATCTTTATGCCGATAAACTGTAACCTTTAACCAGCATAGCATTGATGGGCAGTGCTTTTACTTTGGTGTAAGGGAGAGTACTCTGGGTTACTCACAAATTTATACTCAACGGCTTTTGCATCTCCATCGTGATGGCCATTTCACGGCGGTTGAATGCAAAACTGTTTTTCTTCGATCTCACCACCATACGTTTGCGTGCAAAGTGATAATGGAAGGACGCAGATCCAGTGATATCCCCACTGGTTCCATGCACGACGATGGTAAGCAGTTTTAAGAATAGCGTGCTTGTCAGTCCTGATCTTTTTCGTGTGTGACGGCGTCTGTAGAAGTTTAAGTGAACTTTTACAAACATCAACAGTACATTGTTTCTTGACACACATTGATGAGATACGAAGTCCGCCATGCTATAAAACATGCAAATGCATCTGTTGGCTTGTAATTGCTTGAGTTTTTGTTCAATGAATGAATAATCAAAACACTGCTCAACTTACGGACTGTTACGACAAAGGCTGAGTTGTTTCCCTTGTACTATACACTAGTCATCAGTGGTGCCCCAATGGTCGGCAAGACTACGGGATATAGATAGATAGATAGACTATACACTAATGTATGCAGTAGCAGAGACAAGCCCCGCATCACACCCACGATCAGAGAAACAGCAGTAGGCGATCCTAGTCAGCAAGAGGCGTAGATTCTCATGAGGCCGTGCGGCTGCAGGAGCTCAAGTGAATTTATGTTTTATGTAGATAGAAGCCTGCCAGGTACAGGGGCGGATCTTAGAAGTGGGGGAGGGGGGGGGGGGGATCAAACATGGTCAGTTTGATGCTTTCATCTTTTGAGAATGGTGCATATTTATTTAAGATCCATTTAGACCATAATTATATCCAAAAGTGTTTGGCGGGTGCAAAAAATGTATTGTGATGTAGGGTCACAGTCGTTGCAGCCATTTTGTATTACACTTTTTCCATTCCCTGTTTTAAACACACACACAAAGTAGGACCGATATGACTGGTGTCAGTTAATTATTTTGCAGACATCAAAAGGCCATCAGGCAGCTTTAGATCACAACCCAAAAACACACAGGCGTATGTCATCTCGCATCTGCCAAGTCACCGTGCTTCAGAAGGTCGCAATAACAGGGACAGTTTCATGCGGCGAGAAAAATTGAGAAGTACCACTGTAGGTCGGCACCGGGGATCACCAGATTATGGCCACTCAGAACCCAGCGGCTTGGAGGTCAGTAATCCTGAGTGTTCGCTGCGGCAGTCAGAGGTTTCCTCCATAGCTGACATCATTGGTCAAATGCGTGGCAGTGGTTTGGCCACATCTCTACAGAGAAGGAGGCTGTCAGGTATTTCACCTGAAGCTGAAGTGGCTGATCAGCCACACGTCGGGTTTGATTTGCATCCCCATACGCTGCCACGGAGAAGGTCTGGGCGTGTATCAGTCATCGAGATGGTGGAGCGGATCCGATCAGGGCGTGGGTCGAAGACCGATGTTATGGAGCATCTGCGAGCAGCTCGTGCATCCATGCCATTGGTGGTGGACCAGCTGTGTCAGGAAGATGAGACGGATGCTCTGCTAGGGACACAGCGTGATTCAGTGGAGCCTGTTCTCACCCACAGCCTCCAGAAACGCCGCTCCGTGCGCTTTTTGGGCATTGGGGAGGAATCAACCTCAGAAAAGGAGCGCAAAAAATCCATGGAGCTGAATGAGCGTGTCAAGTCCATGACGGTCCCCATGGCTGCTAAGAAAGTCTACAGGTGAGGGAAGCACTATGTGTTTTGTTTGTGTGTACACGTGTGTGTGTGACTGGGATGCACAGGGATTCCAGACATTACAGAAGTAATGTAGTAAAACTGTTGCCGCTAGGGTTTCACGTGAAAGAAAAACAGAAGATAGTGGTAGAAAACCCTTTAAAATAGAAACAAATAACCACGTTTCGGATCAAAGATCCTTCCTCAGGTGACATGGAAACAAACGTAGAACAGAAAAGAACACGACATAAAGAAAAGACGTCATCCTGTATAGAGAAAATTTAGAACGACGTATAAAAAAAACAACAAACAAACAAACAAAAAAAAAAACCCCACACACACACATAATGACGCAAATACACATGCACAAAACACGTACCACAAAACTTACGTCTATATATACATACACGTCACTGCATACATTCGCATTCACTCGTGCCTGCTGCAGCTCACGCACACACACACACACACACACACACACACACACACACACACACACACTGAATACTGGATGCTACCTTTGAGTGTGTGTGTGTGTGCGTGAGCTGCAGCAGGCACAAGTGAATGCGAATGTATGCAGTGACGTGTATGTATATAGACGTAAGTTTTGTGGTACGTGTTTTGTGCATGTGTATTTGCGTCATTATGTGTGTGTGGTTTTTTTTATTTTTTATTATTATTTTTTTTATACGTCATTCTAAATTCTCTCTATACAGGATGACGTCTTTTCTTTATGTCGTGTTCTTTTCTGTTCTACGTTTGTTTCCATGTCACCTGAGGAAGGATCTTTGATCCGAAACATGGTTATTTGTTTCTATTCTAAAGGGTTTTCTACCACTATCTTCTGTTTTTCTTTTTACAGAAGTAAGTTTACCCATAGGGATAGCACTGGCAGTAACTTCCATTGAAATGTAACCAGAAACAATTCCTATTACTTTCTGTAGATACAGTTGCAGGGAGAATCAAATCCACTCATCTGCAGCCAAATGCAAGGAGATTTCTTGTGGAGTGAGGCAAATTTTTGAGAGCCCAGTTAGCAGATTAACCCTTTTAGCCCCGGATCCCTACAGCAGGAGATGGCTTGACCATGATAATTCAAGGGTAGTGCCAGATTAGCTTAGCACCTGAAGGTGCCAAGCTAATCTGGCACTACCCTTGAATTATCATGGTCAAGCCATCTCCTGCAACTAGTACATACTAACACAGTCGTTGGGCAACACCTCCAAAATTTGAGAAATGGGACCTTGGGGCTAAAAGGGTTAATGCAAATTTCAATGCAGAAACACACACAAAATTAAGTGTGCTACCAGAAGAAATCTGGGATTGCAGATGATAACCTGCATAGCTATTGAAACAGCTTAATATCCTCTCTGCTGTTTTGATGAATGAAAAACACACAGGGATCTGACATGGAATGTCTGCTTACTGTGGATAAGGTAAAATGTTACTTTGGAAACCGTGATGCAGTAATGAGGTCGTGTGTGTACCTACATCAGGACCTTGCGCTGGCATTCATGATTCATCTTTATCACAAAAGATTTTCACTTATTAGGTGCTAATTGTGTTTCCTAATGTTTTGTTAACTCATTCTACCCCAGACACACCCCAGCAAGATAGGGATCGACCATGACAGTTCAAGGGTGATGCCAGAATAGCTTGGCGCCTATGGGCGCCAATTAGCTATTCTGGCATCACCCTTGAACTATCTTGGTCAATCTGTGTCCTGCACTGCAATGCAGTCTTCAGAGGACAACGGCAACATTTGGGGATTTCGGTGATGGGGTAGAATGAGTTAAGTCAGCAAATTCAATGCTAAAGAACCCAATCTGTCCAAGAAACAGGGATGCAGAGTGGGGTCAGGGAGAGACGTAGATCCTCATGAGCCCCTGCAAGTGCAGGGGCCCATGAGGATCTATGCCTCTTGCAGTATGATTTTGTTTACTTTATTGACTTGCCAGTGATTATATTATAGTGAAGATGGTAGTACTCTTGATGCTAACAGTTAGCAACTTGGCCTCTGAAATCGTGACAGATTCTGCTTCCTTATAGTACTGTATGGATGAGGCTAGCAAGAGACATATGGGCTCATGAGAATCTCAGCCTCTTGGTGTTACATCAGGGAAGGGGTTAATGTTAGCCAGTGACTGGAGGCATGGGTGGACATGGCTGATATTTGTCAGCTTGCACATGCAATATTTGCCAGCTAGTTTGGCAACACTTGTTGTGTTCAAACAGCGAACTGCTTTATTAGTGGCCCAGTGTTCCCTGTTAGCCAGGAGTCAGCAGTGAAGGGTAACTAAACTGGCTGACATCATATTATGTGTATGCCAGTGTAAGACATGAATACTAAGGTACATGCCAGTTTTAGGGATAGACTGAGTTTGTTAGTTCAAAGGGTGGCACCACACTGGTTGTCTTCCTCTAGTCACCAGGTACCGCATGTCAGCTGTAGCGGTAGCAAATTGAGGTAGGTAATCAGTGTGGGATGACACCAGAGTAGCTGGACGCCTATAGTACAGGCACCTGGCTATATCTAGTACTACTTTTGCTCTATCACGGTTGAGCAGTCTCTTGCTTTAGAGGGTTGGAACTGAGTGGGATAGGGGCACAACAGAGTGTCATGGCAATCCAAGTACTATGCAATGAGTGTCAAGTAGTACTGTTTGCAGTAAGCTTGGATGGCACAAATAGCACTCCAGTTTAAAGTTTACACACCATCTCACTCACACACACACACACACACACACACACACACACACACACACACACACACACACACACACACACAGTCTTACAGTTACAAGTTAGGTACACACACACACACACAGTAGTGACTATGCAAAAGAGTTATCATGAACTTACTGTTGCGGAGGCAGCATGGGTTGAGGTCTGCTGATATCACAAGCTGAAACAGCCTGCTATCACAGTATCTGCAGCAGCATTACGCNTTATGTCATTCGCTTAGAAGAGCCTGCATGTAACCACGCAGACACACACATATAATCTAACTCTCAAAAGGTGCCTCGGACGACACTCTATTCACATAACGATATACCTTTAATTAACTTGGACTTGTTAGATTAATAGGCGTGTGTGTTGTGTGTGTGTGTATGTGTGGTAGATGAGCGTGGGTGTGTGAATGGGTACATAGGTACCGTACTGGTGGGAGCAGCAGAATCCGTAGCATATCCCCTGTCACTGATCTTTCAGGCTTCCTTGGACACCGGAGAGGTGCCGATATTCAAAAAGGGTGCAAAATGTATAGCAGGAAACTACAGGCCGGTATCGCTGACTTCTCAGGTTGGGAAAGTCTTTGAAAATGTTGTGCGGGATTTTCTGAACAATCACCTTGAGAGGCATCAGCTGATCCGAGGCAGCCAACATGGTTTCTCAAAAGGAAAGTCCTGCCTGACAAACCTGCTCGTCTTCCTGGAGGACATGACACGCATGCTGGACGAAGGGAAAGATGTAGACGTCATCTACCTTGACTATGCCAAGGCGTTCGACAAGGTCCCTCACAAACGGCTTATGGACAAGCTGAAAGCACACGGAGTAGACGGAAAAGTGCTGCAGTGGATGGAAGAATGGCTACGTGGCAGGAAGCAGAGAGTTGTGGTCAACGGACAAGCTTCTCCATGGGTAGATGTGACGAGCGGAGTTCCACAAGGATCCATTTTGGGGCCGACCTTGTTCCTGGTGTTCATTAATGACTTGGAGGACGATATGCTGACCAGCGTTCTAAAGTTTGCTGATGACACTAAGATCTACGGCGACGTCTCCGACCCAGCGGGGAGCGACAAACTACAGCATGACCTTAAGGTAGCAGAAAGATGGTCAGAGAGGTGGCTGATGCAGTATAACGTGGACAAGTGCAAGACTCTGCATGCAGGCCGTAAAAACACTTGTCAGGTTTACACGCTGGGAGGACAAGAACTTGGAGCAGTGGAGGAAGAAAGGGACCTAGGCGTCATCATGCACAGGTCACTGTCGGTCAGTCGCCAGTGCTGCGTGGCAGCAAAACGAGCCAACAGAGCAGTGGGGCAGATCATGCGAACAGTTACAGCCAGAACTAGAGAAGTTATTGTCCCACTCTACAAAACAATTGTACGACCACATTTAGAGTACTGTATCCAAGCATGGCGACCTTACCTCAAAAAAGACATCGCAGAGTTGGAAAAGGTGCAGAGGAGAGCTACAAGATCGATTACAGGGATTGGTCACCTGCTGTATGAGGAGAGACTGGCCTTTTGCAATTTGCAGAAATTGGAAGAAAGGAGAGACAGGGGAGATCTCATCGAGACTTTCAAGATCATGAAGGGACTTGAAAAAGTTTCTGCGGACATATTTTTTACTTCATGCCAGTCATCATTTTACCATAGAGGTCACAGCAGCAAACTGTTCAAAGGGAGGTCCAGACTGAATCTTAGAAAAAACTTTTTTTCCCAAAGAGTTGTGAACCCATGGAATGCTCTGAAACAAACAATTGTCGAAGCTGAAACTGTCAACCAGTTCAAGAACCGCCATGATAAAGAGACAGTTAAGGGGGTTAAAATAAGTTCTCAAACTTCCTACCCCGTCGGCCGCGCTCAGTGGCCACTCAGGTAAATTCAGGTAAAAATATTGGTTTGTGAGATTAGTTGTTCAGTCGTAAAGTTTTGACAGTGTGTGTAGAGCATTGAATTGTGTGATAGAGTGTTTTTTTGTTTTTTGTTGACTGTGATGTTTGTAATTGTAACGACACCAACACACATTCCTATGCTTTATGTTCTTAAGGCAAATGGCAATAAACAGTATTATTATTATTATTATTATTATTATTATTATTATTATTATTAACGGACCATAACTACTTCATATGACCAATATCTAACAAACAAGTGTGTAATATCATTGATGCCAGTCGCTGTTGGCCTGTGTAGACATAAAATACACAGGTTGATTTTTTCGATCTGCATATATAATTCATGAACACTGTACAGCTGTGTTCAGCTTGTCAGGTGTACTTTATCATTGGCTGCACATTGCTAGTCTACAGGTTACTTTTAGCCCTTATCATTCGGAATACACCAGTGTGTCTGTGTGAAATAAGTTTGACTAAAATAGTTCAAGGGTAGTGCCAGAATAGCTTGGCGCCTGTAGGCACCAAGCTATTCTGGCACCACCTTTGAACTAAAGCCGTTGTTCTATATCCTTTTCTGTAATTACTATAATGTAGCTTGCATATTAAATATTTCAGTGTACACATGTGAAGCTTTTAGCCTCAGTATGATATGGGTGAACTGTGCTTTTCGTGTAATCAATCATTGGCTACACATCGCTAGTGTACAGGTTGCTGTAACTGTGTGGTGCAATCTGTCATTGGCCACACATTGCCTGTGTACAGGTTGTTTTGAACCCATATCATACTGAGGCTAAAAGCTTCAAATTTGTACACTGCATATATGCAAGCTACATTATAGTACTTACAGATAAGTATTTAGACCAATGGCTTTAGTTCAAGGGTGGTGCCAGAATACGGCTTGGTGCCTAGAGGCGCCAAGCTATTCCGGCACTACCTTTGAGCTATTTTAGTCAAACTTATTTCACACACTGGTGTATTCCGAATGCTAAAAGTTAACCGTCTTTATTTGCCACTTTGTTTGTCTTGGTACACGGATGTGACTTCTCATATTTGACGCAAGGGCTGCACCTCAGTGTGATACAAAGTTACATTGATAATTTTATGCAAGTAGTAGTTGTCATTCATTTAAGCTAGGACCCAGCTGAATGGAGCCAATCCCCCAGAAAATGCCGATCATTTTTATCTTGTATTTAATTAGACTTTTAAGAGAGCATGTTTTCAAGTTGTGAATTAGTTTCTCATCCAGGTCCTAGTCAGTGATGTGGCATAATAACGCTGCCACAGTTCTGATTTATTACGGACTTCATATCCTGTCAGTAGTAACCCATTGATTACATCCTCGAGCTGATTTGAGTAAAACGTACTTACCGTCCTCGGTAGGCTACATTTTTACAGATTAGGAGATAGATCAACCATTTTAGTTCAAGGGTGGTTCCAAAATAGCTTGGCGCCTCAGGCGCCAAGCTATTCTGGCACCACCCTTGAACTATCATAGTCGGATTTATTTCAAGCAGATTTATTTTCATCAGGATGAAAAGGGTTAAAGAAAATGACAGATTGCCTTCTGCGAATTGTGTACGTGAGAGGTGACGTGCCATATTGATTACACCACCACAGTAGCAATTTGATCCGCTTGGGCTTTTGAAGTCAGGTCTGCGCGTAGTAGTGATTGCACTTCGACCTCATCCAGCTGACGGCTGAGTGTGCTGGGTAATTCGTTAGTTTTTGCCTACCGCGGCTTACATGAGGAACACACACGCGATTGTCCTGGCGGAATGGTGTGTATCTGTTTGAACCACCGCAAGCCAGCTGGATGACATGAAGCTCAGTGCGTCGTGCTGATGGGGTGTATTCGCTGCAAGTGTGGCCTCAAAAATCAGATTATAATATATTAACCGCATGGTAATCGGCATTTAGTTGCCCTCAGGAGTGACCTCACACAGCAGATATTGTGTGGTGTTTCCGTCAGCAGAGTTGGATCTCGGCGTGTGTTTTTTTTTTTAAAAACCCTTTTCATCCTGATACACTATTGCTTGAAATAAATATGACTATGATAGTTCAAGGGTGGTGCGAGAATAGCTTGGCGCCTGAGGCGCCAAGCTATTCTCGCACCGCCCTTGAACCAGCTGGTTGATCTATCTCCTAATCTGCAATGTAGCCTTCATAGGACAATAAGCAACTTTAAAACATTCAGCCTCGGGACTAGAATGTAATGGGTTAATGTCAGTACAACCCCCTCCCCCCACCCCATGATTGACAGCCGTGTGTGATTAGTGGGATGTCACCAGGGAGGAAAAATATATATATATATGATATTCAGCACTAACTGTTGTGGATGGAAACATCAACGATGTGAAGACGGTCACAGGAGCCTGTAAGTCTCCAATGTTTTCAACACACTCAATGGGTGAAGTGGGCCTGAAAGGATGGCCTTGACGCGAGCACTCTACTGCCGCCAGTCCGCCCGCACGCGTCATTCGACACAAGGATTGATTACAAGTGTTTCTGTTAAAAACCACAGCAGTGTCTGACTACTTCAGTCGTGGTGGATAATTCTTACGTCAGATAGTGTATCAGTGTACTGTAGGACAGTAGAGAAGCGAGAAAAAGGCATGGTCCTTACTGAAGAGACATGCATAAATTTTGTAATGTCTTTCTGATGGAGGAGACGGTCTCAGGGACGCCGTAGATTTTGACGACAATCTGCCAGACGCAGACTCTGCGATACTGAGGCGCAGTCTTCTTCCGCTTATCAGGGAGTGACTAAAATGGTAGTTTTTGTCTCTGTGGTTCCATTAAGAGTCGCAAAGTCGGCACGAAACACACGCACAAGCTTCCAGTTGTCAACAAGTGCACTCGGACTGCCGGGTTAGTGCCTTTCCAGACGTATCGCGGTACAACGATCAAGCGGCGATCGCTGTAGAAAAAGGGAAATGAGCCTTTGACGTCATGTATAAGTTCCAAGAGGCGTAGATCCTCATGAGCCCCCGGGGCTAATGAGGATCTGTGCCTCTTGAGGGTGGAAGGGTTTGCTCTTATCAGCGTGCCAGCCGTGTGCGGTGCTGATTGTGTCACGCAGGTCGGACCCGTTGGCTCGCGGTCCGGGCCCAGATATTTAATTTGTGTGTACACAGGTCTCAGTTCCTGGAGCAGTGAGGTGCGCCAGGTGTTTCCACACCTCGTAGTCACGATCGATGTTGCGGTGAGTGAGTCACCGGTGCGGAGTGTAGATGAGACAGGCGTTATTATGTTAGACAATACAGTAGTCGTGATCCCGTGCTGCTACTGTGGTGATCGGTTGTCGGCCTCACGCCCGCTGTCTTAGTGTGATTGTGTACACGGGAAAAGTCGACACTTGTTTTGGGGCGCTCAGTCAACAGATCCTACTTGTGTGTAAACTGTGAAGGACTATGGCCTACCCGCGACGCTACGGATTCGAGTCAGCACCCCAGCAAGACTGGGACACGCTGCCACCCGATTACGGCGCGGACACTTTGCCGTACCCGCCATCAGCTAGAGTAGGTGAAGTGATGAGAGACCAGAGCCACCCGGGCCGCGAGAGCGGGTACTCACACTATCACCGCGGGTCGGGGGAGTATGACAACAGAGAGTTTGCTGGTGTTGGTGGTGTGGGAGAACACGGAAACGTACTCACAGGCGACCTTGAAGACAACTTGTACAGAGACGGAGCTGATGACACTAGAGACTTGTACATCGGAGCATACAGTAGAAGTGATCAGTACAGACCAGAAGACGTGAGAGATATGTACAGAGGTGATCCAGAAGACGTTAGAGACTTTAACGGGGCACATAGCAGAACTGAACTGTACACAGATGAACCTGCAGATAGAGCCTTGCACCCGGGGGCAGACAGAATGGCGTCCTTTGGGGCGGGCCGGCACCCGGCCGATGTTTTCCGAGAGCCTGACACAGATTACATGTATATCGATGAGGGACAGCTCGGCCGTCGGCGGGATGTGACAGGAGCAAACAGTGCTAGCCGTCACCCTGAACGCTCAATTTCCTTCTCTGCTGGAGCAGCTCGTCAGCCCAATGGAGAAGCCCATCCAGCCAATGGAGCGATCCTCAGGAACCGTCACTCGGCCCGTGGCGTGGACAACGCGGGCTTTGCTCTTGACGAAGTGGACAATCGGGCCCCAGGAGGCCGACGCTTCCTGCCCAGGAGTAAGTTTCAGTACGAGCGGCGGCCCCACAGGCGGGGAGGTGGGGCCCACGATGACGACGACAAGGACTCTGTGGAGACGCTGGTGCCGGAGATCTCGCACGAGGACATGCAGCGCACGATGAACTTCCTGGCCACAATCCGCGTCAAGCGGCGCCAGAGGAAGGGCCTGAACAGGCGGGACACGGAGCGTGACCGCACGGACGACGAGGAGCAGGCTGATGATGCGGACACGGAGGATGTAGGGATGCCCAGCCAGCGTGCCCACCCCAAACCCAAGTCACTGACGGAGCGGCTGCAGGAGGCGAGACAACAAGCCACTGCCGAGGTGGCCAACTCACTCAGGTACACAGTACAATCCCCTGTCGCGCTACCTGAAATGGGGATGTCCTGAAGTGTATATTATTAGTGGGCTAGAGGGTGGAACTTTGACATGCAATATGACTTACAGGAAGCGACCGTTTCGCTGTTCATGCTCGTGCAAACTTGCACTTGTCGGGTCCCCGTCGCGCGTGTTGATTGTACGCCCATTTAACCCTTTGCGTGTCGGCAGCGGGTTTTGTCGCGATGATTCCTGTAGGAACCAAAGTGACAAAACCCGCTACCGACACGCAAAGAGTTAAGCTACATTTCAGTGCGTCCTGTAGGGATGTGGTGAGTCATGTTGCCTTTTTTGTGACTTGTATAACATTTTGTCTGGACAGGCGATTTGGCACCATAGAGTCTTTGTGCAGCGTTAAGTGATTCATATAAGCCCAGTTGAGTGATTCAAATGAGCTTGGTTGTATATGGGTCTAGCAATGCGCCTCCACATCTTTCGGATGGTCATGAGAATCTATACCTTTTCGGGGGCGGATCATTTACCTTGGAAGGGGGGGGGGGGGTTCCAACTTTTTGTTTGGGACCATCTACCTAATACAAAAAGCCTCCCCGACGCTAGACCTTGCTTCCAGAAACCTAAAAGCGGGAGGGTGGGGGGGGGGGGGGGGAGTGCGTGTGTGTTAAGACTCACCATTCGCCCAAATAACAGGGTGGGGTGGGGGGGGGGGTGGTGGTGGTCCAAACACCCCAAGAAGGGGCTTTGTTATTGCATTTTAAAGAATTTTGGGTCTGGAGGAGGGCTCCGGGACCCCTGAACCCCCCTTCCCCCCGATCCGCCCCTGCTTTTGCACAGTGTTGGCGTTCGCTGCAAGACTGAAGAGGAAAGTATCGGACCAGTGCCGATTTCGGCCTTTGTGTGTTGAGCGTGTTTTGTATGCGTAATTAATGCGGTTTTGCACTGAACGGGGCTATTGTACGCAGTCTTCAGCTCGAGCTGCGTTTATTACACTGATCTTGAGTTCTTGCACCTACCATGGCCACCTGGCAGATAACTCTGTGCCAGCCTCTAACTTTCGCTGTCAGATTCGTGCAACAAATGACGTCTGTAAAAGCCACTGCAGACCCACCTCTGGATAATCTCTTCTTCAAACTAACGGACACGACTAAAGCCAGCAAATTCGAGTTCTCATGAGGATCTATGCCTCTTGCTCTTGGCTGTTGCTCCGTGTGTTCCGGCTGTGAAAGGTTTATGGCAGTTTAAAAAAAAAATGTACATCTGTGGCTTTCAGTAGGTTGGTATTCTTCCCGAAGAGGTGAGAGTGCTGTAAATCACGCCATATGACTCAGCCTGACAGGGACTGAGAAAGAAGAGGAGACATGGGGAGAATAAAGAGTTTATAGCCTATTATTTATTGAAGGCATCTTATGCTGGTGACGTGAAAGCATCTTAAGCACTTTGACATGACTGACAAACGGCTCCGTAAAAAACCACAGGCGCGTAGGTGGCCGGAAGGCCTTTTTTGTAGTGAATGCTATGACATGGCATGATCGAAATGCACTTGATATCGCCTTTCAGTGGTTACAGAAATACGTTATTACTGTAATTCCTGCGCCCCATTGCGCAAATTAAATCATTATACCCCGCTATGGTCACGTCTCTCGATCCGCTACGCATGATTCGCTCCGTTTACGGAGCGAATCATGCGTAGCGAATTGAGGGAGGTGACCAGCGCCGACAATCCCTATAGTAGTATTGGTTAATTGCTCACTATACCCGAATGCCCAGCCCTGGTTGTTTTGACGTGCAAGCTCGCTCAGCTGTTTCTCGCGGAGACCTGGGGTCCAGTTGCATCGCGCTTAGTCCTGTGCCAGCCCCTAAGTAAGGTGCTCCGCTATAGCGGAGCACCTTGCTTAGAGGCTGGCGCGGGTCTAAGCTCACTCATGCAACTGGGCCCTGGTCTAGACCTCATATTTTTTTTTTTTAATTTTCACCATGCGATAAGAGCGGTATCAATCTCGGCGAGTCATAACCTGCAGAACTCACGATGAAGATCTGTCTCGTGTAGAGGAGAGGGGTTCGCTGTTGGACTCAACCTATTTGCGCTATTGCGTGCTCTAAGAATCGGGTAGGGCTATCATTAGTCGGGTAGGGTAGGGCTCTTTAATATGTCCTGGTTGAGACACAAACACATTTTGAGTTTTTCCCTCTCCCTGTAATATTACCGAAGAACGCAAACAGCCACCTGATAATTTATTGTTGCCGTTATTTCCTGTAGTTTCCAGTCAGGTCAAATGGAACGAACTTTTAGGAGCTGGTGGGAAATAAGACTAAATGTATTATTTGTTGTGTTTTGGTAATATTATTTCTTTTCAATGATAAGTACAGCAATTTTCAGTTACCGTCGACATTGCTGATATTAGGGTTAGGTACGACAGAAGTCGGACATAAACACATTTTTGGGAGGTGACGGCCACTGCTTTTTATGTACTTTATTTTGCTATTACAAAATTCGATTTTTAGCTACTACAATTTTTAAAAAAAATCGGAACCCTGGCCATTTGCGATATTATACGAAATATCCCCTCCCATTATCCCAACTGTCTAGCTACCCTAGGGTGAACCGGATGCTGTATTACAAACAGCATGCTCTTTGTAACAACAAGTGTCGGTGGAAAAATTCAGTATGAATTTTTTTTTTCCGAGTACCACTTTCCAAACGCATGATGTACAACTCTAGACGCACTCCATATTAAATAAATCATTGCGAGCACTGAATGTTGGCATTCATATTTTAACGAGCTATCGTGCGAGCATTATAATAAATTCTGCAGTACAAGGAAGTACACACGGCAGGAGTTTGTAGACAATGTGCACTGTTATCAGATCATCATGATCCCAATCATACATCGTAACAAACTTGTCCAGGATATATAAACATTGAATACAATGTAGCCGGCAAGAGGCATAGATCCTCATGAGCCCCCGCATATGCGGGGGCTCATGAGGATCTACGCCTCTTGCAGATGGATAGCAGAAAGGTCTTGAACCACTAGCGCTGAAGTCCTGGACTGAAACACTTGAGATATGGCTTGACATCGCATATTGACCTTTTTACCAACTACAGGAGGACCGTCTTATCTGCGTGTGTCGGATTTGAAGATTCGTGCAGGTTTCACAGTGTTACCGGCTACATTGTGGCGTCTCTACCGTCAAGCATTACTGCCATGCACAGCAAAATATAATGACTTCCATTAAAAAAGCGAAATTTTCACCATAACGCTTTTCTTCGTAAATATGCTTTAATTAGTGTTGTTTTGACGTCATTTATTAGAAAATGTTACGAAGAGTGTTTTATGTCATGTGCAAATAGAATGTTTAGTCTTTAAAATCGCAAATCGATGACTTATGACGTCATCAGTGACACTACCATCACAGGATATTGAAAGTGAAACTGGAGCATCTGCAGAGGACACAGCTGAAAGTCAACCAATATGCAGTGTCACTAGGGTCCGTGTGCTTGAAAATCCGGCCTGTTTGGTTTTGACCTACTTTTCGTTTGTCAAAGGCACATAAATAATCAACATGACCTACAAGCATGAAAATCAAAAAGTTCTTTATTTTTAGGTTAGCGGCCATATTTACATGATCAGATGGATATGTTTGTGTTCTTTATCTCTGTGCCAGTCACTGGAGCATAAAAATGGTTTGAAAGTAATTCACATTAAATCAGATAAGCTTTATTAAGAAAAGGATGTGCACCGGAAGTTCTGGTTCTCTAATGAATTTTTCGACTCAAATTTCGTTTGAGGCTGTTAATAACATAAGCAATTCACACAACTTGTGTGTTAAAACATATCACAGGAAACTTGCTTCACAGATTGTGTCCAGTTTTGCTTATTTTCACCACTAATAAAACCGCGTGTCCTCCAAGATAGCCATGAGCGATAACTCATCCAATTTTTGTGTGAAGGTAGCTCAGTCAGACAGTAGGCTGAACATCTGAAATAAGTAACAAATAAAAGTTTCTTGTTTTGCTCTTTGTTTGCAGACACTTACAGACATTTTCAGTATTGTTATAAAATAGATATAAAGTTATGCCCAGAAGGAAAAAGCAGGGATTGGAACAGGTTGCGCAGTGCGGTTATAGCGGGCTATATATACACAAAAGCCTGCGGCGATTACGTGCAATTACACATGAAATATTCTTTTCAAGTATAGCATTGGTATGTTGTATATGCGCAAAACGGTATCCCCACGGCGGTTGTACACGCATGAGCATCGGTGACTGACAAAAGATTATTTTCGAGTGCGCTATACGGTTAGTTCGGGTTTAACGTCCACAGCACCGAGGTGATCATGGACGGCCCTGACGGGCGGGTTATGGGGGACAGGGAAATCTATTGCCTATTGAGTGCGACCTGATTACTGATCAAATCAGGCGCACTCCAGATGTGCCACTTTGATTTACCAGGACCTTTCAACGGACATGCTATTGAACAATTCCGTTTTTTCCCCCCTGGATTGTGAGTCCAGCTACCGGGGCCGTGGCGGGATTCGAACCCACGACCCGGCGATTCCCTTCGTTCTCCTGCTCCGACGTTTAACCGCCTGAGCTATTTCGGACTGTGAGTGCGCTATAAGAGTGTTAAGAACGTTTAGCATTGGTCGATGAGCTTTCGTTTACTCACTTAGTACACGTAGTTAAGCATACGGCTTTTTTTTTTTCCAAGTGCGTCATAACAGTCATTTTAGGGTTTAACAACGTGTAGCATATAGCCGGCCGACTTCCCTGCTATTACCCGTTCAGCGTTCTCTGACAGCAAAGGTTGCACCAACCCAAATAGTTCGAAGACAGTGCAGAAATTAAATTGGCATCGAGATACAGTTTGGTCAAGGGTAGTGCCGTATTGAGCTTGGCGCCCAAAAGGGCGCCAAGCTCAAGACGGCACTACCCTTGACGGGACGTTGATGAGTCGTGTTTTGACCTCGTGTGACAGTAGCTTATCCACGTCCTCATCAAATTACAGCCCAAGGCACGTTTTCGTCACGCAAGTCACGCTCCACCTGTAACCTTTATAATTATATGTCTCAGGCCGCCGCCCAGAAGTTTTGCTTCGTTGAGTTTGTCACGTATTGAGGGCAGACAATAACCGACGCTCATATAGTTGTGCCCTTTCCCACGCTGTTTAATTTATTACAGGACAGAGTATCAATAGGTGTCGATGCATTTGTTTTTTTTTCTCTCGAGCGAACAGTGGCAACCTTTGACGAGACAACGGTGGGCGGTCTGTGTATGTCCGATAAGTCACACAGGCATGGATGGTCTTCACTTCTTAACCTCCCAGGCGGGTCTGCCATGGGGGACTTGGGTGGGGTTAACTACTTTTTAGTTTCCAGGGTCACCCTGGTCAGCCCCACAGGGTGGGGTTTCCCCTCTATTCTGGGGCATGTGTTTCTGTCTACCCTTGGTCCATTCACATGTATTTTCCTATTTTAAACTCTCCCTACAGTCTGCGCTGCCTGTAGCTCTTGATATTGGATGTGTGTTGCTAAATGGTCTTGGCTTTATTTAGCGTATTAGACCGGCTGGCGACATACATTCAATATTCTGTTTATTTATTTATTTTTTTTTCACAAGCAGTGCAGACACGTCCTGAGAAAGTCTTGTTGCTGTCGGGACGTTAAAGCAATCTACAACCATTCACTTCTTAACCCTTTTAGCCCCGAGACCCTACAGCAGGAGATGGATTGACCATGATAATTCAAGGGTAGTGCCAGATTAGCTTGGCGCCTGAAAGCCTGCAAATGGTAAATAGGCATTAAGCAATACCTCCAAAATTTGAGAAATGGGATCTTGGGGGTACAAGGGTTAAGACGGGTAAACGGTTCCAAGGTAGGTTACATCAGGGAGTCCAGCGTGCAGTTCTGTCGCGTTATTTAGATTTTCCTACAAAGCACACTGAAATCCTGCTTCGAACATTCCCATGACGCATTGTTTCCACTGTCATCAGCCATTTTCTTAGCCGTCGTAAGAAAAAAATGAAAAAAACAAAACAAAAACAAGTCGAGTCAAACAGTCTATGTTGTGTTCACCAGTCCCGCTCTCGATCGCATCCCGTCATGCCTCTCGATCTCATCCCATCACATCATGCGCAGAACCGGGCGCATCGCCCATGAGAGCAGTAGCAGGAAGTTTTGGCTTCAGTTAGGACCCCACAAATTTAATGATTAGCCCTTTTAGTCCCAGATCTCTACAGTAGGAGATGGCTTATCCATGATAATTCAAGGTTAGTGCCAAATTAGCTTGGCGCCTGAAGGCGCCAAGTTAATCTGGCACTACCCTTGAATTATCATGGTCAAGCCATCTCCTGCAACTGGTTGACATAGTCGTTAGGCAACACATGGAAAATTTGAGAAATGGGACCTTGGGGCTACAAGGGTTAATAAGTCTGCAGTCGTGTCAGTGTCACGAACGATGCACTCCGTTGCGCGCACGATGGGGTGAGAGGAAAAGTGGGACAGACCCCCCCCCCCCCCCCCCCCCACGTTGACTGGACTTTGGGGTGGAAAACTTTGTGTACGATGGCTGATGAGAATCAAAAACAATACGTGTCATTATATTCTTCAGGAATTTCTTATGCAAAGTCTGCTTGGGTTTGCTAATCTAGCTTATTTGCGAGCTCACAAGGCTATTATTGCAGCTGTCTTATTGAACGTGCATTTGTAGCGTGATAGGCTTGTGGTGCATCGCTTATGCAATGACTGATGGAATAAGCGAATTGGTCGCCCGCTCGGGGCACAG
This sequence comes from Semisulcospira habei, assembly GCA_036245525.1. NCBI lineage: Eukaryota > Metazoa > Mollusca > Gastropoda > Semisulcospiridae > Semisulcospira > Semisulcospira habei. The sequence goes on along the minus strand of BTPG01000008.1, from coordinate 5,880,993 downwards.
GTTGATGAATTGTTCATCGTGCCTATTGATCGCGCTGCTAATTGAAGACTGACCGCCATCAATCAGGTGGTCGGTTCTTGTTTCCCCGTGCGAGCGGAGAGTGTAATTGGGGTTATTGATAATGACGGCTAGCTGTAACTGTAACTGAGCTTGCAAGCTCCACACTAGCCTGGAACCTTTGGTTGCTCTAACGAACACACAACAGACAGAGATACGTACATGGGCTGTGATAGTTCACGGGTAGTTTAAAATTAGCTTAGCGCCTTACCAGGCGCCAAGCTAATCTGGAACTATCCTTGAACTATCAAAGGATACGATTCATTTCCCTCACCTGGTATTTATTATTGTTATTGTTGTTGTCTTTATTATTGTTAAATTTTTTGGTTTGGGGTATGGGTGGTAGGGGTGATACTGTAGTGTCCGGGCTTCATAAAGACGTTGTCTTGTCAATCAGGAATCACGAAGCATAAGATCTGAGCCAACTGTGACATTTTTTCACGGGCCTCGACCCTTGTCTTTCACCATCGAGTCCTGCAGACGTCAGACACGACAGTCACACTTGCATGAATGATATCTCTCTCCCCCCCCCCCCCCCCCCCCACACACACACACACACACTTTACAGCAGCCTCCCAGAGCAGGCAATGTCAATATTAGTCAACTGGTTTATGATGGATGACATTGTTAGCATCCACGTTCATCTCCAGGTTAGCAAACCACACTTGACCTGTCGGACGAGAATGCATGCGACATCGTCAGCTATAATGGGAGTACGGTCTCTTATTCCAAGTAAATGATACGTGCTAGAAAAACTGATACTACTTCCTTATCCCCCCCCCCCTCCTCCCCTCCTCCCCTTGGACGAATGGCGCTGTGAAAGCTGATCCACTCTGTGTGTGTGTGTGTGTGTGTGTGTGTGTGTGTGTGTGTGTGTGTGTGTGTGTGTGTGTTGACACAGTACATTTAACTGGACGATTTAATGTATTGGACTTCTTTCCGTGTAGACTAACCGTTGCAAGTCAACCAACCTTTATGTTCCCTTTGCATAGATGCCTGCCAAGCCCGGTCATGTAGCATACGGGTGCGATAGTGACAAGTACGGCTTACGGCTTGATGATTAGTTCGGAGATTTACGTCCACGGCACCGGAGCGATAACGGTGAACCCGGATGGGCGGGCTATGGAGAACAAAAACAGCTATTGCGTATCGAGTACGACCTGAACACAGATGAATTCAGGCACAATGCAGCTGTCACTGACTTGGGGGTGTGTGTGTGTGTGGGGGGGGGGGGGGGGTGATATTGTATTTTTTTTTACATGCTCGTGAATATTATGAGGGGTCAAAAATAATTTTATGCGGTGCCATTTTATGGATAGAACAGTGCAGTGAGTGAAAGGTCCTGAGGCCGGTGTGGCCCTGAGGAGCGTTTGCACACTGTGGGCGAGACCGCTGTGGTGGGTAAAAACTTTATCTCATACGCCCCTTACTGTGCCCATTGTCACTGGTGCGTGCAACCCTGTTAACCCCTTCACTGCCCAGGTCTAGCAACCCAAAGAGGGATACATCCTCATGAGCCACCGCAAGTTTGGGTCCCCGCATTTGTGGTTAGTTCGGGTTTAACGTCCACAGCACCGAGGTGATCATGGACGGCCCTGACGGGCGGGTGATGGGGGACAGGGAAATCTATTGCCTATGGAGTATGACCTGAACACTGATCAACTCAGGCGCACTGCAACTGTTCCACTTTGATTTACCAGGACCTTTCAACGGAGATGCTATTGAACAAATCCGTTTTTCCCCCCTGGATTGTGAGTCCAGCTACCGGGGCCGGGATGGGATTGGAACCCACGACCCGGCGATTCCCTTCGCTCTCCTGCTCCGACTTTTAACCGCCTGAGCTATTTCGGACTCTCAGACTCTTGGACTTTGCGGGGGCTCATGAGGATCTATATCAAGATTTATAATGGTTGGAAACACCCGGTCTTTTACGTTCAATCAGGGGAGGAGGCCCGATTGAGTCACCCGTGTCGCACAGGTCATTTGTTGGAGTGGTAGACGCGTGGGCCTTGCGCGTTTAGAGAAATGGCGATTTCTAAAGGGGAGACCGTTGACACCGAACGCCCGATGGCCTCCTACGCCCTAGAAACACACGGCCGACGAAAGAGGCACTTGAGTCAGCGGAGGCTTATGAGGATTTATGTCTCGTGCGGAGACCCAATCGCTTGCCAAGACGTTCTTTGATCATCGACGATTGGATACTGCAGAACCACTTGCTCCTTCGAGACAAGTCCATGTCAACAGATCCGACGAGGGTCATAGATCTTCATGAGCCCCCGCATATGCGGGGGCTCATGAAGATCTATGACTCTTGCAGATGTCCTGCGGGGCTCGTGATGATCCATGCCTCTTGCAAATGGATGAGACTTTTTGCGTGTTTGCACTGCCTGGAGTACCTTGTGGGTTTAGACGGGAGGGGTGCGCACGCTAGGGTCAGAGCCCGCGTTGCTTTTTTTATGCGCAAATTTAAATATGTATCAGGTTAGGTCTGCGTGACACAGCGGTACTGCAATCTTAATTTTTGTTTGGCATTTTACATAGGGGTGGGTGGACCAAGAAAGTAATCATGAAGTTGTGCTTGCCTCAGTATACATTTATCATTTCATGTCAATACATACTTTTTTTTTTTGTTGTTTGTTGTTCAGGGATGTCATCTCACAATTTGTCAATAAATACCGGTATATTTTATGAACTTCTCTCTCTTATTTAACCTCTCCCCTTGTTCCAACCCCCCCCCCCTCCCCCCTCCCTACACACACATACACTTTTGAGGGGAGCCGGGTGGCTCAGGTGATATGGTATGGTATGGTACGGTGTCTCCAAGGCGCACATATCCATCTAATTAAAGATGCGCAAGGCGCCGCCGTAGGGATGGAAGCTGGAGCTTTGAAAGCCTGCAGCTACTAAACGCTACTTTTATGTGCAAACCTCCACCCGGCTATTAACTTCGGTGCATGTGAAATAATTATTTTCTGTTTCCATTTCACCGGCCCTACCGGGCCTTCTCTTTTCGATTAGTGGTAATGGGATTTTTAACGTGCGCACTTGATGATTATGCGTGCTGTGCACACGAAGGCGAGACAGGCAACCGTAAGCCGAGTCTGTACGTAAATTTGACTCGATGGGAATGAGGAAAAGTCCAAATTCCTTCTGCCAATGAAGATAAGTAGCGGCTAATCTCTCTGTTAGTTTGTTTGTCTATTTTGACAAAGGGTATTTACCCGAAATATTAATAAATTGTGTTGTACCCGTCTTTTCTAAGCGTGTTTCTTTCTCCGTTGGGTACTTCTTTGCCCATCAGGGGATTCGAACCCGGGATCTTACGACCGCCAGCGCAGTGTCTTGTCCACTAAGCTACGTCCCCATGGTAGAGCGTTCGACTCGTCAAAAGGTCCGCGGGTCCGAACCCAACAAAATCTGTCCAGACCGTATTCGGTGCCCAATCTTTGAAGTGACCGTCGTGGTGGAAAACAGGCGTTAAGCCCTAAACGTTGAAAGTTTTTCAATTCCGTTGGTGAAATTTGTGTCGTTTGTGTTTATTTTCTGGTAACAAGAATCCTGCCCTGTGTATAACACATTAATTCATCCTCAGGACGAAATTAGTATTGTTTTAACGATATTTCACGTACGTCACAGTTCTAGAGACCGAGCGACCATGATAGTTCAAGGGTGGTTTCGGAATGGCTTGGCGCCTACAGGCGCCAAGCCATTCTGACACCACCCTTGAACTATCATGGTCGGTCTACATCCTTCCGTAGCATGTCATGGCTTAATGGAATTAAGGAGACATGATTATGACTTAGACTGCAGTGCATTAGTGGGGGAGGAGGAGGAGGGGGGGGGGGCTGGCTCTGGATGGTGGGATTGATATGTTTCGTTTAGAAATGGCCGTTTTTCTTGCAGTAATGAATACGTCGCTTGCTGATTGTGTTTTGCAGGAACAGCGTGTGGGATATCGACCCGGCCATCAAGGCGATCACCACCAGGGTCAGTAGGCTTGTTATTTGACGCTGTCACAGCAGTTTGCTTACATCCACCACCAGCCCATTTAAAGCCAAGGCCACGTTTTCCAAACTTTGCATGTGTCGCCCAACGACCAGTTGCAGGAGATGGGTCGACCATGATCACTCAAGGGTAGCGCCAGATCAGCTTGGCACCTGACGGCGCCAAGTTGATCTGGCACTACCTTTGAATGATCATGGACGACCCATCTCCTGATGTAGTGCGTCGGGGCTAAATGGGTTAGTAACAACGTCTTGTAATGTCATGAGAGGATATCATACATTACCATACTATAATTATAGCCTATGAAGATATTTTTTAGTCAGGGGCCGTGGGGGATTGGGGGGGGGGGAGGGGAAATAGGCGAGAGTCCGACCTGCAACAGTCCAATGAAACGGGGGGGGGGGGGGGGGGGGGCGGGGCGAGAGTCCGACCTGCAACAGTCCAATGAAAAATCAAACGGGGGAGGGGGGGGGGGGGGAGGCAGGTGGGGCGGGAGGGAGATGACAGTTGTTCTGCTTCGAAAAAAATCAAACGTACAAATTTAAACCTTTTTTTTTTTTTAATCAACAAGTGGGGGGGGGGGGGGGGGGGGGGGAGTCTACCCCTAAACCCCCTCCTGTTTCTACGCTACTGTAGTTCACTATATAGGCATTCACTGTATGCGTCCACAGACACACGAACCCGAAACACACAAACGCACGTACGTACGCAGGCGCATGCACACACACACACACACACACACACACAGACACACACACACACACACACACACACACACACACACACACACACACACACACACAATTCGTTGTATTGAGTTTTAAATCGTTTCCACCATTATATTGCTCCCAAACACAGGTGTGCATACCATCAAAAACTTGAGATCCTGTATGGATTACTTCAGTTACCAAGTGACGTTGAGGGCCGGTCATACACGATAAGCCCACTGTCTTACACTTGCCTGCCAATGCCCAGCAACGCCAGGCTACAGCATTGTGTTGCAAAGAGAGAGACATGTTAGATACGAAACTTGGGGAAAACTTTGCAACTTCAACGCTAGGGTTGTAATGATATGACAAAGGACGCGCGGACGGTATTGGAATCAGTGGCCATACGTCTTGAGATCGATAGAACTATACTGACCGAAAATTAGGATTGAAGACGTAATTGAAACTTGTAAACTTGTATAGGCTGGCCTCTTCACAAAGGTCGGACGAGAGAGAGCGAGAGAGCTGCAGATCTCCACCATGATAAAGTTGAAGCTGTATCATCCCCTCCGTTTGAAGAACAAAACTGTAACAATGCCAGCAAGAGGCATAGATCCTCATGAGCCCGCGGGGGCTCATGAGGATCTACGCCTCTTGCAGAACTTTTGCGTTATGTCCTTTGAGATCAGTATTGAAAGCCTGTCCCCTGGTTTAGCATGCACACGATGTGTGCCGAGTACACTCAACACTCCCACTAAGACAGAGGTTCTCGGGCCGATATCAGACAGTGGCATTGACGGACTTTGGGGCGAGGACGTTTTGCTCACTAGGCTGACACAACGCGGTCGGCATTGCTGGGGCTTTAGAACGGTGTCAATCAGTTCACTCTCACTCATACTCCATTTTCAATTTCTATTGGCATCTGTGATGATCAGGGAGCAATCAGTTCAGTACCTGCACAGTCCCTTTGTCAACATGCCTCTTCCTCTGCAAGAGGCGAAGATTCTCATGAGCCCTGTAGCAAACCAAGGCCTCATCCTTAAGAAGCATAAATACATCCCCCTACAGAACTCCTGCCCTGCCGTCTGCAAAGAGTATAGATGCTCATGCGCTACTTTGGACGCTATGGACACACAGCTCAATGACTGATCAACCTGCCTCAGTCCACACCATTCTTCCCCGTGAAGGCAAACGGCGCAAAGTCCATGTTTGGAGAAAAAGCCAGATGTTCATTGTATTTCAATGAAAATATCGCCTTTGACAAAAAATGAACTTATTGTTGTTGTGATTTTACTTCACAGGGCCGCATTCCCAAAGTCTGCGAGAGGCAAAAGTCCTCGTTGACTAAAGCTAGATTATTTGCCTTGGTTTAATCCAAGGCTTCATTTCTCAAATTTTGGAGGTGTCACCTAAGGACTATGTACCAGTTGCAGGGGAAAAAAACATACATATAATTCAAGGGTAGTGTCAGATTAGCTTGTCCCCATGTATCAGATTAGCTTGGCACCTGTTGATGGTGCACTACCCTTGAATTATCATGGTCGGTCCATCTCCTGCTCTAGTGCTTTGGGATGAAATGGATTAAAAATGCAATGGGGCGATCTCAGCCAGCAAGAGCCTTGATTCTCATGAGCCCCAGGAGCCAGCCATGATGTGTATGTGAAGAATTTCAGCTAGCTGACACACAGCTCCTGAATATTTGAAACACAGAATTGCCTGCGCTGTTAACTATTTGGCACAATTCCCTTGCCAAAATACTTGACCAGATCCTCGTGTTGAAAATAATGTGCCCAGTGTGTGTGTATAAAATCACCTGCACTGACAATAATTTGGCACATTTCCCTGCCAAACATGCACTTGTGATAAATTGTGACCAGTGGTGTGTATTGAAATAGGGCCAGTGTTTTGTTTGGGTTTGCCCAGCCAGAAAGCAACATTAAAGGCATGCACTGACAATAATTTGGCACATTTCACTGCCAAACATGCACTTGTGATAAATTGTGACCAGTGGTGTGTGTTGAAATAGGGCCAGTGTTTTGTGGGGTTTGCCCAGCCAGAAAGCAACATTAAAGGCATGCACTGACAATAATTTGGCACATTTCCCTGCCAAACATGCACTTGTGGTAAATTGTGACCAGTGGTGTGTGTTGAAATAGGGCCAGTGTTTTGTGTGGGTTTGCCCAGCCAGAAAGCAACATTATAGGCACGCTTGCTCCTAAATCTTGGTTTATGAATTCTTTTTGTGTGTCGCAGGTTTGGGAAAAGAAGCTGAGCTGGCTGAAAGACTCCCTTTGGGAGCTGGAGGTCTGGGCACACCATTTCAAGGAGATTGAAGGCGGGTTGTCATTTTTGCTCCTGCACAAAATCCACACATGTTTGCAGGGGGGGGGGGGGGGGGGGGGGGGGGGGTTCGAGAAGATTTGTGCATCCTGCTGACGCCATTTGCTATGGATGCTGAGCCTCAGGGGGATGTTGATGATTGAGTTACTGATGGTTCCAGCATTGAGTATCTGCAGGTGATTTAGCCTGAGATAGAGGTACGGTGCGGTGTTGGTGTACATTAACCCTTTTAGCCCTGGATCCTGACAGTAGGAGACAACTTGACCATGATGATTCAAGGGTAGTGCCAGATGAGCTTGGCGCCTTCAGGCGCCAAGCTCATCTGGCACTACTCTTGAATTATCATGGTCAGTCCATCCCCTGCAACTGGTACATAGTTGTTAGGCAATACCTCTAAAATTTGAGAAATGGGACCTTGGAGCTAAAAGGGTTATTATGCAATACATGTATTAGATCTGGTTCGTCCGTCAGACCTGTCACCTGTGCTCTGTCGCTCGAAAGCCACAAATCAGGGAATCAAAGAAATCTTTTTCCATGGAGGGTTAACCCTTTTGACTGTCAGTAGCGGTTTTATAGTAGATGATTCCTGCAGGAATCATCGTGACAAAAACCACTACCAGCAGCCAAGGGTTGGAGGGTGAGAATGTAAAGCATAACTTTTGAAAAACATGGACTCGATACAACAGCCCCAGTTTTGGGTGAACAGCTGTAGCTGATCAGATTTTGAGCAAGGGAAATAATTCTCATGAGCCCCTGCAACTGCAGGGGCTCATGAGAAGTATGCCCCCCCCCCCCCCCACCCCCCTTGCAGGTGGGATGAGACAGAGGGACTGACTACTGGCTTGCTGTCTGCAGGTCGGTTTGGCAGCGCAACAGTCTCCTACTTTCGCTTCGCCCGCTGGCTGGTGTTTCTCAATCTCTTCATCTTTCTTGTGACATTTTCCGCCATCGTGGTTCCCCACCTTGCCGAACATGAACTGGAAATATTCAAGAATGTGGATAACATGTATCCAAGTAACCAGTCAGCAAATGAAAACTACTCGTTTTGGGAGAAGGCACAGAACTGCAGCACCAAGTACCACGAGGAGCTCGACAACCTGACTAGCCAGCAGCCAGTGACAGAGCGATTCCTGGGCTTTGTCATAGGCACCGTGAGTTGCGCTGTTTGCTTAATCCTCATCGTTCGGAATACACCAGTGTGTGAAATAAGTTTGACTAAAATAGTTCAAGGGTAGTGCCAGAATAGCTTGGCGCCTGCAGGCGCCATGCTATTTTGGCACCACCCTTGAACTAAAGCCATTGGTGTATATCCTTATCTGTAAGTACTATAATGTAGCTTGCATATGGCAGTGTACAAATTTGAAGCTTTTAGCGTCAGTATGATATGGGTTAAAGTGATCAGCTCCATTTGCTGATACTTCTTCTTCTCGAACGTCGTCACACTAGGAGTTTGGCTCTCAAAATGAAATCTGTGGTCTTCTGTAGCGCCTCCACAGGCCCATACAGTTTCTCTTGTAGGGTGGCGGGCTTTGGCCATATCTCCTCCCATCTTGGAGCCATATCTTGCTGATACAAGGGGTTATGAAAATTGTCTTGCCTAAAGTGCTAAACTAAGACTTTTTTTACCCTTCTTTTGACAATCCCTGCTAGTGGTTCGCCGCTGCTCCTTGTAAGTAGTGAATGAACTCTCCTGCCAACAGTAGAGGAAGAGCAGAAACATTTTCCATTTAATACATTCAGACTTGATAATTGAAACACTTTTGTAAGAAATGCTAGGAGCATTTATTCTCTACTATTAACCCATTACTGTCCGGAGAAGGTCACGTTCATTATTTCACCATGAAGATTCCATAGAAGGAGGTGGATTGACTATGATAATGATTGTTTAAGGCTAGTGCCAGAATAGCTTGGCACCTGACTAAGTGTCAAGCTGATCTGGCACTACCATTGAGCTATCAGGACTGATCCATCTCCCATCTACTGCTGGTACACTGTCTTTTGTTTTCTCAAAACTCTTACCGATGGCATGACTAATAGGAAGGTACACTTAGCATACCGATTTCAGCCTAAGCATCTGATGTGTATACTATACAAACAAGGAGGCGACTTCAGAGCGTCGTTAGCAAGCCCTGAGTGGCCTCCCCTTCCTCCATATCCGGTGCTTTCCTTCCCGTCAGTCCTTTTTGCTTAGAGCTTCCGTAACGGTTGTGTTCAGCCTAGGTGGATTTTCTTCGACGGTTTTCGTCGTGTTACCGGTGTGTTTCGTGGAAATCAACTGACAGTGTGTTTTTTCTTGGATTCCTGATGGGTTTCATCTTGCTTTGGCTCGTTTCCTGGTGGAATTACAGAGATAAGCTCCGCAATGGCAAGGTAAGGCCTCGGTTTTTGCCACGTAGCCGGCAAGGGCGGACCAGCCGTTGGCACTTTCCGTGGATTTTCGCTCCTATGTCAGGACATAGCTCGAATTTTCGTGCAACTTGCTCGTATTTTCGGGAACTCGCTTAAAATGACCTCTGGTTTCGAACGGTGGATATAATAGACTCCTCTGTTCGGGCGTTCGGATATCGTGACCTCGAGGGGGTAACCACGATCGTGCAGCGATACAATACTTTATCGCCACGCAGGTAACCCAAGTTAGCACCCCGTCGAGGTCAAGATTTTCAGGTGCACACACACTGTCACCTTTCACTTTTGTTTTGTGTTGCAGTTTACAAGTAAAGACCTGCGTGCAGTGTGGAACCTTTCAGTGGCCCAGCGACTCCCATGCTGTATGCCTCCCCTGTTCCGGCTGTGCATCCGGACAAACTTGTAACATTTGCGCCGACTGGGTGGAGGAACAATGGTCACAACTATGGAAGTTTTACCGGCGCGAACGACCTGCGCCTTCCCAGACCTACCCTCCTACTCCGGCCCCCCCTTTTACAGCAGATGGAATCGTCCGGCGCGCATACTCAGATTTGGGAGATGTAACTTCTCGTCGGGCCCAATATGTACCTAGGACAGTCATGCCCTCTCGGACCTTGTCTGCCCGCTCCATGGCGGAGCGCGGCCAACAGCGGCCTCGGTCGCCCCGCTACGCGGTCGAACTTTCTTTGCACCCTGACGTGTCCTCTAAAACTTTGTCTGCTCGCTCCATGATGGAGCGCGGCCGGCAGCGGCTTCGGTTGCCCCGCATCGCGGTGAACGACAGACCTCCTATCTCTCACGACTCCACTGGAACTTTGTCCGCCCGCTCCACTTCGGAGCGCGGCCGGCAGCGGCTTCGGTCGCCCCGCGACGCGGTGAACAACAGCTCCCCCATTCATCATTTAGCCTCTCAGGCAGTGCCAGTGCATCCTCGACACAAAGCCACTCCCCACTCGATGGCGCCACGAGACCGTGAGTTGCGTTGCGCACATTACAGCCCACGGTCCATCACTTTTTCAGGTTCTCCCTCTATGTGTTTTGCCGCCCCGAGGAAGCGGACGGCTTCACGCCCCCCACGGCATTCTTCATCGCACAAGCGACACCGCTCACCTTTTCGGGAATCCTCTTTTAAAGACGAGTGCACCAGGACCCCCAGTAGTCGCCGATCCTCTCACCACTGTGATCGGTCTGTCCGCTGCATTTCGAGGGAATCTTCTCCTTTGCTTCACAGCCTCCCCCCCTCGTTGGTTCAGCCATCAGGTGAGCCATCTTTCTTTCCCCATAAACACCGATCGTCGGCCGCATACTACAAAGGACGTCCCCTCATCCCAAGCTTGCTCTTGTGATGTACAATCGCTACCCCCTAACAAAATTCCTTCCTTGACCGGGTCCCGGCGGTCTGCTTCTCTTGCTGATGAGGAGGTCCTGAGTATTCTGCCAGAGGATTCTGTCTCGGCCCTGCTTTTCGATGATCGTCGGTCCACGATTGCGGTCTCTCGGACTTCAAGCAGCTCCTCGACACAGCCTCCCTTCGTAGCCCCGAGCACGGAGACTCTGCGGTCCTTAGACGAAGCCGCACGGCTGATTTCGTCCATTCTTCCTCCTGACGCCTGTCCCCGGTCTCCCCCTCTCAAGCGGAAAGCTTCCGCTTTCGTGGATGCCCCTAGACAAGCCAAGAGGTTCAAGTCCCTCCCACAGCCCACAGGATTCCAGGATCTTGCGCCCTTATGCATTTTCGGCGCACTTACAGCAGGTCTCCTTTGGCGACTCCAGTTTCTTCGCAGACTCCAAGTGGCCGGAAGGGTTGGATATCTCCTTTCGCCAGCGTTGGTACGCCGGACATTCTCAGGCCTTTGGTTGCCCTCTTCCAGCAGTGGATATCGCAGCGGAAAGTCAGGCGGGCGGTCGCAGATCCCTGCAACTCGGGATGCCTCGAGGGCTGGACAAGACAGTGGTCCTCATCCGCAATGCTCTCTCCTGTGCTGTTTTTTTGGACCTAGCGACGCAGGCCGTGGTGAGACGCGTGGAAGATTCCTGGCATCCCTCTATTTAAACTCTGTTGGAAGACATCCTCGCTTTAGCGGTGGCTGCTAACCAGGCTGCGTACCATACTTCCGTGAATGCCATGGCCGCCGTGGCTAACTGCGACCTGATGCGCAGAGACGTCGTCCTCAGGAGTTGTTCGACCCTCCCTGCGTCGGTGAAGACTCAGCTCCGCCAGGCCCCGCTCGGAGGTGGATGGCTTTTTGGACCCACCTGGCAGTCGGTCAAGGACGCGTCTAAGGACATTTGGCCCACCCGCTCTGCTCCCGCCCGCTTTCAGGCTGCCCACAAGGCCGTGGTCGCACCCTGCGGACTGCTAGACCCACTTCTCACCCCTACTCCAGGTCCGCCCGCTTCGCCACTCGTACCCCAGCTACCGGGCGCTCCCGTCCTTTCCCAACCCCGACTCCCTCCTGGCCCAAACACGCCCGGCGGACCGGTCGTGGGAGGGCCCTCTGACTCACACCTGTGCCTCCCCCCGCCACTCTCTGCTGGGTCTCCAGTTGGCGGGAGGCTAGCTCTGCACAGCGACGCGTGGCGCTCGCTCCTGCCGGACGACCCTTGGGTCCTTTCTACCATTTCAGAGGGTCTCCTAATCTCTTTTCGCTCTTCTCCACCTCTGCGATGCTCCCCCTTCTGGACCAGAGAACCTGTCGATCGGATCAAAGCGGACGCTCTTCTACAGAAGGCAGACACAGAGGTGGTCTCTCGACACGACTCACCGGCATTCTACAGCCGTCTTTTTGTCGTCCCCAAACCCGGCAACAAGTGGCGTCCTGTCATAGACCTCTCGGCTCTCAACAGGTACATCTCTGCTCCACACTTCCGGATGGAGACAGCCAGGGCTTTGAAGGCATCAATCCAACCGCTGGACTTTGCAGTCAGTCTCGATCTGGCGGACGCATACTTTGACGTTCCTGTGCATCCGGCCTCCCGACGGTATCTGCGCTTCGCTTTCCGCGGAGTGGTGTATCAGTTCCGGACGCTCCCCTTTGGCCTCAACCTCAGCCCTTGGGTTTTCACCAGAATCATCGACGCAGTAGTCACAAAGTTCCGCCGGTCGTCCTCGAGTCCGACTTCCAACTATCTGGACGATTTGCTCCTCCGAAATCAGATTGCCTCCACTCTGGAGAGGGACAGAGAAGCACTGATCATCCTCTTCCACCAGCTTGGTTTTCTGATCAATTTCGGCAAGTCGGACCTTGCACCATCTCGCCGATTCATACATCTCGGCATGGAATTCCTGACCGACCTCAACCGCGTTCGGCTTCCCGCAGCTCGGATTCAGAAGTTGGCAATGCTGGTGCTCCAAGTCTCACGTGCAGATGTGGTTCCGGCCAGGGTTTGGCTACAACTTCTGGGACTATTCAGTGCGGCGGCAAACCTTCTGCCCCTCGGCAGACTCTACTCCGGACCGGTGCAGTTGCATCTACTCCTCCACTGGCGTCCTTCGTCTGGCGATCTGACGACCCCTGTTCCAGTGTCTCCTTTGGTCAGACCTCACCTCCAGCGTTGGACGGATCCTTCCTGGCTTGCATCAGGGGTTTCCCTTGTCTCCCCCTCTCCTCTACCACCACCGGAGTTCATCACAGCTTCGGGCAGCTGGCCGCAAGATCTCGTTGGCAAACACATAAACTGGCTGGAGCTGAAGGCCGTTTGGCTTGCCCTCGTTGCCAGAACCAAGGCGGGACGCGGTCGCCCTCTCTCTGCATACTCTTGTACCAAATTCTCCTGTGGTGCAGGGATCGCAGCATCACTCTTCGAGCGCGACACATACCCGGTCACCTTAATGTCCTCGCGGACTCCCTCTCACGGCGGGGCCAGCTTCTCCACACAGAGTGGTCTCTCCGTCCGGACATCTTCCGGCTCATCTGCACCAGATGGGAGACACCGATGATCGATCTCTTCGCCACATGGTGGAACAAGCAGCTCCACCTTTTTGTCTCTCCCATTCCGGATCCCCAGGCCTGGGCAGTAGACGCTCTCTCCATTCCTTGGGAGGACCTGCTGGCATATGCCTACCTGCCATCCGTTCTGGTTCCCAAAGTCCTCCAGAAGCTCAGGGGCCTCAATGCAGTTCTTCTGTTGGTGGCGCCCTTCAACTGGACCAAGAGTTGGACCACAGACCTCCTGAATCCGGCCACAGATCCCCCTTGCGACTTCCCATCCCCCACACGATTTTCAAGCAGCCCCGACTGAGTCTTTACCACCCGTGCCCAGAGCGATTGCTCCTTCACGCTTGGAGATTGTGCGGCAGGCCCTCACCGCACGAGGCTTCTCGAGTGCAGCTGTGGCGGCTATCGCAGCAGCCCGCAGAGCTTCTACCCGGAACGTTTACGAGGGCAAATGGAGAATAACTACAGTCCTGGTGCGCTTCCTAGCAGCTCTGCCCCCACGGATCTGACTATGCCTCAGCTTGCGGAGTTCTTTCTGTGGCTTTTCGTCCAGCAGAACCTCGCGCCCATTACCATCAGGGGATACTTGGCCATGATTGCAGACACTTACCGCCACTTAGGTTGAACAGACCCAGGGACCTGTAAAGATATATCAGATCTGATGGCACACCTAGACCTTCAGCGGCCGGTCTCACGCTCTCTAGTCCCGCGCTGGGACTTGGCATGGGTTCTGACGTGGCTCAACTCTGCCCGCTTTGAACCTCTCCCCTTGGCACAGTTCAGTGACTTAACCAGGAAAACATGCTTTCTGTTGGTACTCACCACAGCATCCCAGGTGAGCGAGTTACATGCGCTCTCCACGCGCTCCGCCTATCTACAATTCCGGACTGATGGTTCGGTGCAGCTTCTCACCGACCAGTCCTTCTTAGCCAAAAATCGCCCACCCGCAGCTGCTCCACAGGTCATAACGATACGACCCCTACGACGTACGGATCAGTCCCCGGAATCTCGTCAACAGGATCCGGTCCGAGCGCTGCAAATTTACTTGCGCAGAACGAAGCCACTCAGACAAGGACGTACCCGCCTTTTCCTGGCCTTGGCCCCAGGCAGATGTGATATCTCCGCACAGACAATCTCATCCTGGCTACGATGGGTCATCTGGTCTGCATATGCAGAACTCTCCCCTGAGAGAGCAAAAACGATGCGCATACGGGCACACGAAGTGAGGGCAGTGGCAACGAGCATTGCATTTGATCGCAACTGCGCAGTACGCGACATTGTGGCTGCCGTGGGCTGGCGGGCGGAATCCACCTTCGCCCGTTTCTACTTGAGGGACCTATCCGGCCAACGTGACAGCTTGGCCATGGTGGGGGACATCTCGGCAGCGCAGCACTCCCTCCAGGCGCTGCCAGCGCAGTAGATACGCATAGCTGAAATCATTGAGAGTTGAGCGCATGTGGGTGGCCTCGATAACCTAAAGCACGGGGAGTGCACTTCTTGGAGATTTTCGTTGAGGGTTGGTGTTAGGCGGCACCCACCTCCTATTTGCCATTCTTCCTATTAGTCATGCCATCGGTAAGAGTTTTGAGAAAACAAATGTATTTTTCTCTAAAACGTATTTTTTTGAAAAATACTTACCGATGGCATGACTCGGAGGTCCCTCCCTCCTGCCCCGCTTGCCGCTATTGAGCTAAAGCAAAAAGACTGACGGGAAGGAAAGAACCGGATATGGAAGAAGGGGAGGCCACTCAGGGCTTGGTAACAACGCTCTGAAGTCGCCTCCTTGTTTGTATAGTATACACATCAGATGCTTAGGCTGAAATCGGTATGCTAAGTGTACCTTCCTATTAGTCATGCCATCGGTAAGTATTTTTCGAAAAAATACATTTTAGAGAAAAATACATTTTTAGACACATCCCTAAGTTATGACTGGGTGTGAATTAGTTAACCCTTCTAGCCCCGGGATCCTGTGGCAGGAGATGGATTGATCGTGATAATTCAAGGGTCATGCCAGATGAGCTTGGCAACTGAAGATGCCAAGCTCATCTGGCACTACCTTTGAATTATCATGATCAATCCATCTCCTACAAGTGGTATATAGTCGTTAGGCGACACCTCCTTTGAGAAATGGGACCTTGGGGCAGAAAGGGTTACAGCAGTGTGTGTGGGCATGGAACGTGAGCAGCAGATCAAGCGCTAAAAACCGCCTGACAATCACTGATTAATCCCTTCACTGCCAGAAACATGCAGGCACAACGAGACTACAAGAGGCAAGGAACCTCATCAGCCCCCTCCCCACCCGGGTCTGCCCTGGGGGACTTGGGTGGGGTTAGCTACTTTTTAGTTCCCAGGATCACTCTGGTCAACCCCCCTCTATTCTGCGGCATGTGTTCCTGTCTACCCTTGGTCCATTCACCTGTATTTTCTTTTTTAAAGTCTCCCTACTGTCTGCGCTGCCTGTAGCTTTTAATATTGGATGTGTGTTGCTAAATGGTCTTGGGTTTATTTAGCGTATTAGACTGGCTGGCGACATACATTCAATATTCTTTTTTCTTTTTTTTCACAAGCAGTGCAGGCACGTCCTGAGAAAGTCTTGTTTTGCTGTCGAGACGTTAAGCAATGTACAATCAATCAATCATCAGCCCCCACACCTGTGGGGCTCCTGAGGCTCCTTGCATCTTGCTAACACTAGTCGTATCCATGTTGTTTGGATTGATGGGATTAGTCCCTATTGAATTTGCCCTGTCTCAGCAGCGTAATTTTGCATCTACTGGCAGTGAATGGTGTTAGAAATTAACCCTTATCATTCGGAATACACCAGTGTGTGAAATAAGTTTGACTAAAATAATTCATGGGTAGTGCCAGAATAGCTTGGCGCCTCTAGGCGCCAAGCTGTTCTGGCACCACCCTTGAACTAAAGCCACTGGTCTATATCCTTATCTGTAAGTACTATAATGTAGCTTGTGTATGGCAGTGTACAAATTTGAAGCTTTTAGCCTCAGTATGATACGGGTTAATACTTGAATGGCATGGCAACATTGCGTTATGAGCTGAAGGTGAATATAGGCCACATACAGCTACAGTAGTACCATGGTGTTGGATATTTGTTCACAGTCATTGCTGAGTGTTACACAACACAAACCACAGGTGTCAACAAACAACACTCGTGACGCCAAGAGTTCTTTTCCATAACTGAGAAAGCCCCCTCTCTTTCGTGCGACCTCAAAAGCGGCCTCGAGACTTCCTTTTTATTTCTCCAGCTATTTAACTAACCTTTCTAGGCTTGATCCTAAATATACATCAAAGTCCCCATCCGGGTTAACTAATGCAACTCCACAGCGCTGTTCGCCATAGAGTCCTAACGTGATGTCTAGTGGCCCATGTCCCTGCCGTCTCTGCGGTTCCCAGCTTCCTTTTCGGTTGTTCTCTCGCTGTCTCTCTTCGGCTGTCCCTCCTCTCCGTCTGTCCAATCCAGCCCTATTTAAGCGCTGACGTGGGATGTTTGAGGAAGACGTATAGCTCGACCAGGTGAAACGTACTGTCAAGTAGATAGGTCCCGGCGATCTAGCAGCCCCCCCCCCCCCCCCACCCCCCCCCCCCCCCCCCCCCCCCCCCCCGGTGGCGATTTCTCCATCAAAGCATGATAAATAATACATATGTATGTCACGACTGCGGTCACAGCCTTACCAGACAGTGGTCAGTTTTAGGCTTCTAAGCAAAAACTGACACAACACATCAATCTCCTTTACAAAACTAAGCCAGGCGATTAGTGGTCATCCGTCACTGTAGCGCATCCCCGACACGCGTGACGGACAGCCGAACGCTGTTGTTCCAAGCACTACTTGTGAGCTGCGTACAGTGTCGTTGTGTGACACTAGAACTGTGTTATTGCAGTGCTGTATGAACATTTCCAATACATGATGTTTTGCCAATCATGTGGCGACCAGTGACCAGTGTGAGAAACAGTCTGACACTCACTGATGAGCACTTTCTGATTCCAGGGCTGGATGGAAAAGACGAGCATGTTTTACGGGTCCTACCAGAACTGCACGTTTCAACGGAAGGGTGTAGACTACAACTACAACATGGGGCTAGCGTACATCCTTGCCGTTGGCATTGTCTTTCTGGTCAGCTTCATCTTGATTGTGCTCAAGTAAGCAACGCCAGCTGCATGCTATACGGCTTGTACTCGTGACCGAGAGGCAAATATTAACTCTTTTCGCCCCAAGGTCGCATTTCTCACATTTTGGAGGTGTTGCCTAACGACTATGTACCAGTTGTAGGAGATGGATTGATCATGATAATTCAAGGGTAGTGCCAGATGAGCTTGGCGTCTCCTGCTGTAAGGACTTGGGGCTAAATGGGTTAACCCATTTAGCCCCAAGGCTGCATTTCCCCAATTTTGGAGCTGTCACCTAACTGCTAAGTACCAGTTGCACCAAATGAGCTTGGCACCATCAGGGCACTACACGTTAATTATCATGATCGATCTATCTCCTGCTATAGGCTGTTGGGGCTAAATGGTGTCACAAGAGTGATTTTGTGGTCAGTTGCCTGTAGTGTATTTTGGCCTGTAGTGTATTTTGGTCTGGTATGTAAAGCTGAGGTGTTCCAGGCCGCCACTTTAGGTGTCCTGTGCATAGGACGTTAGGTTGAAGAATTTTATAGTTTCATGTGCTGTCACGGTTTCTCGTAGCATAGGATAGGTATAGCTGCGGCTTGGGTGAATGACCCAGTCAGTGCAGGTTGGGATCAGTGGCCAGAGTCAGTTTCTCAGGTTACGGATGTTTTCATCTGTGTTGTTCCTTCTTCTTTTACCTCCTACCTTTCTTCAGCCTAACATCCTGTGCTCCTAATTCACTATCAGTTCAGCATCACTGATCCCCATCCACCAAAGGAACGTGTGCATACAAGATGGGTTCAGCAAGGAGCATAGATCCTCATGAGTCGCAACTGTGGAGTCTCAGGACCTGTGCCTCCTGCAGTTGGGTGATGTTCAATTTTTCTCGATAATGAAGGGGTGGGGCGAATCTTGTGGGGGGGGGGGGGGGGGGGGAGATTTGCAGGGAGTCCAGAGCCCAACTGATCTGGCCTCGAAGGAGTTAATACTTTATTTCTTTTTCCTTCATTTTTTTCTAGTTCCAGTCAGGCAGTGAAAGATGCAGTGACTGCGGACGAGGAGCAGTCGAGCGTTCACTTCACCAACAGTGTGCTGTGTGGCTGGGATTTCTGCATCATGGATGAGAAGTCGGCACGCTCCAAGAAGAGAATCCTGCTGCAAGAATTCAAGGTTGGTTTGTGAACCCAGTGAGCAAATGGTCCACGGTTTACCTGCCGTTGACCTGCACACAGCTGTGTAATAGAACTGACCCACACCATTCTTGTGCAGACTGCACACAGCTGTGTAATGGAACTGACCCACACCATTCTTGTGCAGACTGCACACAGCTGTGTAATGAACTGACCCACACCATTCTTGTGCAGCAGACTTGCTTCTCTGTAGCTCCATGGTGACCGCACACCTGAACGTGATAGCATCAGTCTTTGAGCTTGTTTATTTGTTTATAAAGAAAACACTAAATAATTTATTATTTTGATTTAAAACATAAAGAAATGTTGCAGTGTATGTTACACTTTAGTGTAAGTTACAAGCATGATTTTTATGCTATCATGTATGACCAAATGAATTCTTGTTGGTAGCTCTTTTTGTCAAGGTGAGTCCTGTAAGAATCATCTAGACAAGAAGAGGGTTAGGTTGCTAAATGCATGGTATTATGTAAAACATACACACAACTGGAAAACACCTACGGTACATGCACCTAGATATTTTTGTGTATCTGGATACTTTTGTGTACAAAATAAAGGTTTTCTGCCAAAGATTTAACGCAAACACATTGGTTAAGTCATATGATGTCAACTGCAGGCTGCACATGATGATGTTGATGATGATGATACTGTATTACCTTTCTAGGCAGACCTGCTGGAGCAATGCAAGCGTCTAGAGCGAGAAGGACTGACAGGGAACCAGAAACTGATCCTCTTTATCATTCGCTTCTTCGTCAATGCTTTGGTTCTGATCATTCTCGGGGGCTGTGGCTACCTCATCTACTACACCACAGACAAGCTGCTGGAGGTATAATATCATTGTCACTACATTATGATCTGCTTATACCCCAATACGCAGGATCATTGGGCCATAGTTGGACAGTGTACAGCCATGCACAGGCCAACGGAAGCCAACGTCAGCCTTTACTTTCTCACTGGGACAATTCCAGACATAAAATTAAAAAATCAGTACATTCGAATTCTCATGTATGGACATCAGTCTCAGGATTTAATGGGTTAATGAATTTGGTTTTAGCTGTCGCCAAAAGACAAAAAAAAAAAAAAAAAAATGACAAGTGCACAAGCAAGCCTGCAAGATGCATGTAACGAACGTGTTTTAGTGTTGTACTGAAATAAATTATTACATTATATAAACGTTTATGGAATGAGTGTGTGCGTGGGCTTTCTGCCAATCTGTATAAAGGTGGGTGTTCTATCTCTGTTTACTAGACTCTTTCATCCACCACACACGCGCTTACAACAAGGACAAAGGCCACACAGTTATCTCTCTTTGCCCTCTGTTTAACTATTTCTCATACACTCATAACATACATTAAACCACACAATTCACATCGTATAAACCAATCTACACAAATAACTAACAAGTGGCATACAGGTTATTCACAACTTCGGCGCTCACACATTCACTCGCTACCGTAGAGGTCGTTGTCTCTCTCGAGAGACGTCACTCGACTCCTCTTTATACTAGTGTCGACACAGTCAATGTCACATCGGCGACTTGGCGGAGATTCCCAAACTGAATATTACTAGTCAATGACTACTCACAGATTTAGAACATTCCTAGGCGTGAAATTATCAACGGCGCTAGGCGACAATAGCTACACTGACGGAACACCGCATGTGGTCCTGTAGCACGAATCTGTGGCTTACTTCGCTACCGTTGCTGCTCGTAGCACCAGTGATGGTAGGACGAAGGAGAGATGAAGGCTTGATGATGTCCGCATCCGGTCACGTACGTGATGCTCTCAGGACAGTGTCATCGGCCCTACACCAGGGGTTTCCGCTCCGTACCGGCCCCGCTGTACACAACATTTATAAATGTTTATAAATGTTCGCTCTTACACCTAAAAAGTCTGACTGTGTCTTCGACACATTATTATTCTTCAGAGCGCTCTAGATCATTTCCTCTGAAAAATGTCTTCTTTATGCCACCATACCACAGTCACTATTGTCACAATTCTTATGACAATTCCTATAGCCACTTTAACACAGTGCACACATTTTGCATACCTACACACAATGGATTATAAGCCAAATATTACAATCACAGCTCACCTTCAATTTATAACATATTACTGCACATTCATTCATCATTAGATATACCTAATTATATACTGAATTACATTCCTATTTCCGTCCCACATTTTCACATATAAATGAATACAACATAACATCCTAGTTATAAACTATATCACCACAATTACATGACCAAACAAGTATTGACACGAGCCATCGCACTTCCTTCAAACATGCGCTCCTCTGCACTCTAATCATAATAATTCATAAAAAGCAATACTTTCCCTTTTCGTCTGACTAGCCTGACAGGTCATTATAAATACCGGTAATAAAAGAATAAATACCTGTATTCAATATACAGCTATCGAATTCTCTAGCCAGAATTCTTCCTCAGAGCCCTAACGAAAACGACCGCTCGGCTCGACTGGTATAGCATCTCTAACTGGCAATTATTCCCGATACCACACTGTCACTCCCACACGTGACACGTGAACATCGCTCACCGCTACATTACCGCACGTGAACATTGCTTATCTGTACATTACCGCTCGTGAACATTCGGTCCAACCGCTAATGACGTCACACCATCGTCCGACCGAAACCTGCCCCAAAGGCGCTCGTTACAATGCAATCCATAGATGGTGATAGAGCCTGCAATAAGCAATCCATATATGGTGGTAGAGCCTGCAATAAGCAATCCATAGATAATAGAGCCTGCAATAAGCAATCCATAGATGATAGAGCCTGCAATAAGCAATCCATAGATGGTGATAGAGCCTGCAATAAGCAATCCATAGATGGTGGTAGAGCCTGCAATAAGCAATTCATAGATGGTGATAGAGCCTGCAATAAGCATCCAGGTTGGCTGCGGTACTACATGCTACAGTATGTCTCGATGTTGGCTATGATGCATACACGCCTTTGGTTCCCACAGGGATGCCCATGAGCAATAGGTCCTCAGGCCGACATCAGCCTTACCTGACGCAGCCTCGCATGGACCACCTAAAGCTGATGTAGCCCTGAGGATTGCTTACCAAACGGTGTTTCTTCACAAGTCTAAATTTAGCACTGCAATAATGCAATTGCAAATAACATGTCTCCCATGATATACTGAGGCTACCTCTATATGCTTTTTGCACAATTTATGACCTTTGAGCATCATGTAGATCCTGGCTGCACAGGCTCATGAGAATCTTTTGTCATCTTTTCATCCTTTCTCAACAGTATTGGTCCTGATGAGGGGACCAAGATTAACCCTTTGCGTGTCGGTTGAGGTTTTGGTCGCGGTGAATTCTGTAGGAATCATCGTGACACAAACTGCAACCGACATGCAGAGGGTTAGTATTGGTCATTTGACATCGCAGCGCACAATGATTTTCACAGATATTTCCGCAAAAAAACACTTTTCTATCCCAATCTTGGAACAAATGGCATTCGGTGGCAGTTGACCTAATACGATTTACTTTTGAGAAACTTGAACAATGTGTTTTGCTGCGCAGGCATAACAATTTGGAATTTTGCCATGAAATGGCTGATTTTACATCCCTAAATATGCCCCAGATATATTAAGCCCAATATGAGAAGGATCTATTTTCACGTGACTTGGCAAGGTTTTCAAACCTGAAACAGCAGTCATACATGAAGTTTGCATGCTTTACCTTGATATGGGAATCTGCTGGGGTGCTATTTAGGGTATTAAAAATGGCTTGTTCTTGTCTTTTTACCAAATTTGTACGACCGTACAGCAAAATCGACAAATCATAGGAGTTCAGTAAAAATATTCTATATCAGGTCAATTGGCACTAAATGATATGTGACCTGTTCCCACGAAAGGGACCTTAAGTCACGCTCCGCCGAATGGAGCTACGGGCCAAAAGAGTGCTAGGGGTCATCTTGGGTCAGTTTGAGTGATTAACTTTAAATGCATGTTTCTCCCTTAGTAACAGGTCTACAATAATAGTTAATTAATTAATCAAATTAATTTGTAATACTTGTAGATTTTAATGGTGTAAATCTCAAAACTCAAAATTTCCAACTTATGGTCCCTTTCGTGGGAACGGGTCACATATTTGTTCTTAAAGTGGTACAGAAAAGTGATTCTTTGCTGAGATATTTGGGAAAAACGTTTTGTGCTCCGATGTCAAACGGCCTACATAATGCTGAACGACTACAGGTCTGAACTTTGGATTTCTATCATTGTGTTTCTGGTCCACAGCTAAGGAAGACAGTCAAGGACCCGGTTCTGATACTGCTGGTGCAGTTCCTTCCCTCTGTGACCATCACCCTTCTCAACTTTGTCGTCCCGCTCATCTTTGAGGCATTGGTAGCTTTGGAGGATTATCGACCGGCCTTTGAGCTCAAAATCGTACTTGTCAGGTAGATCATGACTTTTGGACTATTGGTCCCTTTTTTGTCCAGGTGATTCCTAGAGGAATCATCGTGACTAAACGTGCGACCAACAGCCAAAGGGATAAAGGTGTTTAATTATTGTAAAGAAAATACCAAGAAAGAAAGAAACATGCTTAACTTATTCAGCCCCATATTTTCCAAATTTTTGAGGCGTCATCTAACGACTAAGCACCAGTTGCAGGAGATGGAGCAACCATGATAATTCAAGGGTAGTGCCAGATTAGCTTGGCACCTGTTGGCGCCAAGCTAATCTGGCACTACCCTTGAATTATCATGGTCGACCCATCTACTGCTGTAGTGTGCCAGTGCTGAGTGGTTTAAACATGCATTGTGTCATAAATGTCTTTTCTACGGGTGTTTCTTTCTTTCTTGGTTTTGTGGTAATCGGCTGTCTAGTTACTGTCCTTTCTAACCCTCCTTACTCCGAAGCCGAACTTCCAAACTTTTGGAGGCGTTGTCTAACGACAATGTAGCAGTTGTAGGAGATGGATTGATCATGATAATTCAAGGGTAGCGCCAGATGAGCTTGGCGCCTGAGGGCGCCAAGCTCATCTGGCGCTACCCTTGAATTATCATGGTCAATCCATCTCCTGCTGCAGGGTCCTGGGGACTAAATGGGTTAAGTATGTATTTTCTTTGTTGGTATTTTCTTTATCCTCCCTTTAGTTTGATCCTGGACCATGACAGGTTGTAATGAAGTGCTTGTGTGTAGTTGCGCCAGGTGGGTGTTGCTGCGCCTGTCTTCCATGACAAGTTGTAATGAAGTGCTTGTGTGTAGTTGTGCCAGGTGGGTGTTGCTGCACCTGTCTCCATGACAAGTTGTAATGAAGTGCTTGTGTGTAATTGTGCCAGGTGGGTGTTGCTGCGCCTGTCTTCCATGACAAGTTGTAATGAATTGCTTGTGTGTAGTTGTGCCAGGTGGGTGTTGCTGCGTCTGTCTCCATCCAGACCAAAAAGGTGACTGCCAAGCGTGTAATATGCAAAGAAGTACCCAACGGAGAAAGAAACACGCTTAGAAAAGATGGGTACAACACAATTTATTAATATTTCGGGTAAATACCCTTTGTCAAAATAGACAAACAAACAAACAGAGAGATTAGCCGCTACTTATCTTCATTGGCAGAAAGAATGTGGCATCTCATGTGGCAACTCAGTTGCCACATTCTTTCTGCCAATGAAGATAAGTAGCGGCTAATCTCTCTGTTTGTTTGTTTGTCTATTTTGACAAAGGGTATTTACCCGAAATATTAATAAATTGTGTTGTACCCGTCTTTTCTAAGCGTGTTTCTTTCTCCGTTGGGTACTTCTTTGTCTGTCTCCATGACAAGTTGTAATGAAGTGCTTGCGTGTAATTGTGCCAGGTGCGTGTTACTACGCCTGTCTTCCATCGGAGTGCTGGTCGTGGCCTTGTACTACACGCTGCATTTTGAGGGCAATGCGTCTAATCCTGTCCCCTGTCCTGAGGAGGAGCGAAACATGACGCAGGTCAAACGATGCTGCGGCAACCTCATGTGGGACACGGTCCACAAGAACGTCACCAGGGGGCTCTCCAGTGTCATGGTCAGGGTCACAAACTAATAGGGGAGGGGGGGGGGAGGGTGGGGGGGGGGGGGTCCCATCCATCCAAGGAACATACCTTAACAATTGCTATCAGTAGGAGACATAGCTTCTCAAGGTCTTACCATGCCTGTGGAGGCTTGTGAGGATGTGTGTCATGCAGTTGGTTCCTGCTCACTTTGTCTTGGCAATGAGACGTTTGAATTGTGGCACCATGTTGGGTGTGAGTGTGAACTGGCCTCTTCACTTCCAGAACACAGTCTCTTGACTGCCGAGAAAAGGTGAACACCCGCCAACTGTAAGAGATATGAAGGTGGGTGTTGCTGCGCCTGTCTCCATGACACATTCTGTATAAACTGTCCTGCATGTCCTTCAGCTCTATCAACCTGACATCTCCTGCCTATATCTCTGACCTACTCTATCTGTATACTCCATCTCGCACCCTCCGCTCTTCCTCTAACACACCTAAATTTTGCCTTCCCAAATTCAAATGTAAAACACGTGGCGGTCGCGCCTTCTCCCATCTTGGCCCCGCCACTTGGAACAGGCTCCCCGCCCCTGTTCGTAACTGTCAAACGCTCTCCTCATTTAAATCACTTCTTAAAACCCACCTCTACAACGCTGCCTTTCACTAGTTCATTTCCCCAGCCATGCACAATTCATCACCACTGTCACGTATGTCTCTGTGTGTGTGTGTGTGTGTGTGTGTGTGTGTGTGTGTGTGTGTGTGTGTGTGTGTGTGTGTGCGCGCATATGTTGTGCGTGTGTGAGTATGTTGTGCGTATGTTGTGCGTGTGTATGTTGTGCGTGTATGTGTGTGTGTGTTAGCTGTTAGCCTTTTCATTGTATCAGCGCTTAGAGCTACTTTTAAAATAAGCACTTAACAAATCTCCTTTATTATTATATAGACCCTCATCAGCCCCTGTAATTGCTAGGGCTCGTGAGGATCTATGCCTCTTGCTGAGACCCATTTGTAATGTAATATATTCCTTTGACTGTTGTGGCTTTAGGTCATTGAGTAAATAAAGATTTCAGAAGCAAGATGTATATCTACTGGCAGGGAGGGGTTAAAACGTGACCGTAGCCATAACCCCTTCACTGCAACTGCACCTGGATCATGTTTCTGAAATGTGTTTAACCCTTATCATTCGGAATACACCAGTGTGTGAAATAAGTTTGACTAAAATAGTTCAAGGGTGGTGCCAGAATAGCTTGGCACCTCTAGGCGCCAAGCTATTCTGGCACTACCCTTGAACTAAAGCCATTGGTCTATATCCTTATCTGTAAGTACTATAAGGTAGCTTGCATATGGCAGCATACAAATTTGAAGCTTTTAGCCTCAGTATGATGTGGGTTAAGCCACCGCCAAAGAGCCCCAGCAGTCCAAGGAGCGTCGTTACAAAGTGGTGCCAGCAGAAGGCATAGACCCCAGGCATGGGAATTGTCCGCCTAAAGGCAAATTTCTGCCGAAATTATATTGCTCAGCCGCCAAAAAAAAAAAATTGTCCGCCGAAAAAAAAAATTGTCTGCCGAAAAAAAAATTGTGGTGCAAAAAGTAACTGAGCACCGGTCATTATACACTGTGAGGCATTCGTTCAAGTGATATGTCACCCGCTGAAGTTACGCGTCACCTATTGTGGCTGTAACGCAGTCATTACTTTACCGTGCAAGCGGGCAATACAACACTGAACGCACTCTTTTCATGCTCGCTTCCCGTCTTGCGCACTGTACGTGTGGGGAAAATGGCGGAAATGGCGGTATTGCACAGATTTTAATCTAGATTTTAAACTTTCTCGGGGGTGCATGCCCCCAGACCCCCCTAGTTTCAGACTTTTTCACTTTTCTAATTCCCATGCCTGAGATCCTCAAGAGCCCCCCACATGCAAGGGGTCATGAGGATCTCTGCCTCTTGCCAGCATCATTCACAGACACTAGTCTATATGAGAGTGAATCGTGTGAATCTTACCCTGGTTTTTGAGGAGACAAGGAGGGTAAAGTGCCATCTTTTGTTTGCAGTGTTGGGAGACCTACGTGGGTCAGCAGTTTTACAAGCTGGCCCTTGTCGACTTTGCTGCCGTCCTGGTCAAAACATTCATCGCGGAATTTCCTCGCAAGTGAGTGGTGTTACATTTGTCATTCATGGCTGTTAGAGACACTATACTATGAAGACTACTGTTTTTAACCCGTTCAGTGCCAGCAAAATTTCAACAGCACCCAACTGCAAGAGGTATGTATCCTGATGAGCCCCCCCCCCCCACCCCCCCCCCACCCCCCAGTTGCAGGGGCGCATGCGGACCTATACCTCTTGGTGACACCACTTTGAATCCATGCTGCTGGGACAGCTAGGGTCTTTAGTGCTGAAGTAACGTAAGACCTCAGAAACACAGTCTGCGTCAGCGCGGGTGAAAGTTGCTACAAAATACCGTGACACTACAGTACTTCCGTGCTGTGTTGAAGCTGACTTTTAGTCACTTCACATTCCAGTAAACTTTCCAATGCTTGAATTGCAGAGCTGAGCCTTTGCGCGATGTGTTTGTGCTCTTTGTGTGAGCGAGTGTGTGTTTCCCGTGAACGTGCATGTTTGGTACAGTTTCTGTGGCTTTGAGCCGATTTATACTGTATGTTTGTAAAGTGCCTATATACTAGCAGACATTATTATTGTATTGTGTTAGCTTTTGTCTTACTCTGCCACATAGTTGTATAAGATTATGATATTGTTACATATTATTGTGAAGATCTGTGAAATGTGCTTTTTTTATCTCAGACTAATCTACGAGAATTTCAAGGAGCATTTCACGTTGGTGGGGAAGTTCGGGCAGCAGTTTTTTGACTTGCCGGAAAACGTGCTGGATATTGTTTACACACAAACACTCAGTTGGTACGTGTCTTGTAATTAGCCTTCACTTCCAATCACACCCCATTTGCGGGAACCACTTGGGGATAACTCCACAAGTGTACTTTTATTCAGATGAGATGCTTAAAGGGGCACGACCGACCTTTTTTAATGCTTCAGTTCGCAAAAAGCTTTTACTGGGCTTCAGTATACATACCCACTTAGACAGTGACCACCCTATTGTCCCACCAAATGCTTTCTTTCGTCTGTTGAAAGCGAAAGAGGCCACCGGAATCGTGCGGCTGGACCCGGTCAAAAGATTGCTTCCGATAGACGATCAGGAAGCTGACGTCATAACTATTCTATACGACCTTAGGTCATCTGCATAATTATAACCAATCAGACAAGATGTCGGATGAACCAGCGAAGAAAAAAAGAAAGTATCAGTCGACTTGCGCCGGCCGACAATGACAGACTCGTAATTGAAGAGAAGAAATCGAAAGAGAGACAAGATACCCCTAAGTAGAACTGACATCGGACAAGGGAATATAGAGCTTGGCTTGACCGCCCATCCGGAATTTGTCGCTTTCTTGCTATTTGAAACAGTAAGTAATCCGGTTACGATCTTTGTCGATCTTCCTGTAGTTTTACGAGCGTTAGAGACTGAGAATTCATGATCTTCAGTAGAATTTATCTCTTACTGATTTTGCAAGATTTTAAACCTGTTTTATCATGAAGTTACGAGCTAGTTCATCAGATTTTATGCTGCAAGGATCAGACAACTACGGCCTGTGTGTCAAAATTGCAGCACTGGCTGCCGACATCGATGGTCGTGACACGTTTTTGTCTGTGCGGGCTCTCATTCACTCGCTTCACAGATGTAGTGTTTCTGCTGCGATGGTGCATTTGTCGTTTCCAGAGATGCTTTCAGTTATGTAGACTTCGATGTGTGTGATGTGAAACTGCAATGCAGAAATGGGTATAAGTGGGTGAAATACCACGTTCTGTTTCGTGACTCTGGCTCAGTTGCCGGCTTGGCGCGGAGACCGAGTCGAAGAACTTGAAGCCACGCCCACAGCACGATTTGCCCGTTACTCAGGGCAGCAGGTCAAGCGGAACACGCATTGATTTTGACAGCATAGCGAATAAGTGGAAAATTTATTTTACATTCTCGTGGAAAATTATGTCAAAGGGATGCCGGAGAACATCAGTACATGTCTACACTGACGCGTACAACGATGACCGCCTCCGTCGTCTGCAGTATCGATTGATCAGGTTCTGCCTTGTGACGTAGGCTAGTTAATATGCACAAATTCAAAACGAGGCCGATGCAGACGATAATGTGCACCCTCGGGTACAAAAACAACACACCCATCAAACGATGAATTTCGACATTTGGCATTGTATTTACATCATAAAGTTCTAAGTTAGTACACAAAGGACCCATACATAATACTGTCAGCAGTATCTGTTGCAGACAGTTTTCCGACTGTGTTGAGATGATTAAACCTGGGGAGAATCGCTTTAACATCTCATTTGAATAGAAGCGTACTTCTGGCGTACTCCCCTATCAGGCATATGTGGGGAGTACTCCCGCAAATGGTGCAGGATGCCATCTTGACCGACCATATTAATACTGGAGAATCAAAGGGGCTGGAATGGTCATGTCACATACCCTCGTACAATGTTTACGGTAGCTCCCATGAGCACACAGTACAAACTCACAGTCTGTTTATACGACTGCACCGGTTTTCAAGTACATGCATGTGTACAATGAGAGCAAAGGTTATTGAATGGTTTGAGTTGTCACACACAAAATGTGCTTCACATCCACAGTAGACACGCTTGATTGTTTGTTATCTGCTTTTCAGGCAGAACACCACCCAACTGCAAGAGATATAGATCCTCATGAGCTCCCGCAATTGTGGGGGCTCATAAGAATCTATGCCTCTTGCAGATACCATTTTGTAAACATGTTGCTCAGACGGTCATGCCTTTTGGTCATTAAATGAAGAAAGTTTTCAGAAAGAAGATGTACATTCACTGTACCGTCAGGTGAGATTGTTTGTTGTCTGTTTTGCAGGCTGGGCATGTTCTTTGCACCACTGTTGCCAGCCATGACTCTCATTAAAGTTTTTCTCATCTTTTACATCAAAAAGGTGAGTTGAATAACTGGCTTGTTGCAGGTGGATGGCATGGGGTAGAGGAGTGTATCCTTGGGCGAGTTTCCAGGCAGCACACAAAGAAAACGTGCATTGTTTAACTCCTTATGCCCGCAGGATAAAATTAGTCAGTTTTTGGACATATCCTCTGAGGCATATATCTCAGTTCAGGAGACAGATGGACCATGGTATTTCAAGGTTGGTGTCAGAATAGCTTTGGGGGGGGGGGGGGGGGGGGGGGAAAGTAGTCACATCACGCATGCTGAATTGGAACCGGTTTATGTTTCTAACCTCTGATTGGTCAGTTAGGGTTTAGTTAGGGTTTAGTTTTGTCACGATATTTACCTGATTTGCTCAGGATGGGGTAGGCAGCCCTGCTACGCTGTGGCACTTTTGCACCTATTTTTGGTGGGTGCCTTGAATGAGTTATTCGTGAGGTTACATTTACGCCGAACAGCTCCCAACAACGAATGACAGCAAAGTCACAGCAAATGCCCTGTGTGCACCATAAGCATAGACAACTTTCTGACCATCTCCAAGAGGCATAGATCCTCACCAGCCCTCTAGGCCCATGAGGATCTATGCCTGTTGGAGATGGTCGGAGTGTTGTCTATGTTATGGTAGAAGCTAAATATCCGCCGTGACTTGCCTTTCGTTCATTGTTGAGAGGAAACGTCACTAACATGATGAGGATAATGCTGACGTGGACCGTGGATTTGTTTCAGTTGACGTTGGTAATGAACTTCTCCCCACCTCAGTATGCGTACAAGGCGTCCAGTTCCAACTCCTTCTTCATGACCATTCTCCTCGTATCGTTTATTCTGGCCGCTGCCGTGTTAGGCTACATGATCGGCCAGTAAGTATTCCACTGTGGCTTGTATGTTTCTGTCTCCCAGCCAGCCTGTCCACATAGATCCTCATGAGCCCCAGCCCCCCTGCAGCTACAGGCACTCCATTCGAATCTGCAGAAAAGGCTGGCCAGTCTGAATCTCACTGCTGAGCTTAGATGTGATAGATACTGTTAGAACCTGGGATGTATGTGTGTGTGTGTGTGGGGGGGGGGGGGGGGGGGGGAGATCATAAGCACACTCACTATACAAGCACTTGGCAGGGATATTTTCCAAATTTACCAGTACAATAATCAAGAAAAATAAAATCTGCTTAGAACAAAAGGGACAAACAACATTGATTGCCTTCTGCAATTTACTACGCATGATCTCGCATGGTATAGGACTGTCCGTGGCGCAGTGGTTAAGGCGCCTGCCACCAATTCTAAAGGTGCGAGGTTCGAAAACGGGTTCCGGCATCGGACTTTTCTCCTCTGGTAAGTGTCACGGTTAATTCGGGGGTTCTTTCTCCGGGTACTCCGGTTCTTCCACCCCCACCCCCCCACCCCTCCCACACTTTGGTACCAGTTTCAGGCCACTTTACAAATTTCAAATACAAGCGATCAAAAATCTCTGTAACTTCAGTAGCTGAACTGGCCCTTCGTCTGTCTTGTACTGTGTTTGTCTTAAACGGCGTAAATCCGTGTCTGTTACGTGAGTGTGTGTGTTGGGTTTCAGTTCGCGGCGCTTTGAATCGATTTGCCCAAAAATTGAGAAAAAGCGCCTATATAATAACGGTATTATTATTATTAGTATATATCAAGCGGGAATGCACTGTGGACAAACAACTAAGGTCTTTTAAAAGAATGGACAGTATTGTGATATTGAGAATGAACATTTCCGGCAAGCAAAGAGTAATCGAGCTGATGACGGCCACAGTTGTCCTGCGGGCTAACTGCAGCAGATGTCGGCCTGAAGACCTGGCACCTACTGGATTGTTTGTGTTTTGTTTTCAGCCTGCCTCCCTCCAAGAGCTGCGGGCCATTCCGTGTGTACTCTCATGACGACTACGTCATATGGTCGGCGCTAACAGATGAGATTTCAACCTGGACTCGATCTGCTTCTGAATTTTTCTTCTTCTTTGGAACGCCAGCTTTCTTTGTACCAGCCTTCGTGGTTCTGTGGTGAGCATGGCAACCCAATCATTTTCACTGGCCCATGATTTAACCCATATCATACTGAGGCTAAAAGCTTCAAATTTGTACACAGCCAAGCGGCATTGTAGTACTTACAGATAAGGATATAGACTAATGGCTGTAGTTCAAGGGTGGTGCCAGAATAGCTTGGCGCCTAGAGGTGCCAAGCTATTCTGGCACTACCCTTGAACTATTTTAGTAGCACTTATTTCACACACTGGTGTATTCCGAACGATAAGTCTTAACCCATTTAACCCCACAGCCACATTTCCTCAACTTTGGGGATGTCACGTGGCAACGATGTACAAGCGGCAGGAGATGGATCAACCAAGATAATGCAAGGGTGGTGCCATATTAACCTGACGTCATCAGGCACCAAGCTAGTCTGTCCGCTACCCTTGTTTTATCGTGGTGGATCCATCCCCTGCTGTAGTGCAGCAGGGCTAAACGGGCTAACCCATTGCCTGCCACGGGACACAGCTTGTGTTTCCGAAATCTGTCCTACTTACACTGTATCTTAACATCACGCAGCTTCATCCCTCCAAGAAAAATGGAGACATAGTGGAGTCAGAAGTAGTTAATTAGTTATTTGGGTTAAACGCCGCGTAGGCAACTAAGGCCATCTCATGGCGTGGAGGGTTGGGGGGGGGGGGGGGGGTGGGGGAGGGGGGCGGGCCGAGATCCACGGCCCCCGCAGCAGTGGAGGCCCATGAGGAGATATTTACAGTGTCTTCAGCAGTGGAAGGGTTAACTCGTTCGAGACGTGCCACCTCGAATGAGTTAAACACACGGCACTGACGGGTCATTGCACATTTTCTGTTGTTAACTTTTTGAGCTGTGAGGTTGAAAAAGAAATTGACACGGGCTTTGACCCCTTCACTGTTCAGAAAAAGTGAACACGATCCAGCTGTAACCGACATAGATCCTCATGAGCCCCCATGACTGCAGGGGCTCATGAGGATCCATGCCCCTTGCTGATTCCAATTTGTGTCCATGTTTCTTGGACGGTGTTGGCTGCTAGTCTTTGAGTGAACTACGATTTCACAAACAAGAATGTACGCACAGTGGCAGGGAAGGGGTTAACCCACTGTGCCCGAGGTACGAAACACCCACATTTTGGAGTTATCCTCTGAGGCCTGCATTACAGTTCAGGAGACAGATCGACCATGATAGTTCAAGGGTGGTGGCAGAATAGCCTGGCGCCTGTAGGCGCCAAGCTATTCTGCCACCACCCTTGGAACTATCATGGTCGAGCCATATCTTGCTGTGGCGTGTGGCGGGCAGAATGAGTTAGACGTTGTGTGAATTCATCAAACATCCACTCCATTTGCGAGAGTCATATTTTGTCATGCTGCAGTGGCTGCAGTTCATGAGAATATGTGTGCGCGTCCTGCTCTCAGGGATTTGCCCCACTGACAGTGGCATCTAGTTGCCGGGACAGGCCTGATAGGGACAGGCCATCCTTTACAAATTGTCACTGGCACTGAGGCGGCCGGCAGAATATGTGTACACTGTATCGCACAGTTGTTTTCATGGTGTGGTATTATGTTGCAGTCTGCTGATGTACTGTTACTGGGCCATGGCTCAGGGCTATAAGAAGATGGAGTCCCTTGTGCAAGCACAACTCAAAATGGTATGTTCGCTTTAGTCCGTGAAATTGGCTATTCATCTTGAACTTATAAGTTTAAGCTTAGCAGAATCAGGCAAGCCGTCGGGCCCTATGAAGACCTATTAGCCATTGTGAAAAAACGCAAACTGAAGTGGTAAGGGCATGTCACGCGTTCAGCAGGGCTTGCCAGAACAATCCTGCAAGGCACTGTGCAAGGAGGACGAAGGATAGGAAGACAGAGGAAAAGATGGGGGGACAATATATCAGAGTGGACAGGACTGAAGCTGGGCGATACGCTAAGAATGGTAGAGAACAGAGAGGAATGGAGGGAGCTGGTTGCCAAGTCATCAGTGGTGCCCCAACGGTCAGCATGACTATGAGATATAGATAGATAGATAGATAGATAGATAGAACCCTTTTCATCATAATACACTATTGCATGAAATAATTTTGTCTATGACAGT
This sequence comes from Semisulcospira habei, assembly GCA_036245525.1. NCBI lineage: Eukaryota > Metazoa > Mollusca > Gastropoda > Semisulcospiridae > Semisulcospira > Semisulcospira habei. The sequence goes on along the minus strand of BTPG01000008.1, from coordinate 5,847,121 downwards.
TCAAGGGTGGTACCAGAATAGCTTGGCGCCTGAGGCGCCAAGTTATTCTGGCACCCTCCTTGGAACTGAATTGGTTAATCAATCCCCTATATCTATAATGTAGCCTTCATGCAACAATGAGCAGATGTTTTAAAAAAATCAGCCTCGGGGTGTAACGAGCTAAACATTTGACAATTACTCACTAGAAAGCTAAACAGTTCTAACTCAGACTCCGAAAAGCCTAATCATTTTGATTCGATGGAATGTGAGCACGCGCTCTTCTCGGTTTCGGTCCCCTTTTTCCAGCAGAGCGGTTTGTTTATAATTGCTGTCATCGCGTCTAATACACTATGGAAGGCAGTCACTGAATCAGCTCGCGCAGCTTCTTGTATGTAAGGACTAGCATAATGATAGAGGCAGGCAAGAGGCAGGATTCTCATTTGCTTTCGCATCTGCGGGCGCCATGAGGATCTATGTTTATTCCAGACAGGAGGTGTTTATCATTGAGTGTATCTCGGACAGTGTGATAGTGGTCCTTTCTACAGATGAGAAAATGCATAGATCCTCAAGAGTCCGCCACGCAAGTTACAGGACTGTGACCCATGAGAATCTGTGCCTAAGTTTTGCTTATTCAGTTCACACAATTTTAATTTCCAGGCTGAGTGGGGGAAAGGGAGCGAGATGGGCTATTGTGGTTTGCAGTGAGTTTCAGCCGTTTCTTTTGTTTTTCAGTAACCGTACATCAATGACCATATTATAAATGAACACACTTTTACCCCCTCATTTGTTCTGGTACAGACAGAGTCGGGTTCACTACGGAATTTACTTGAATCTGCTGAGGCACATATAATTCTGAAAACTCAGAAATTTAAAAGCCAGGTTGCAAATTTAAAATATATACTGACACAGTTCTAACTCGTACTCCAAATAGCCTATTCATTTTCATTCGATGGAATGTGAGCTCGAGCTATTCTGTTTCTGTCCCCTTTTTTCAGCAGAGCGTTTTGTTTATAATTGCTGTCAACGCGTCTATTATGCTATGGAAGGCAGTCAGTGAATCAGCTCGCGTAGCTTGTTGTATGTAAGGACCAGCATAATAATAGAGCCAGGCAAGAGGCATGATTCTCATTAGCTTTCGCATCTGCGGGCGCCATGAGGATCTATGTTTATTCCAGACTGACAGAAGGTGCGTATCAGTGAGTGTATCTAATTCAGTGTGATAGTGGCCCTTTCTACTGATGAATAAAGGCATAGTTCCTCAGGAGTCCATCATGCAAGTTACAGGACCGTGACCCATGAGAATCTGTGCCTAAGTTTTGCTTTTCAGTTCACACAATTTTAATTTACAGGCTGAGTGGGGGAGGGGGAGGGAGATGCGCTTATTGTGGTTTGCAGTGAGTTTCAGCCGTTTCTTTTGTTTTTCAGTAACCGTACATCAATGACCATATTATAAATGAACACATTTTCCCGCCCTCTATCGTTCTGTTAAAGACAGATTCGGGTTCACTACGGAATATACTTGGATCTGCTGAGGCACATAATTTATACGGGCAGAAATTTAAAAGCCAGGTTACAAATTAAAATATATACTAAAATGGGCTTTGATAGGGCTATTATTTGGTTGATGGCTGGGGACAGTACAAGGCTTTAGCCAGCCTTGAAGCGGGCCGCTTTCATCGGAACTGCCGTCAGATGGTATGGCAGAAGGTTCTTTGTTCCGTATGATGTGCACAGAGACAAATGAACCTATCAAGAAACATTCATTCCACCTTTACCGCATACTTTCACGAGGATAAATATATTCTTGTTTTTACATCAGACGGATGGCGTTCACTGCCTAGCAATGTTCGCCCATAACCAAAGACAAAACTCCCCAAGAGGCATAGATCTTCATGAGTTCCACGCAGAGTTCGGGGGCTTGTGAGAAGCTAAATGTACTGTATGTATCTTGGTGGCTAGTGTTGCCTCTATGCTGCTATGTTTACGCAGCCGGGATGAAATCGCGACCACCGAGCCCCAAACAAAACACCCATGGCTGTCAAACACGTGCGATTCGACGACCGTCCCGGCACAGCAGCGTAGAATAGCCGTAGAATAGCGCGATGCTCATGCTCCCTTTAGGTTCACGGCAGTGCAAACTCGTGTTTGGAGACTAACTGTAAAGATCAACAGTACACACACTGACAAGGAGCACAGTGACTCCTCTGTAGGCTTTGCACAACCAGCGTCATTCAACTTTGGCCTTGCATACTGGGATACCACCCAAAAATACTGGCGCTGTACTACAGCGATGCAGCTTTTACCGTTGTTTTTATGTTGCCTAGATGGGAGATTATTTTCCTTTCGACGGTAATTTGTTTCTGTTGTTAACTTGTATTGTTATGTACTAGCTTTAGTCAAGTAGGAATTTAACAAACAAGCATATACTAGTGTGTTCAGGAGACATAGGGCTGTCTTAGCATTCTGTTTTTGTCAGGGTGGTTCGGGTCGGGATGAGGCCACTGGCGCCGCGCGGCCATTAGATGCCTTGGCGACGGGCTTCACTCGTCTCGAGTCATTGTCCATTTTGTAGCTTTGTTATTGTAATTTGTGGAATGAGCGAGTGAGTGAATGTGAGCAGCACCTGAGGTGGCAAGACAATTTTTGCTGTGTATGATCATTTTCTATCACAGCAACAATAAAGTCATCTTGAATCTTGAAAAGGCCATCTGGCCAGTGTCAGCTGCAGTAGGCCTGCGCACGGCCATGTGCAGGCCTACTGCAGCCGTCAGCCAGATGAGATTTTACTTAAACCCTTTTAGCCCCAAGGTTCCATTTCTCAAATTTTGGAGGTGTTGCCTAACGACTGTGTACCAGTGTAGCAGTTGCTGGAGATGGATTGACCATGCTAATTCAAGGGTAGTGCCAGATTAGCTTGGCGCCTTCAGGTGCCAAGCTAATCTGGCACTACCCTTGAATTGTCATGGTCAATCCATCTCCTGCTGCAGGGACTCGGGGCGAAATGGGTTAGTGGGAGGCATGTGATGTGCACTGCAGGTATCATGGCAGAATGGGGGAAGGGTAAGCTAAGCGCTTCACTGCCAGTCAACACTGATTTAGTCTTTATAGTCATTGTAATTTCAGTGTCGGAGATCTGCAGCCATTTAAAGGCAAGTGGATACACCATGGTTTCAGCTAGAGTTTTGAGCCCTGGCTACTGTAGGAGCATGCGAGAATCTATACCTCTTGGGCGGTGTTCACGCTTCCTTGGCAGTCCAGGAGTTAACGCTTGTTTTTTAATTTTCGCAGGAAGGCAAAGACAAGCAGTTCTTGCTGGCTCGCGTCAACGACATCATCAAGTTCGGCAACATCCCTGAGCCTCCATCGGGCGGCCCTGATGGCATGAACTAATAGTGGAATGTCTCTACAGCTTGTGTGCTCATGCCGGTAGCTCGACTGGTCGTGCACAGCTGGTCTTCGTGTGGACAGATGAGTGACGTGGACGTCGCACACAGATCTGCCTAAGCCATTGTCTTTAACCATTTTAAACCAAGGTCCCATTTCTTAGATTTTGGCTGTGTTGCCTAACGACTGTATTGTGCAGGAGATGGATTGATCATGATAATTCTAGGGTAGTGCCAGATGAGCTTGGTGCCTTCAGGTATCTGGCACTTCCCTTGAATTATCTATCATGATGAATCCATCTCCTACTGCAGGGTCCCGGGGCTAAAAGGGTTACAATTGCCTGCTATGTATATTTTACATGCTGCTGGAGGTGGAGCGAAATAGGCTCAAACATTGAGCTATCATGGTGTGGCCAGGTCAGAGTTGTGGAGTGTGAACAGGCAGTGCAGCACAAAAAGGCAGAAACACCGTTCAGTATAAATCATTATGTACCGACGAGCAAAAGAAAAGCTACATATTTGGTAAAAAAAGCAGACCGAAAGGGTTGACTGCCAGTGCCTGTAATTTAGAAAAAACTACCAAGTGAGTAGGAAAAGGCACTGTCAAGGGAGAGAAGTGTGCATGATCGACCAGTGATCATAGATCTACTGTGGCCAAAGCACACAAAAAAAAAAAAAAAAGAGATAGGAAAGAGAGGGGGCGCTAAGAAAGTGACTGAAAGCAATGCATATGGAAGCCCCCCCAAAGGGGGGCGTATCACATATCCACTGTTCCAGCCACTCAGTGCATGGAAATTTAAATCTAGGTCCCCCCAAGGGGGGTCCAGATATTTAGCCGGTGTGGACAGCTGTTTCAGTCTTGGCGACCTCTTCAGCACACCATCGGCAATACTGGAGGAAGAAGGAACTTCTGCTTACCTGCAAAGAAGACCACATTTTACTGTGGTTTCTGCAGGGGCATACATTCCATGCCTCCACCTAGAGCCAAATTTCCATGCACCCTAAGAGAGAACCTACTAAAAAGGGGGAAGGATTTGCAGTCGAAATTGTGTTAAAAAAGCAGACCGAAAGGGTTGACTGCCAGTGCCTGTAATTTAGAAAAAACTACCAAGTGAGTAGGAAAAGGCACTGTCAAGGGAGAGAAGTGTGCATGATCGACCAGTGATCATAGATCTACTGGTGCCAAAGCACACCCAAAAAAAAAAAAAGAGATAGGAAAGAGAGGGGGCGCTAAGAAAGTGACTGAAAGCAATGCATATGGAAGCCCCCCCGAAGGGGGGCGTATCACATATCCACTGTTCCAGCCACTCAGTGCATGGAAATTTAAATCTAGGTCCCCCCACCTAGATTTAAATTTCCATGCACTGAGTGGCTGGAACAGTGGATATGTGATACGCCCCCCTTCAGGGGGGCTTCCATATGCATTGCTTTCAGTCACTTTCTTAGCGCCCCCTCTCTTTCCTATCTCTTTTTTTTTTGTGTGTGTGCTTTGGCCACAGTAGATCTATGATCACTGGTCGATCATGCACACTTCTCTCCCTTGACAGTGCCTTTTCCTACTCACTTGGTAGTTTTTTCTAAATTACAGGCACTGGCAGTCAACCCTTTCGGTCTGCTTTTTTAACACAATTTCGACTGCAAATCCTTCCCCCTTTTTAGTAGGTTCTCTCTTAGGGTGCATGGAAATTTGGCTCTAGGTGGAGGCATGGAATGTATGCCCCTGCAGAAACCACAGTAAAATGTGGTCTTCTTTGCAGGTAAGCAGAAGTTCCTTCTTCCTCCAGTATTGCCGATGGTGTGCTGAAGAGGTCGCCAAGACTGAAACAGCTGTCCACACCGGCTAAATATCTGGACCCCCCTTGGGGGGACCTAGATTTAAATTTCCATGCACTGAGTGGCTGGAACAGTGGATATGTGATACGCCCCCCTTCGGGGGGGCTTCCATATGCATTGCTTTCAGTCACTTTCTTAGCGTCCCCTCTCTTTCCTATCTCTTTTTTTTTTGTGTGTGTGCTTTGGCCACAGTAGATCTATGATCACTGGTACGATCATGCACACTTCTCTCCCTTGACAGTGCCTTTTCCTACTCACTTGGTAGTTTTTTCTACATATTTGGTAATCATTGTTAACACTAAAGTGTTTCCGATGATTCCACAAATGTCGCATTTCTTGTGCTTGTCAGCATAGTAACAAACTGTGCAATGTGAGAGTGGGTGAAATGTTCATGCTGGTTTTTTTGGTGTGTGTCAGCACAACAACCTTGCCATCATTTTGTTGGGATTGTTGAATAGTATTGATCGAGGTTTCACTTATACAGTGTATTATGAATGAGGGAAATGAAGTATATTAACCCCTTGGCTATTGAGAAAAACCAAACACAGCGCATTTTCAAGAGGCATAGATCCTCATGAGCCGCCGCGAATGTGGGGGCTCATGAGGATCTGTGCCTCTTGCTGAGACCACTTGTATCCATGTTCCTTGGTTGATTGTGGCTTTTGTTCACTGAATAAACATAGATTTCAGAAACAAAATACACGTATAGTGGCAGGAAAGGGGCTAATTAGACCAGTCCTTCCAACATTTCCTTTTGGCCTTACCTGTATTACTATTATTATTACATGGTATTTATATGGCGCATTTCTCATACTTATAAAACTCAATGCGCAGAATGTAGCCGCGAACTGAACCCAACAAGCACGCTCACGTGAATCACGCGCATTCACTCACACACTGTACGTAAACACAGAGCATTCACGTGGTGCTAAGGGCAAACTCAAGCGAGCTGCTGAAGTTTTTTTGGGGAAATTCAAATCGTTTTTATTTGTAATTTGATTAAGTTGGCTGAAACTGATACTGTATCCCTTGTGTTTGCCATGCCGGTATTGCCTTGTGCATGCAGGCACCTGTAAACAGCGTGTGTGGCACTGTAAACAGTGTGTGGCACTGTAAACAGTGTGTGTGTGGTGCTGTGAACAGTACTGGCGGTTACATGCACACGGGCTTAATATTCAATATTTTCCTTAACCCTTTTAGCACCAAGGTTCCATTTCTCAAATTTTGGAGGTGTTACTTAACGACTATGTACCAGTTGCAGGGGATGGATTGACCATGATAATTCAAGGGTCGTGCCAGATTAACTTGGCGCCGGAGGCGCCAGCTAATCTGGCATGAGCCTTGAATTATCATGGTCAATCCACCTCCTGCTGCATTTACTCAGGGCTAAAAGGTTCAAGTGTCTTTGCAGTGAGAAGCCAACCCATCAACTTGTTTTTTATCTGCCATATTCTGCAGATGCACGGAGCAATAATTCTACAAAACTCCACATTTATGATTAGTTTTGGCATTGAAGATCTTCTTTATCAACATACTTCCATTTATGATTTTTTATTGTGGGAATTAATTTATTTAATATTTGTATGTACATGTCTTCAAACAGGGTTTGGCATTGTGTGTGTGCTTGCGTGCGTGTGTACGCTACCATTTGTTGTTTTGTATTTGAGATTTTTTTAAAACATGAAGGTTTTAAAGTCATGCTGGCATGAGCCTTGTAGCAATCATGATTTCTGTGAAGTCAGACGATGCAGTAGTTTTGAAGTCGGATTAACCCTGTGAGCGTTATTGAGCATGAGATATATGCATCTTAACCCTTTTCATCCTGATAATCCATTGCTTGACATAAATGTGACTGATAGTTAAAGGGTGGTGCCAGAATAGCTTGGCACCACCCTTGAACTACAACAGTTGATCTCTCTCCTAATCTGTAATGTCGCCATCATAGGACAATAAGCAAATTTTACAAAATCAGCCTCAGGCCGTAAGGGGTTAACACTTCCACTGCTATTGACGGTACCATTCGTTATTAGTTATTGGTAGCAAGGGCTTGCTGCACGGACCCGTGTACGCCTTTGGGAGGTCAAAGGAACCATTGTACCCCGAAGGCCTTCGGAGTACAATGGTTCCTGTGATCTTCCAAAGGCCTACAAGGGCCCGTGTAGCAAACCCCTGCTACCAATAACTTGTTATCCTCTGGGAAAACTAGGGGTGCCAGTAAAGCCAGCAGAAGGCCTAGACCCTAGCCCCATGGTACCATGTCTGTTGGGGCTTGTGAGTATATATGTGCATCTTGCCACTGGTGGATTTGGGTGTGTTCTGGCAATGAAGGGTTAATGTAGCTTGAGGATTGGTCATCCATTCATTTTGGTACTAATAAGAAATGTTGACAAGTCCATTCATTTTAGTACTAATCAAAAATGTTGACAAGTCCATTCATTTTAGTACTAATCAAAAATGTTGACAAATCCATTCATTTTAGTACTAATCAAAAAATGTTGACAAATCCATTCATTTTAGTAGTAATAAAAATGTTGACAAATCCATTCATTTTAGTACTAATCAAAAATGTTGACAAGTCCATTCATTTTAGTACTAATCAAAAATGTTGACAAGTTCATTCATTTTAGTACTAATCAAAATGTTGACAAGTCCATTCATTTTAGTACTAATCAAAAATGTTGACAAGTCCATTTTTTTTTAGTACTAATCAATAATGTCAACAAGTCCATTAATTTCAGATTTAATTAAAAATGTTGACAAGTCCATTCATTTTTGTACTAAACAAAAATATTGACAAGTCCATTCATTTTAGTACTAGTCAAAAATGTCAAGTCCATTCATTTCAGGACTAATCAAAACTGTGGACAAGTCCATTAATTTCAGGACTAATCAAAACTGTGGACAAGTCCATTAATTTCAGGACTAATCAAAAATGTGGACAGGTATGTGTACTGACATGAATAGCTGGACAATCTTGTGGACATCCTGCACACAGCACAACTATTCACTCGCTGGAGCCTGTTTGCAGGTTTGAAAGCTTCCCTTTGAAAGTCCCTTTGAAACTCTGAAAGTATTAATTGTACATATTTTGATTGCTTGAAAATGTATATTTCTGTGACTGACAGGAGAGGTGATGATACGTACTTACATTTCCTACCATTATACTTAAACAGGGGCATGAACACTGTATTTCCTCTTCTCATGATTATGCTGTCTTCCCGATGTGCAGGCTGGCGCCTCTCTTGGTGTGTGCATACACATAGTCGTTATGATCGTACATGTATGTGTGTGTATGTATCATTTTGACGATACTCAGATAAATGTGATGTACTGGTACAGGGTTGTGAGAGGTTTCACTCAGTATACAGTGTGGTCAACAGGGATCTGAACACTGATTTTCTATCTCTCAGAAGTGCAATGTTCCATGTTCGTGTATTTCAGCGGACCTGAGTCTGTACGAAATTAACCTCTACCACTTATATAGAATCCCGCCTGTACGAATGTGACAAGCCAAAATGACTCTCACACTAAATCGACCCGGGGCTGATCTAGCGTGAGAGTCATTTTGGCATGTTACCTGTGCCAGTGCGCAAGTCTAGTATAGGGCTGATGTCATCGACATTTTGCCCGCGCACGGACGTCAGTGCTCGGGCCAACGGCGGAACATCAGCCAGATAACCATTTGTGTACTGGGTGTGAATGAAATACCCAGGGTTAGTGTTAAGTGTATTGCAACGATATTCAGCATGTTCCATTACTCTGTGTCAGTCTGTATATATATATATATATATATATATATATATATATATATATATATATATATATATATATATATATATATATATATATATATATATATATATATATATATATATATGCAAAAGTTGTCTCCCTGTGTTCCTTCAAAATACTTACAAAACATTTCTGTGCATTTACAACTTCATAAATAAATCAAAACTGTGTATGTGGCGAAGCTCCCAAGTAAGTTGGTGCATTGTTGCTCTATGAAATTAATGTTCATGAAACCCTTCCAACGTTCACGGTAATCAGTATGCTGCTGGAATTGTGCGGTAGTCGGACATTTAAGGGACAGTTTTTCTCTGAATTAAAAATGGAAGCGAAAGATTTTAAACGAAATACTTGCAAAACTGAGATTTTTTTTTAACAGATGACCGATTGAATCTTTTCCTTCGTGGCCATTTTGTATCTGTGCCCGTACCGTTCGGAGGAGTACTCCACAGACTCCACGTCCGTTCAAATGAGTGAGACGCTACACAGGAAGCAAAAGTCCTCGGGACAGGGGCGGCTGCAGTGGGCCCGCGTACTGCGGCCGTCATGGGCTGGAAGACATTTTGCTACTGGGGTCAAATAACAAATAAATAATGACGGTATTTATAATGCGCTTATCTTATAATCATTATAACTCTAAGCGCGCACGCATGCGCACGCTTTTGACAATGACTCGCGTACCACAAATACATTACGACAGTCAGCTTGGGGTGGGGAGTGTGGTGATGTTATAGCATCTCGCTTAAGCATCTCACTTGACTCATTCAACCCCGACACACCACAGCAAGACGTGGATCGTGCATGATAGTTCAAGGGTGGTGCCAGAATAGCTTGGCGCCCATAGGGCGCCAAACTATTCTGGCACCACCCTTGAACTAGCATGCTCGAGCTGTCTCTAGAATTGTAATACAGTCCTCCAGAAGGCAACTTCAAGATTCAAGATTCCCAAAAAATTATTGTCCATTAAAGGATATTAATTATCTTTGCCTGCCGAGCGTAGGTCAAATTTTAAACCATAATATCTCAATTACAACTCAAACAAAGAACATGGCTAAATCTCTGACTAGACAAAAATATAAAATAGTACGTTTTGACACTAACATCATGCGCACGCCCAGACACGCGCACAGACTCACAAACTTAGTTTATTTGGGGATTTCGGTCCTGGGGGAGAATGTCTTAAACAGATGTGTACTTTTTTTTTCCTTGTTCTTGTCAATTTTGATCCTTCTATGATACTTTGAGACAGTCCGGTGTCTTCCATACCTTCACTTGATGTCTTCAGTCCTGCACCAATGAGTCGGGTGTAAACGCACTACGCTCAAACTGTGCCAAATGCGGCTTCCGGCCAAGCTATACCTCGCTAATCGGGTGTGTAATTCTTTGCCCATTCTAATAATCTGAGTTGTTATTTTTCAGAGTTTTTGAAATAACCTTACTTTCTCGAATGCTCGCATAGTTTTTGTGTCCTATCGGCCGTTGCAGGAAGTGTGCTGTTTTATCATACTTGTTTTATACAGTGCGAGGACAAAGCGGACTTGATTTGCATCGAAACGTCGACGCATTTTGAATGGGGTCATTAAAGAAGTAAACAAGTCTCGGAATTAGTTTTGTGCGCGCGCGCGCGCGTGTGTGTGTGTGTGTGATATATCATTTATAGCTGTTTGGTAACTATAACATGAGTTTCGTTAACACATTCTGCCCCAGGACCGAAATTCCCAAATTGTGAAGTTGCCCTCTGAAGGACTGTATTACAATTCTAGAGACAGATCGAGCATGATAGTTCAAGGGTGGTGCCCGAATAGCTTGGCGCCTATGGGCGCCAAGCTGTTCTGGCACCACCCTTGAACTATCATGCTCGATCCATGTCTCGCTGTTGTGTGTCGGGGCTGAATGAGTTAAAAAGACCATACAGCAACAATTCTTGAAATCATATTTTGTTTTTGTTAATGCGTACTGGCCAACAAATGACACTCTTTAGAATCACCTTTGAAATTCATGTGACGTCTTATTACCACGCTAGAGCATTGTGTGGTTTTGCCTTTCCTACATAATGCATTTACTGACACCGACAAGGTCATGCAAGTGTGCATACGCCTTAAACATCCACACGTAACGATCTGAATATTCAGGATTTCGAACTTTATAACTTGTGTGCATCATACATCCAAAGTCCACTGGCCCTCTCTCGCCGAACGAATCAGGGGGTAAATGACATCAGCAAGCGGTATAGATTCTCATGAGCCCACGCAGTGGGCTCATGAGGATCTATGCCGATTGCGGGCATGTTCGTGAAGCGGGGACTTCCTCGGCCGGAACTGCGTGTATCCGGGATGTGACTCGACGCAGGCAGTGAAATCCTCGCGAGGGACGCAACACTATAAATGGACCGTGTCTTACTCTGTTTAACCCATTGTCTTTGAATGGCAGTCAAAGGGTTAAGTCTGGCGGGCTTTTCGAGTATCTTGAGTTTCTTGCTGGCGAAGGAATTTAGCCCAGACGCACGACAGCAGGAGATGGATCGACTGTGCTCATTCAAGGGTAGCGCCAGATGAGCATGGCGCCAAGCTTATCTGGCATACCCTTGAATAATCACGGTTGATCGGTCTCCTGCAACTGGTAGACCTACTTAGGCGTCAGGCGACACCTCCACAATGTGGTTAATGCGGCAGTGGTGTTAAATGGGTTACTGTGGCGTGAACCGTCAGGGTTTTGAAATCCACATTGACAATAAACCCAACTTCACAAGATGCATATAAAGCTATCCTCATGACCTCATGCGAAGTCCGAAATAGCTCAGGCGGTTAAGCGTCGGAGCAGGAGAGCGAAGGGAATCGCCGGGTCGTGGGTTCGAATACCCGTCCCGGCGCCAGTAGCTGGGCTCGCAATCCAGGGGGAAAAGACGGGCTTGTTCAATAGCATGTCCGTTGAATCATCATCATCATCATCAGTCCCTTGCCCGAACTGGGCGTTGGGGGGACTGAAAGGCAGCAGCAACAGACAGTGCTCTCCACTGATTTCTATTTTGGGCGGTGGCAAGCAAGTCTGGCATCTCGAGTTCGGTCCATTCTTTTATGTTTGCGACCCAACTCTTTCTCTGACGACCTCGCCGACGACTTCCTTCGAGAGTGCCTTGGAGGATAGTCTTGGACAAGGTGTTGTGTCGGGTCACGTGGCCAAACCAAGCAAGCTTGCGCCGTTTCACGGTTGCCAGAAGGGGTTCATGTGGGCCCACCAGGGAAGTGACGATGCTCCGTACATATTCGTTGGTCTTGTGCTCGCGGTACGAGATGCGGAGCAACTTCCTCAGGCACTTGTTCTCAAAGGCCTGGATTTTCTTTTCTGAGTCTGCAAGCAGTGTCCAAGTCTCACAGCCGTAGAGTAGAATAGACACTACGAGGGACTTGTAAAGCCTGTACTTGATGGTGAAGCTGATGGAGTTACTTCGCCATATCCTGTCCAGCCTGGCCATTGCGGATGTTGCTGTACCTATCCTGATACGGATCTCTGCTACGCAACTACCGTCTTTGGACAGGGTGGCTCCCAAGTACTTGAAGCTATTGACCTCTTCTAGCTTCTGGCCGTTCATGTGAATGTTGCTGCTGCTGTCGCTTGTGGTGTTGATCATCACTTTGCTTTTATCCGTACTGATCTCCATGCCATAAGACCCTGCGCTACTTGAAAGTTTGTCTGTCAGGTTTTGGAGCTCACTATTGCTGCCTGCCATGAGGTCAATATCGTCTGCGAATCGAAGATTGCACAGGGATCTGCCACCAATAGAGATTGAAGTATGGTGGTCGTGGAGGGTTTCCTGCATGATCTTCTCCAGGAATATGTTGAAAAGGACAGGAGAGAGCAGGCATCCTTGACGGACACCGATCGTCGTCCTGAAGAACTCGCCTGACTGATTGTTAAGTAGAACCGCGCTGCAGGCGTTCTTGTAAAGCGCTTCTATCATTTGGATCAGTCCCTCCTCTATGTTGAACGATCTCATGACTTGCCAGAGTCCGTCGTGCCAGACGCGATCAAATGCTTTCCTGAAATCAATGAAGTTGTGGTAGAGTTCGCGCTGATGCTGCAGATGTTTCTCGATCAGGACGCGGCAGTTGAAAATCTGCTCTACAGTGCTTCTTCTAACTCTGAAGCCAGCCTGTTCTTCTGCCAGCAGTTCCTCGGCGAAAGTTTTGAGGCGGTTGAGAATGATTCTAAGCATTACTTTGCTAGGGTGACTTATCAGACTGATAGTTCTGTAGTTCTGGCACTGTTTCATGTTTCCTTTCTTGGGGAGCGGGATCACTAGAGACTGTGTCCATTCTACTGGCCATTTCTTTTGCTCCCAGATCTTTTGACAGAGTGTAGTGAGGACCTTCGTTGTTACTTCTCCTCCATGTTTCAACAGTTCAGCAGGTATGTTGTCCGTTGAAAGGTCCTGGTAAATCAAAGTGGCACATTTGGAGTGCGCCTGAGTTGATCAGTGTTCAGGTCGTACTCCATAGGTAATAGATTTCCCTGTCCCCCATAACCCGCCCGTCAGGGCCGACCACTATCACTTCGGTGTCGTGGACGTTAAACCCGAACTAACCAATCAACCTCATGCGAACTAATGCCTCGTCTCTTTCACTGCCGAGAAAGAATTGAACAGGGTCCAATTTCAAGATGCATAGATCCTCGTAAGAAAGGTTTTAATGTACCATTTATGTCTCCGCCGTTAGATGGCCTTAGTTGCCTGCTCGGCGTTAAGCCCAACTAACTAACTAACTAACTATTATTTTATGTCTGTGTTGCTTGCGCAAAGGCGAGTCTGCCGCAATCCTGTTCACTATCGGCCAAGTCATTTTACGCACTATAGACGTTGTCACTGTCCTCAACCTAACGACACACGCGACAGTCACGTTGGCAGGGCGTGCCGCATATTTTGTGCATCGAGATACCACCGACTTCGGTTTGAACCCATCTGAGATTTGGAGACATCACAATGACAGTCTACAGTGCCAGGTAAAATGGTCACACCGATTTCCTCCTAAACATTTTTTGTCAGATAATTACGCATCCGACGAAAGTTACGACTTAATGTGAAAAACTGACCAAACTTTGCCCTTTCGAGATGGTGCTCCCTAGAAAGATCCATTCGGGGTCACAAGGTCATTTATATTCAGATAAGATGCTAAGCGTCTCATTTGAATAGCAGTGCACTTGTGGCGGCGAGAAAGAGTTGGGTCGCAAACATAAAAGAATGGACCGAACTCGAGATGCCAGACTTGCTTGCCACCGCCCAAAATAGAACTCAGTGGAGAGCACTGTCTGTTGCTGCTGCCTTTCAGTCCCCCCAACGCCCAGTTCGGGCAAGGGACTGATGATGATGATGATGATGATGTGGCGGCCGCGTTCTTCCAGCGATGGTTTGTGTGTACATAAAATATACCAGCTCTTGATATAGATCTGACGTAACCAATGCGCAAAAGGCCATCAGGCCGTCGTTGGCCCGCGCCGCATAGTACACCTTTTGCACAATAAGCTTGCAAATATAAAAAATTAAATGAAGGAGAACATCGCGCCATCTCATACACTGACGTGGTGATTTGCGTCACTTAGGAACGTATAAAACACTGACGCGTCACCGTCACTATCTGATTCTTTTGATGAAATCAAGAAGTCTTACTTTTGACATTTGTTTCCGCATTAAACTTTTTATTTTCGAAAAAGTTAGGTACAAATCTGGCTAATGTCTTTCTACAAACTAGCCATATTCCATATTTCAAGTGGCATAATAATATAATCAAAACGGTCTGTTATGTCTTCAATGAGACACCCAATTACAATATGCTCGTATTCTTTCTTAGCCACCCACTTAAGAAAGTATAGTAATAGTTTGCCAAGTTTCAAGTCTGTGCGTACATTAATATCGGAGAATCTCGTGTTTACATACATACGCACACACACACATACACACATACGGCGCTTTGCGCCAAAACGACGTTCAACAGCAAGGTTAGAGTGGCTAGACGTGACGTCATTTTTATCTTGTCACTTCTTTGCCAGACTATGACTATGAGCCCCGCCCGCCTGTTATGTCCTTTGCATTCTACGGAACGCGCTCCGACCAGCCCCGTCCTGAAAAGACAAATAAATATCACCATCGTATAACAAATTATACGTCACATTAAACAGTTAATATAATTTAAATATCACATTCTGCCACTGCTCACACCACTTAACATACTAATCATTACGTCATTATCACGCCAGTTTGTCATATTATTATTCGGACGAGGCCTCGGTGTTGGATGATCTAGCCAGAACAGAGGCCTCGGACTGGATGTTAAGCTTTTTGGACACACGAACTTATATAGTAGCAGTAGTATCACAAATTATCATTATTATTATTATTATTACTTTGTTACGCTTGTGGTTGTGTTATTCCTCTTAGGGTATGTGTGTGTACCTTTATAGTATTAGTATGATTATTTGTTGCATGGAGAATTGAGGTCGACATTGAGGTCGACTTTTGTTGTGTAGCTAGAATGTTGATTTCGCTAACTCAGTTGTTGCAAAGTCCGAAGATTAAGCTGGAAGGTTCTGGAAAAGGCGCGATCGTTTTAGTGACCTGAAATATGACGTCAAAGTTTTGTCAGTAGTACACATGTTGGCTACATTTCGCAAATCTACGGAATGCACCTAGATTTTAGTGGAAGATTGCAAATAGATCTAGAGTGTTCTTTTTAGTGAATATTAATGCGTTTTGGTTACGTTTTCTTTTCTGATTGGTGGCGTTGTGTAATTTGCGGGATTATTCTGGAAATCTGTAATAGTATTACAGAGGGTGTTAGGGAATTATGCGTGCATTGTAGAGGAGACAGTGTATCAGTGTTGGGCGTGCATTGTATGAGAGACACAGTGTATCAAAATTGTGGATGCATTGTATAAGAGACAGTGTATCAAAGTGTGGATGCATTGTTAGAGATAGTGCATCGTGAGAATAAAGTACTGTTGGAACTGTTACTCCCGTGTGGTCTACAGCCTTGTGCCACGTGTGACGAGTTGCAGCTAGTTTCTTCACAAGAACACTACGTGCGTGCGTCTGGCGTGATTGTATCATACTACGACCACGACGTAACCCATTCAGCCTTGACGCACTACAGCTGATGGGTCGACCATATCAGCTAATCTGGCACTGTCCTAGAATTATCATGGTCGATCCATCTCCTGCAACTGGTGCATAGTCATTCAGTAGATGACGCCTCCAGAATTTGGGAACGTGAATACGGCCGTCGGGCTGAATGAGTAGCATTGCATGAGTTCGGTATTACATGTCACATTATTTTCATAAATAACACGCCAAACGCACCTCGTCTCAAATGTATGGGTGCAGGCAGCATTACGCTTCCCGGAGACACGGAAGCACACATTGCACTGCCACTAATCGTACACTGTACGTCTAAACTCCGCGTCAATTGAAAGGCGAAAGAGCTTCAGCCGTCCCATCAACTATGGATACACGGTGTCAGCAAGAGGCATAGATCCTCATGAGCCCCCGCAATTGCGGGGGCTCATGAAGATCTATGCCTCTTGGAGTCGGGAGGTGTTCAGGTTTTTTTTGCTCGGCAGCGAAGGGTTGACAGTGTTTCCACGTGACACGGCCGACATCCGTATTTCCCAAAATGGGTGACGGTAAATTTGGACGGTTTAGTCACAGGCGCGGGACAGGCGGTCGTTGCGCCATTACTCCTAAAGCACCCGATCCATAAACACGAACCCGATACGAACCCGATCCGAATCCGAAGCGGGTCTGAAGCAGGAAGGTTCGTGCGAGTCTTTTTCATGTTTGTGTGTTTCCACATGCCCAGTGCGGACACGAATTCGCATCCAGCTTCGAACAAAAATGACGCAATTTTTAAGGGGAATTGCATCACCGCATTGGGTCCGGGCAAAGACAATACATTAGGTATTGTCTTTGGTCCGGGTCATATTCGTATCGGATTCGTGCCGTAGCTTTACACGGGTAGTAGTCAATAGTACTTTTACACGGGTAGTAGTCAATAGTACTTTTACACGGGTAGTAGTCAATAGTACTTTTACACGGGTAGTAGTCAATAGTACTTTTACACGGGTAGTAGTCAATAGTACTTACGACTACCCGTAGTGGGGTTAGGAGCATTGACGTAGCGAGACCCCACCCGGGTCTGCCCTGGGGGACTTGGGTGGGGTTAGGTACTTTTTAGTTCCCAGGGTCACCCTGGTCAGCCCCACAGGGTGAGTTTTCCTCTCTATTCTGGGGCATGTGTTTCTGTCTACCCGAGGTCCATTCACCTGTATTTGCCTTTTTAAAACTCTCCCTATTGTCTGCACTGCCTGTAGCTCTTGATATTGGATGTGTGTTGCTAAATGGTCTTAGCTTTATTTAGGCCCCATGTGTTAGGTTTATTTAACGTATTTGACCGGCTGGCGACATACATTCAATGTTCTGTTTAGTTGTTTTTTTTTCACAAGCAGTGCAGGCACGTCCTGAGAAAGCCTTGTTGCTGTCGGGACGTTAAGCAATGTACAATCAATCAATTGACGTAGCGAGCATCCCGCATTTGTGGCTTCAGTCCAGATTTTCTTCTCAGTAGTTTGCCTCACAATACGTTTTCTCATTATTTTTTGTCTCGCGTGCGATGCACAACGAGTCTATGTAACGGGCCAGTGGTCATCCGTCCTTCGTTCGCGGTAAAACGTAACGTTGGCATTTTCTCAGAAGCTGTTCAAGCTAGAATCTTCAAATTTGGCTCAAGGGTGCTTTGTGGCAAGGCCTGTCTAAACATACCGATTTCAGTGACCACACAACTCGTGCATTCCTCGGTCTGTGAACATACCAGGCGGGCTACACCCCGGCTTGTTCTACAGCATGTCCGATAAAAGGCCCAGGTAAATTAAGGTGACACAGTTGCAGTGCGACCGAAATGATCAGTGTTCACGTCGAACTCTTTAGGCAATAGTTGTCCCTGTCCCGGACCCCTATAACTTGACGCGCCCGTTGGTGCTGCCCACTATCACCCCGGTGCTGTGGACGTTACAAAACGAGAATTAACCCGTTAAGCACTGAGGACGAAATAATCCAATGTTGGATGTCCTCTGAGAACAGTTCTGGAGACAGCTTGACCATGATATTCCAAGGGTGGTTTCGGAATAGTTCGGCGCCTTTGTGACAATCGGAACACGTGCCACACAGCAATGGAGACTCCAATGGGGTAATAAGAATAAGAGTACTTTATTATCACAAAAAGAGAAATTCGTTTCGCTACCTCAGGCGCAACTCGCAATCACACACACTCACACAACAGTTTTCAAACAAATGGACAATGGCTCGGGACGGGTGAAGCCCGTCGCCAAGGCGTCTAATGGCCGGCGCCATTGGCCCCAACCCGACCTGAACCTCCCTAACACAAGCAAACTAAAGACGGCCCTATCTTAGTATCTCTGTAACACATAATATAATGTTTTTAAACTTTCTGCTTGGCTGAGACTAATTACACAAATAACAAAAATACACAAAACCCCCCAAAAAAAACTTTCACAGTTACTACCTGGGGGGCGGCCGTCGCCATAAGAACAGCGCCGGGCTTTGTAACAACAATACTACTAATAATAATACTAATAATGTATATTTATATAGCGTTTAACCCCATGGACACATTTCCTACATTTTGAAGGTGTCACTTAACGATTATGTACCAGTTGCAGCAGATGGATGACATTGATAATTCAAGGGTAGTGCCAGATTAGCTTGGCGCCGTCAGGCGCCAAGCTAATCTGGCACTGCGCCTTGAATTATCATGGTCCATTCATCTTCTGCTGTGGCGCGTTGGGCCGGGTTAAATTGGTTAACCTCCAAATCAATGGTGTCTAAGCGCTGTGCACAACCAAAAGATTGGTTGGTTGTACATTGCTTAACGTCCCGACAGCAACAAGACTTTCTTAGGACGTGCCTGCACTGCTTGTAAAAAAAAACACAAAAAAAAACACTAAACAAAATATTCAATGTATGTCGCCATCCGGTCTAATACGCTAAAATAAACCACAAAACCAAAAGACAAGCTAGGAAATAAAGAGTACAGGATGCACAAAATAAAAAAAAACCAACAAGATGAGGATTACATCCCAGTCTACCGTATTGTTTGGAGCTCAGATGCGTTTATCTTTTAGGAACATTCAGAGTTGTTGATATTTTTAGGCTTATTATGCTGGTCTATTTCCCTCCTCTCTAATAAAGACAGACACACTGCGCTTCCCGCCATTGGTACGCTCTGTGGGCTCGTGTAGCGACACGAATCCATCTCCTTCTACTCTAACCCACCCTCTGATTCACACACACACTGGCACACGGCAATATAGACGGATACACGGCGATTCCCGCCACTCGTAAGCTCAGTGGTCTGGCATAGCATAGCTATTCTGAAGAAGCCGAATGATAGCACGAGCAGCGAAACGACGTCACTTCAAGCTTCACGTCATGGCATCGTTAGTCCCACGACGCCGTGTCATGATCTTGACGACTCGATGTTATTCGTCACTCATCGCAGTACAAATGTACTAACATTTGACGTATCAGAGAATTAACTTAGCAATTTTCTTGCTGATTTTCACGCCTAGGGCTTGACGGGTCACAATTTGACCTAATCCTACCCCAGGGCCGGGACAAACAGCAGGCTTACGCAAACACTGTTTACGAAATATCATGCGAGTATTAATGAGAAGATAGTTGTTGTTTTTTCGTAAAAGAAAAATTAAAGTTATGTTAGCTGTTTTACAAATGACTCCGAAAAAAGTGGTGAAGAAAACTGTCTGATTTTCACACCTAGGGCATACAGGTCACAATTGACATAATCGTACCCAGACAAACTGTAAGCTTATGTAAATACCGTATACGAAATATCATGCGATTATTAATGAGAAGATTGTTTATTTTCGTAAAAAAAGATTCAATTGTTTTAAGATTAACCCATATAATGCGTGAAATTAATCCCAAAAACGTGAAAATATATTTTTTAAAAAATCTAATTATCACTCAAAAAGTTCTAGAGGTACAATGCTGGTTAACGAACTCATTCAATGTGTCCCTTTTATCTAGCTATACGCAAAATATCTAGTAAAAATAAGAAAATTTACGGACTCCAGTATGGATCAACTAATTTTCTCGCCAATGAGCATCTTAATCAAAGCATCGAAAAAAGGGTCCCATAGATTATTCTTTTAGGGACAATATCCTAAAATTTCAAGCTTGTCCGTCCACGAACGCGGGCTCTAGTCGCTGTCACATCCTCGCACACACATACGGCGTTTTAGCGGCAAAAAGACGTTCTCTAGCAAGGTTTGCGTAGCTAGACGTTAACGTCGTTTTTTTCTTCTAAATTCTTTGCCAGAATTTCTGCCCCGCAGGCCAAAAACGTCATGTGCATGCTCCGGAATGCGCTCCGACCAGCCCCATTTCTAAGTGAACAAAAAGTTACAATTAAAAATTACAACTGAAAAACGCATAACAAAACTCACACCACACATACACACCCCCAAGCGCGCACACCCACACCCATCCACCCACCCACCCACACACACACACACACACACACACACACACACACACACACACACACACACACACACCAGAAACAGATATACCAAAGGACTACTTATTTACTAAAAGATCATCAACACATTTGAATCAAGTTTTAGGCAATGGAGAAAAGATGGGGTTTAAGCAGTGATTTGAAAGCAGACCGAGTTGGAACATGTCTGACATGGAATGGAAGGTCGTTGCAAGTAACTGGACCAAACTAGGAAAAGGCACGCTGGCCCGTGGTTGACTTCTTTCGTCCAGAAACCCTGAAAATACGCGTAAATACAACTGTCATAATTGTCACAAATTGTGTGATATAACTCATCTTTTCTTCAGGAGTTGCCGCTGGTCAGCACACGCTGCAGACTGTCTCATTGTCATGTTGGTAACCACGACCTACAGCTCCGCCTTGACACCAGCCACGACGACCTTGAGTCCTGGTCGCGGCGCGTGCGGCCCGTGCATGTGTCACGACCTCCACGTGGACTGCTCACACCGCCAGCTGGTCACGATCCCACGTCACGACCTGCCGTCACGCGCCGCCAGCATGGACCTCAGTGACAACAGGTGTGACAGCACGGCACTGTTAAAACTTACAATAAGCTCAGGTCACAAGTCCTCATAGCAACAACAGAACCCAGACCGTTTGCGAAAGTACTCCCTAGATCCACCCACTTGCAAAGTACGCCACATTTACACTTCCATTCAAGTGAGACGCTTAACATCTCATAATAACTTGTGGCGTATTCCCAGAGTGGTTTAATCAGGGTAGTAATCATACAACCGCTACCGGTTAGTTAATTAATTAACTCATTCTACCCCAAGACCCAAATTTTGAAGTCGTCCTTTGAAGACTGCGTTGCAGTGCAGGACACAGATCGACCATGACAGTTCAAGGGTGATGCCAGAATAGCTTGGCGCCCATAGGCGCCAAGCTATTCTGGCATCACCCTTGAACTATCATGGTCGATCTTTATGTTGCTGTGGTGTGTCTGGGGTAGAATGATTTAAGTAAGTAATAAAGTAAGTAAGCACGTACTGTAGCAGATTCAGCGTGATCTGGCCGGTTTCTCAGGCAGGCAGGAAGAGGTATCTAGCTGTAGTGGATCTGCCATTGTTTGAAAGACACTTGCGGTGAAGGGCACATAACCCTCTGCGCGTCGGTAGCAGTTTTTGTCGCGATGATTCCTACAGGAATCATCGCGACAAAAACCGCTACCGACACGCAAAGGGTTAAACACAAGTTCACTTCCTCCCAAACCTACCTGACCATGTTATTCACTTAATTTGCCCTGGCTGTAGTTATGTTCTCGCCTCCCACGTTTCAATACAACGCGTGTGTTTTTCCCTAACAGACTTGACCACCTGCCGGCTAGAGGGTTTGCACGCTTCACCAACCTTGTTTACCTGGACCTGTCCGGCAACCATCTGCACAGGCTGCACGTGGAGGCGTTTGTTGGACTCGGCAGTCTGCAGCAGCTAGACCTGTCCAGTAATGGCATTCCCCTCAGTGCCACCTCCTACCCGCCAGGTGTCTTCGCGCCTCTCACAGCCTCGCTCGTGCACCTGCTACTCGAGGGTAACTGGAGGACATGGGGACGTGACAACAGGTCGAGTGACGCCACCGCTACGTACCCGGATATAGCCCTGTCCCACCTGAGAAGGCTCGAGTCCCTGCATATAGACGGACTGCCGAACACCACGTTTGGAGGCGGGTTCCATAACCTTACCAGTTTACAAGAATTGAGCATGTCCGGTTTAGAGGAGGGGTTTTGCGCGATGAACGTCCTCAGGAATGAGACGTTTGTGAACCTTCCCCCCAGACTGCAGACTCTCAACGTGTCTGCTTGCAACATCAGCAGTATTGAGGCGGATGCCTTCCGGCCCTTACGTCGCCTGGACACACTGGACCTGTCCTACAACGTCAACCTGGGGCTGGACAAGCTGGGGGACGCTGTGTACGGCCTGCAGGGATCAGCACTCAAGAGAGCTCCACATCGACTTCATCATCAACCCTTACGCCATCTGCGTCATGGTGTCCCATTGGCACACGCGCTACTTCGCCAACACCAGCCTGCAGGCCATCTACGCCCAGTACAACCGCCTGCAGGTCTTTCTGGACAACGCCCTGCCCAACATGCCGCACACCCTCACTCACGTCTACCTCACTGGCAATCAGCTCGTTTTCGGGAATTATTTCAGAGATTTCGCGAAAATGAAGAATCTGAGCTATGTGCAAAACGACGGTCTGAGACTGGCGCCGGCACCTCCCGAGAACTATCCCTCTGTAGGTGATGGCGGGGACCTCTCTCAGGGTGGTGTTCGCCAGGTTCCGGCGCCATTCTCAGACCGTCGTTTCCTAGAACAGTGCGAGACTCGGCGAGGTCATCAGAGGGATGACTGTAGACACAGTCAAACGCCAGTGGAGGATGTCGTAGCCTGGAGCCCCGATCTCAAGATGGTGGGCCTGCAGGCGGCCACTCCACCCCGTCTTGTTGGTGACGACAGTTTTCTGTTTGTGTTGCCGCCCAAACTTGAGGTGTACGAATCTCGCTGGAACATGCTGTACTACAGACTGCTGGAGATCAACTTCCACCCCAACAACTCGCTCACCACACTGGACCTCAGTAGCAACCTGCTGACCACGTGGTGGGGTCCTATCACGGGCCTGCCGCACCTGACCTCGCTCAACCTGTGTAACAACATCGCCTACAATGTGTCCACGCAGTTCTTCCGCACTCTGACCTCGCTCATCAGCTTCAACGCCAGCAGGAACAACCTCCGGCACATCTTTCGACATGACCTGGAAGGGGAGCTGTTTGAACCGTTGGAGAACTTGCAGATGTTAGATTTGTCCAGTAACTATATCGCATCCATCCCGACCAACTTTTTCCGAGGGCTGAGTAGTCTGGAGGCACTGGTACTGTCTAACAACCAGCTGACAAGTTTTGACGTCAACATCACACACATGAAGAACCTCCGACTGCTGGATCTGTCTTACAACCACATCCACTACCTGCCGCAGTCCGTCATGGACCATCTGGACGTCATCGCTGCCAACCCTGACGTCACCGTGCAGGTGGACCTGACCTTTAACCCAATAGCCTGCTCGTGCAAAAACATCGCATTTCTGACTTGGCTAGAACAGTGCCGGGTGGTCTTTTTGCACGAGAAGGACTTCACATGCCTGATGTCTGATGGGCGTCTGGAGACGCGGCGCGACATTTTCCAGCTAATTGACGAGCTGCAGAACAAGTGCGTGGAAACGGCGAGTATCCTGGTGGGCGCTACCACGTGCTGCTTTTGTCTGCTGGTGGCCATCGTGTCCGCCGTGCTCTACCGCTACAGGTGGAAGCTGCGCTATCTGTACCACGCCTCCCGCTTGGCCTACAGACGCCTGCACCTTCAGGACGAGACCCACAGCTTCCAGTACGACGCATTTGTGTCCTACGCCTCGGAAGACAACCGTTTTGTGCATTACGAGATGATTGACCGCCTGGAAAAGGAGAAAGGCCTGCGCCTCAACATCCACAACCGTGACTTCATCCCGGGCCGTCCCATCGCCTCCAACATAGTGGCCGCCGTGCAGAGCAGTCGTCGGACACTGATGGTGTTGACGCGGCAGTTACTGGCATCAGAGTGGTGCGACTACGAGTTGCAGATGGCCACGATGGAGGCGGTGCAGACAGGGCGAGACGTGCTGGTGTTCTTGCTGTACGAGGACGTCAGGAGCCGCGAGCTGTCCACACAGCTTCTGTACAACCTTCAGGCGTCCACCTTCATACAGTACCCACACCACGCGGACACCGCTGTTATGCAGGACTTCTGGGACAGGCTCGCTCAGGCCCTCACTGATTAGATCTCTTTGCCGTCACCCACAATAGCTTTTCGGCTGTCGGTAGTTTTTTTTGTCAAAAAGCACTACCGACAGCCAAAGGCCCAGGCACCAAATCACCAGACCTTGACCCTTTCTTCGTGACAACCAAACTGCCAGCTGTCGACATGGACACGACATCAATCGCATGGCTCTCCACGGGAATGCAAAGTGTCAAGAGCGTTGTGCCGTGTGCATGTTGCGGGCTGGGTTTCAGTTTTAGTTTATTTCAGTCTCGGGCCCACTGGGGGCATGTGCGATATTACAAACGAGCATACATAAATGTGCTCAGGAAATAAATACGTTTTTCAGTAGCTGAACTGGCCCTTCGTCTGTCTTGTACTGTGTTTGTCTTAAATGGCGTAAATCCGTGTCTGTTACGTGAGTGTGCGTGTTGGGTTTCAGTTCGCGGCGCTTTGAGTCGATTTGCCCAAAATTGAGAAAAAGCGCCTATATAATAACGGTATTATTATTATTATTGCAATTACGTTGAGACTAATGGATGTGTTATACCATTACACATATACCATAATACACATGTACTTTGAAAAGCACACACGATTGACATAGATCGTAATAAGATCGTCCAGTTTACTTCCGTGTGTGTGTGTGTGTGTGTGTGTGTGTGTGTGTGTGTGTGTGTGTGTGTGTGTGTGTGTGTGTGTGTGTGTAACAGACATGAAATGCGAGTGTATGCATCACGTAGGGAATGTTTGAGAAATTAACCATGTGGTTAGCGATTATGACTTAGTAATAAATAAGCTAAACGAAATGGTTTACAGTAAGCGGCAAAAAAACAAACAACAACAACAAAAACACAGAAAACGAACCACCACCATAAAACAAAACAAAACAAAAAAACCACACACACACACAAACCAAAACGCACCCCCCCCCCCCCCCCCAAAAAAAAAAAAAAAAAAAAAAAAAAAAAAAAAAAAAAGAAAAAAAAAGGAGCTAATTTCAATAGGACAGTTTTGCTGCTGCTAGTAAAGTAGCTGTTCAAATTTGACTGGATATTTTGGTCTGCTGTAATAGTTTTTTTTTTTAATACAGTTTACGCTTTTCAGCAAAGTAATGGCAGCAAAATAAATACTGTAATTCATCCCACTGTTACATTTATCACATACTCTGTTTTCCCTACTAATCCCTCTATATCTGAGTGACTGTACAGGTAGAGAGTGGTTCAGTGTTCTAAAGTGTAACATTGATTTTGCTAGGTTTTCAGGTAATTTACAAATGTAGTCATCCATACCAAACTTCCAAACTTTGTCTGGAACATTCTGTAATTATAACAACATTCGGATGACTCAACATCAACATACCACTGTTGAATATATCAGTCCTGGAGGCAGCCATGTGTAACTATAATCTAAATTATTCTGATTAATCCAAAATCCACTGAGGCCGAGTTCTTCCAAGCTAATCTTGACAGACTTTATAAAAGCAGACTCAAATTTTCCCTCTTCGAACAAGTTCAGCAAAATTCTGTACATGACAGCAGAAGCGTTGCACTTAATACTGTTTGTGACAATCCTATACCAAAAACTGGTGATAATGCAGCCAAGGTAAGTAAAACCACCAGTTTACTTACCTTGGCTGCATTATCACGTCGGACGCCAAGCTGGACAAGGAGCTTGACAGCAGGCTGGCAAAAGCGAACAGCGCTTTCGGGCGACTTTTCAAGCGGGTGTGGCACAATCAGCAGCTGAAAACAGGCACCAAGATCAGCGTGTACAGAGCTGTGGTCCTCACCACCCTGCTGTATGGTTCCGAGTCCTGGGCCCTCTACCGCAGCCAACTACGACTCCTCGAACGCTTCCACCAGCGCTGCCTGCGTACCATCCTGGGCATTCACTGGAGTGACTATGTCACCAACGTCGAGGTCCTTGAACGGGCTGAAACTGTGAGCATCGAGGCTTTGCTGCTGCGGACACAGCTCCGCTGGGCGGGGCATGTCTCCAGGATGGAGGATCATCGCCTACCAAAGATCACCCTGTTCGGCGAGCTTGCTACTGGACACCGTGACAGAGGGGCACCAAAGAAGAGATACAAAGACTGTCTCAAGAAGTCACTTAGTGCCTGCCAAATCGACCACCACCAGTGGTCTTCGCTTGCTGCGGACCGTGACACCTGGCGCTCCACCATTTACAAGGCAGCTGTCTCCTTTGAGGACTCTCACAGAGCTAGCCTTAAGGACAAGCGGCTCAGGAGAAAAAACAGAGATGCCGCAGCTCAGAACCCTGGCCATACCTTCCCCTGCAGCCACTGCGGTCGAACCTGCCTGTCTCGGATTGGCCTCCGCAGCCACGAACAAGCCTGCAGACGTCGTGGGCAACTCCTCCTATAAAATCTTCGTTCGCGAAGTCAAGCCAAGCCATACCAAAAACACCACATCCTTGCTTCGGGACGTGGTGCCAAAAAGACGTGAAGTGATACGTGCATGTCAACCTCCGTATCAGTATGATGAGGGGGACCGTCATGGCCGGCGATAGGAAGAAGTGTAGCCAAGGTGTAACCATAGATTCTGCTCTGTCAATGAGCTACCATGTCTTTAGTGTCTGTAGGGCTGCGTACTTTCAACTGCGCCGTATTAGCTCTGTTCACCATGTCCTTAGTGTCTGTAGGGCTGCGTACTTTCAACTGCGCCGTATTAGCTCTGTTCACCATGTCCTTAGTGTCTGTAGGGCTGCGTACTTTCAACTGCGCCGTATTAGCTCTGTTCACCATGTCCTTAGTGTCTGTAGGGCTGCGTACCTTGAACTGCGCCGTATTAGCTCTGTTCACCATGTCCTTAGTGTCTGCAGGGCTGCGTACTTTCAACTGCGCCGTATTAGCTCTGTTCACCATGTCCTTAGAGTCTGTAGGGCTGCGTACTTTCAACTGCGCCGTATTAGCTCTGTTCACCACGTCCTTAGTGTCTGTAGGGCTGCGTACCTTGAACTGCGCCGTATTAGCTCTGTTCACCATGTCCTTAGTGTCTGTAGGGCTGCGTACCTTGAACTGCGCCGTATTAGCTCTGTTCACCATGTCCTTAGTGTCTGTAGGGCTGCGTACTTTGAACTGCGCCGTATTAGCTCTATTCATCATGTCTTTAGTGTCTGTAGGGCTGCGTACTTTGAACTGCGCCGTATTAGCTCTGTTCACCATGTCCTTAGTGTCTGTAGGGCTGCGTACTTTGAACTGCGCCGTATTAGCTCTGTTCACCATGTCCTTAGTGTCTGTAGGGCTGCGTACTTTGAACTGCGCCGTATTAGCTCTGTTCACCATGTCCTTAGTGTCTGTAGGGCTGCGTACTTTGAACTGCGCCGTATTAGCTCTGTTCACCATGTCCTTAGTGTCTGTAGGGCTGCGTACCTTGAACTGCGCCGTATTAGCTCTGTTCACCATGTCCTTAGTGTCTGTAGGGCTGCGTACCTTGAACTGCGCCGTATTAGCTCTGTTCACCATGTCCTTAGTGTCTGTAGGGCTGCGTACTTTGAACTGCGCCGTATTAGCTCTGTTCACCATGTCCTTAGTGTCTGTAGGGCTGCGTACCTTGAACTGCGCCGTATTAGCTCTGTTCACCATGTCTTTAGTGTCTGTAGGGCTGCGTACCTTGAACTGCGCCGTATTAGCTCTGTTCACCATGTCCTTAGTGTCTGTAGGGCTGCGTACTTTGAACTGCGCCGTATTAGCTCTGTTCACCATGTCCTTAGTGTCTGTAGGGCTGCGTACCTTGAACTGCGCCGTATTAGCTCTGTTCACCATGTCCTTAGTGTCTGCAGGGCTGCGTACTTTCAACTGCGCCGTATTAGGTCTGTTCACCATGTCCTTAGTGTCTGTAGGGCTGCGTACCTTGAACTGCGCCGTATTAGCTCTGTTCACCATGTCCTTAGTGTCTGTAGGGCTGCGTACCTTGAACTGCGCCGTATTAGCTCTGTTCACCATGTCTTTAGTGTCTGTAGGGCTGCGTACCTTGAACTGCGCCGTATTAGCTCTGTTCACCATGTCCTTAGTGTCTGTAGGGCTGCGTACTTTGAACTGCGCCGTATTAGCTCTGTTCACCATGTCCTTAGTGTCTGTAGGGCTGCGTACCTTGAACTGCGCCGTATTAGCTCTGTTCACCATGTCCTTAGTGTCTGCAGGGCTGCGTACTTTCAACTGCGCCGTATTAGCTCTGTTCACCATGTCCTTAGTGTCTGTAGGGCTGCGTACTTTGAACTGCGCCGTATTAGCTCTGTTCACCATGTCCTTAGTGTCTGTAGGGCTGCGTACCTTGAACTGCGCCGTATTAGCTCTGTTCACCATGTCCTTAGTGTCTGTAGGGCTGCGTACTTTGAACTGCGCCGTATTAGCTCTGTTCACCATGTCCTTAGTGTCTGTAGGGCTGCGTACTTTGAACTGCGCCGTATTAGCTCTGTTCACCATGTCCTTAGTGTCTGTAGGGCTGCGTACCTTGAACTGCGCCGTATTAGCTCTGTTCACCATGTCCTTAGTGTCTGTAGGGCTGCGTACTTTGAACTGCGCCGTATTAGCTCTGTTCACCATGTCCTTAGTGTCTGTAGGGCTGCGTACCTTGAACTGCGCCGTATTAGCTCTGTTCACCATGTCCTTAGTGTCTGTAGGGCTGCGTACCTTGAACTGGGCCGTATTAGCTCTGTTCACCATGTCCTTAGTGTCTGTAGGGCTGCGTACCTTGAACTGCGCCGTATTAGCTCTGTTCACCATGTCCTTAGTGTCTGTAGGGCTGCGTACTTTGAACTGCGCCGTATTAGCTCTGTTCACCATGTCCTTAGTGTCTGTAGGGCTGCGTACCTTGAACTGCGCCGTATTAGCTCTGTTCACCATGTCCTTAGTGTCTGTAGGGCTGCGTACCTTGAACTGCGCCGTATTAGCTCTGTTCACCATGTCCTTAGTGTCTGTAGGGCTGCGTACCTTGAACTGCGCCGTATTAGCTCTGTTCACCATGTCCTTAGTGTCTGCAGGGCTGCGTACTTTGAACTGCGCCGTATTAGCTCTGTTCACCATGTCCTTAGTGTCTGCAGGGCTGCGTACCTTGAACTGCGCCGTATTAGCTCTGTTCACCATATACTTAGTGTCTGCAGGGCTGCGTACTTTCAACTGCGCCGTATTAGCTCTGTTCACCATGTCCTTAGTGTCTGTAGGGCTGCGTACCTTGAACTGCGCCGTATTAGCTCTGTTCACCATGTCCTTAGTGTCTGTAGGGCTGCGTACCTTGAACTGCGCCGTATTAGCTCTGTTCACCATGTCCTTAGTGTCTGTAGGGCTGCGTACTTTGAACTGCGCCGTATTAGCTCTGTTCACTATGTCCTTAGTGTCTGTAGGGCTGCGTACTTTGAACTGCGCCGTATTAGCTCTGTTCACCATGTCCTTAGTGTCTGTAGGGCTGCGTACTTTGAACTGCGCCGTATTAGCTCTGTTCACCATGTCCTTAGTGTCTGTAGGGCTGCGTACCTTGAACTGCGCCGTATTAGCTCTGTTCACCATGTCCTTAGTGTCTGTAGGGCTGCGTACCTTGAACTGCGCCGTATTAGCTCTGTTCACCATGTCCTTAGTGTCTGTAGGGCTGCGTACCTTGAACTGCGCCGTATTAGCTCTGTTCACCATGTCCTTAGTGTCTGTAGGGCTGCGTACTTTGAACTGCGCCGTATTAGCTCTGTTCACCATGTCCTTAGTGTCTGTAGGGCTGCGTACTTTGAACTGCGCCGTATTAGCTCTGTTCACCATGTCCTTAGTGTCTGTAGGGCTGCGTACTTTGAACTGCGCCGTATTAGCTCTGTTCACCATGTCCTTAGTGTCTGTAGGGCTGCGTACTTTGAACTGCGCCGTATTAGCTCTGTTCACCATGTCCTTAGTGTCTGTAGGGCTGCGTACCTTGAACTGCGCCGTATTAGCTCTGTTCACCATGTCCTTAGTGTCTGTAGGGCTGCGTACCTTGAACTGCGCCGTATTAGCTCTGTTCACCATGTCTTTAGTGTCTGTAGGGCTGCGTACCTTGAACTGCGCCGTATTAGCTCTGTTCACCATGTCCTTAGTGTCTGCAGGGCTGCGTACTTTGAACTGCGCCGTATTAGCTCTGTTCACCATGTCCTTAGTGTCTGTAGGGCTGCGTACTTTGAACTGCGCCGTATTAGCTCTGTTCACCATGTCCTTAGTGTCTGCAGGGCTGCGTACTTTCAACTGCGCCGTATTAGCTCTGTTCACCATGTCCTTAGTGTCTGTAGGGCTGCGTACTTTCAACTGCGCCGTATTAGCTCTGTTCACCATGTCCTTAGTGTCTGTAGGGCTGCGTACCTTGAACTGCGCCGTATTAGCTCTGTTCACCATGTCCTTAGTGTCTGTAGGGCTGCGTACTTTCAACTGCGCCGTATTAGCTCTGTTCACCATGTCCTTAGTGTCTGTAGGGCTGCGTACTTTCAACTGCGCCGTATTAGCTCTGTTCACCATGTCCTTAGTGTCTGTAGGGCTGCGTACCTTGAACTGCGCCGTATTAGCTCTGTTCACCATGTCCTTAGTGTCTGTAGGGTTGCGTACTTTGAACTGCGCCGTATTAGCTCTGTTCACCATGTCCTTAGTGTCTGTAGGGCTGCGTACCTTGAACTGCGCCGTATTAGCTCTGTTCACCATGTCCTTAGTGTCTGTAGGGCTGCGTACCTTGAACTGGGCCGTATTAGCTCTGTTCACCATGTCCTTAGTGTCTGTAGGGCTGCGTACCTTGAACTGCGCCGTATTAGCTCTGTTCACCATGTCCTTAGTGTCTGTAGGGCTGCGTACTTTGAACTGCGCCGTATTAGCTCTGTTCACCATGTCCTTAGTGTCTGTAGGGCTGCGTACCTTGAACTGCGCCGTATTAGCTCTGTTCACCATGTCATTAGTGTCTGTAGGGCTGCGTACCTTGAACTGCGCCGTATTAGCTCTGTTCACCATGTCCTTAGTGTCTGTAGGGCTGCGTACCTTGAACTGCGCCGTATTAGCTCTGTTCACCATGTCCTTAGTGTCTGTAGGGCTGCGTACTTTGAACTGCGCCGTATTAGCTCTGTTCACCATGTCCTTAGTGTCTGCAGGGCTGCGTACCTTGAACTGCGCCGTATTAGCTCTGTTCACCATATCCTTAGTGTCTGCAGGGCTGCGTACTTTGAACTGCGCCGTATTAGCTCTGTTCACCATGTCCTTAGTGTCTGTAGGGCTGCGTACCTTGAACTGCGCCGTATTAGCTCTGTTCACCATGTCCTTAGTGTCTGTAGGGCTGCGTACCTTGAACTGCGCCGTATTAGCTCTGTTCACCATGTCCTTAGTGTCTGTAGGGCTGCGTACTTTGAACTGCGCCGTATTAGCTCTGTTCACCATGTCCTTAGTGTCTGTAGGGCTGCGTACTTTGAACTGCGCCGTATTAGCTCTGTTCACCATGTCCTTAGTGTCTGTAGGGCTGCGTACCTTGAACTGCGCCGTATTAGCTCTGTTCACCATGTCCTTAGTGTCTGTAGGGCTGCGTACTTTGAACTGCGCCGTATTAGCTCTGTTCACCATGTCCTTAGTGTCTGTAGGGCTGCGTACTTTGAACTGCGCCGTATTAGCTCTGTTCACCATGTCCTTAGTGTCTGTAGGGCTGCGTACTTTGAACTGCGCCGTATTAGCTCTGTTCACCATGTCCTTAGTGTCTGTAGGGCTGCGTACTTGAACTGCGCCGTATTAGCTCTGTTCACCATGTCCTTAGTGTCTGTAGGGCTGCGTACCTTGAACTGCGCCGTATTAGCTCTGTTCACCATGTCCTTAGTGTCTGTAGGGCTGCGTACTTTGAACTGCGCCGTATTAGCTCTGTTCATCATGTCTTTAGTGTCTGTAGGGCTGCGTACTTTGAACTGCGCCGTATTAGCTCTGTTCACCATGTCTTTAGTGTCTGTAGGGCTGCGTACTTTGAACTGCGCCGTATTAGCTCTGTTCACCATGTCTTTAGTGTCTGTAGGGCTGCGTACCTTGAACTGCGCCGTATTAGCTCTGTTCACCATGTCCTTAGTGTCTGCAGGGCTGCGTACTTTGAACTGCGCCGTATTAGCTCTGTTCGCCAGTTTCTTTCCACAGAAGCCACAAAAACATTGGTGTTCGTTTGTTCTGTCCGGGCTAGACTATGGTAATGCCTTGCTTGCTGGTTGTCGTCAGTACATCATAGACAAACTGCAAAAAGTCCAGAATGCTGCTGCTCGTCTTGTGCTTAGACCACGTAAAGCCCCTTTTTCACCAACTCCACTTGTTGCCTGTCCCTGCTAGGATACAGTATCAAATTCTCTCACTGACATACACTGCTCTCTTCCACTGTGGACCTATCTCTCAGATCTGTTGCGCATTTACACTCCATCCAGACAGCTACGATCGTCATCCGACACCCGCAATCTTTGTGTTCGCAAGTCCTTCGGGCAGCGCTGTTTATCGTACCAGCTATGGAACAGCCTCCCACAAGAAATACACTACGCACAGTGCAGTCATTCGTTTTAAAAGCTCACTCAAAACGTATCTTTTTAAGTCTGCCTACTGATGACTTTTTTCGTGTTTTTGTGGTTTGTGTGTGTGTGTGCGTGCGTGCGTGCGTGCGTGCGTGTGTGTGTGTGTGTGTGTGCGCGCATACACACAAGTGTTTTTGTGACTGTTTGGTTTTGTTCGTCTTATTTTGTTAATAATTATTTATTTGTATATTTATATTTGTATTATGTTTGTCCATTCCGCTGGTCGGAATACTTTCCGGACCTCTTCGGCGCTGAGCGCACTGTTCAAGAAGCAGTCATTCTCCAAATCCCACACCTCCCAGTAAAGGTTGAATTGGATGAACCGCCCACTGCTGAAGAGACCCTCACAGCCATCCACCAGCTCAAGAGTGGCAAAGCAGCAGGCAATGACGGAATCCCACCAGAGATCTGGAAGCATGGAGGCCCAGCACTGCACAACAAGCTCCATGACCTCTTTCTCTGCTGCTGGGAGGAAGGAACACTACCAAAGGATCTCCGCGATGCAGTCGTCATCACCCTGTACAAGAACAAAGGAGAGAAGTCTGCCTGCTCCAACTACCGTCCTGCTGTCCATTGCCGGGAAAATACTTGCAAGGCTGCTCCTGAATCGGCTGGTACCTGCCATTGCAGAAGACCACCTCCCAGAGGGCCAGTGTGGCTTCAGAGCCAACAGGAGCACCACCGACATGGTCTTTGTGCTGAGACAGCTTCAGGAGAAGTGCCGCGAGCAGAACAAATGGATGTACGTAACGTTTGTCGACCTAACAAAAGCGTTCGACACTGTGAGCAGGCAAGGCATGTGGAGGATCCTGGAGCGACTTGGCTGTCCCCCAAAGTTCCTCAGCATGATCGTCCAGCTACACGAGGACCAGCAAGGCCAGGTCAGACTCAACAATGACCTCTCAAAACCATTCCCCATTCTCAACGGTGTAAAGCAGGGCTGTGTGCTGGCACCGACCCTCTTCATCATCTTTTTTAGCATGATGTTGAAGCAGGCCACAGTGGACCTCGACGATGACGATGCAGTGTACATCAGGTATCGTCTCGATGGCAGCCTGTTCAACCTCAGACGACTGCAGGCCCACACCAAAACCCTAGATCAACTGATTCGTGAGCTGCTCTTTGCTGACGACGCTGCCCTCGTTGCACACACAGAGAGAGCCCTGCAGCGCATCACATCCTTCTTCACAGACGCTGCCCAGCTCTTTGGACTCGAGGTCAGTCTGAAAAAGACACAGGTTCTCCATCAGCCGGCACCCAAGGTAGAGCATCGCCCTCCCAACATCACCATCGGCGAGTCTGAACTGAAGTCAGTGCACCAGTTTACCTACCTTGGCTGCATCATCACGTCAGACGCCAAGCTGGACAAGGAGCTGGACAACAGGCTGGCAAAAGCAAACAGCGCTTTCGGGCGTCTATACAAGCGGGTGTGGCATAATCAACAGCTGAAAACAGGCACCAAGATCAGCGTGTACCAAGAGCTGTCGTCCTCACCACCCTGTTGTATGGTTCCGAGTCATGGGCCTTCTACCGCAGCCAACTACGACTCCTCGAACGCTTCCACCAGCACTGCCTGCGTACAATCCTTGGCATTCACTGGAGTGACTATGTCACAAACGTCGAGGTCCCTGAACAGGCAGAAACTGTGAGCATCGAGGCTTTGCTGCTGCGGACACAGCTCCGCTGGGCTGGGCACCTCTCCAGGATGGAGGATCATCGCCTACCCAAGACCACCATGTTCGGCGAGCTCTCCACTGGACAGAGACAGAGGGGCACCAAAGAAGAGATTCAAAGACTGTCTCAAGAAGTCACTTAGTGCCTGCCAAATCGACCACCGCCAGTGGTCTTCACTTGCTGCGGACCGTGACAGCTGGCGCTCCACCATTTACAAGGCAGCTGTCTCCTTTGAGGACTCTCGCAGAGCTGGCCTTAAAGACAAGCGGCTCAGGAGAAAAAACAGAGATGCCGCAACTCAGAACCCTGGCCAGACCTCCCTCTGCAGCCACTGCGGTCGAACCTGCCTGTCCCGGATTGGCCTCCGCAGTCACGAGCATGCCTGCAGACGTCGTGGACAACCCCTATAGAATCTTCGTTCGCGAAGTCAAGCCAAGAGATGTTTGTCCATTGTAAAGCGCATAAAGCTCCATCATGAGGTTAGGCGCTGTATTAATACTCATTATTATTATTATTATTATTATTATTATTATTATTATTAGTAGTAGTAGTAGTAGTAGTAGTAGTAGTAGTAGTAGTAGTAGTATCATTATTAAGAAATACAAGGCTTGCAGACCGCTGTGGAAGTTGTCCACCACCTCGCTCACGGCACTAATCATGTACTGGTGCATCCGGAAAGGCCCGCAACCTTTTGACGGCGCCCAGCTGCGCGGGAAAACATGTTATGTTATATAAATTCTAGCGAATGTTTGATACAGTTAGCTCATTCGAGGCGTGAGCCGCGTATCCGGAGGCGTACGTCTCGAACGAGTTAAACTGTTTCACAACGGCAAGAAAGCAGCAGGCAACTGCGGGCGTCTGTCATGAGGATCACACGCCTCTTGCGGGCTTCATTCTGAGGCCTGGAAGGGGTGTGGGTCGGAACAGCACGTAACTTTCAATATAGTAGCCTGCCCTAGTCCTCGCGACTTTGTCTCGAGCTATGTCAGCCCCGCGCGGCAAACATCTCGCTGCAGTGCAAAGGGACAGTTGCCGGCAGCTGCTGCTGGCGGGTGGTTCTCCGGCGATGAATTTACCACCCCCCCCCCCCCCCCACCCCCACACACACACGCACACACACAAAAGAAAATACGCGTGTCCATTCTCTTGTGACTGCGAGGCGGTTTATGGCGCGTTTGACGGAGTAGCTGTCCATGGTAAACCGGAACTTAACCCTTAACTCATTCAGCCCGACGGCCGTATTTCCCAAATTTGATAGTCGTCATCTTAATGACTATGCACCAGTTGCAGGAGATGGATCGACCATGATAATTCAAGGGCAGTGCCAGTTTAGCTTGGCGCCGACAGGCGCCAAGCTAATCTGGCACTACCCTTGAATTATCATGGTTGACCCATCGCCCGCTGTAGGGCGTCAGGGCCGATTGGGTTAAAGGTCTGATGCTACGGATAATATGGATCGACCATGATAGTTTAAGGGTGGTGTCAGAAGCTATCGTGACACCACCCTTGAACTATCACGGTCGCAATGTCTCTAGAACTGTGATGTAGACCTGAAAACAGATGACTGAAAATATGCCAATTGCATCCTCAAGATGTTGCGAGTTGACCTTTTTCAGCCTGTCGGCGCCAAGCTAATCTGGCACTGCCCTGGAATTATCATGGTCGATCCATCACCTGCAACTTAAGCATTGTCATTTGATGACGCCTCCCAAATTTGGGAAATACGTGTATGTCGGGCTGAACGAGTTATGTACGAAGGCGTTCATCGCGACTATAAACGACGCGACTGAACCATTGGTTATTAAATAGTACACTGTCAAGCTGAAACAACGACCCTGTCCCGAACGCCTGCTGCGCAGTGTATGTGTCAAGGATGAGAAAGCTAATGTAATATCGGGATGCTTCGAGGGCACACTAAATTGTCTTTGCGATCCCAAGGTGCCAAGTCCTCGACAGACGTGCATCATGGTCCATCTGGCATGGCGCCCCATCGCATGTCCACCGCTGTCCTTGGCAGGATCGCATACATTCACTCAGACGATACATAATAGTAATAATAAAATAATTACGGTTTTTATAATGCGCTTATCTTATAATAATTATAACACAAGCGCGCACTCACAACTCGCGCACACATGCGCGCGCTTTTGACAATGACTCGCGTACCACGAATACATTACGACAGTTGATTGATTAAGTGTACATTGCTTAACGTCCCGACAGCAACAAGGCTTTCTCAGGAAGTGCCTGCACTGCTTGTGAAAAAAAAAACTAAACAGAATATTGAACGTCTGTCGCCATCCGGTCTAATACGTTAAATAAACCTAGGATATGGGGCCTAAATATCGTATGGCAGGTCTGAATGAGAACACCAACTCATTGCAGATGTTGCATTCATATACACGGCACATGAGGTTGGCCTTTGCTACCCTAGCTCATAAAATATTGACATGCCACGCCAGGATGTGGCTCGACCATGACAGTTCAAGGGTGGTGTCAGAATTCCGTCACCACAACTGAACTACCAAGGTCGATCTGTGTGATCAGAAATGTGACACGGCGTCAAAAGATATATAAAGCAAGAAAAGCAAAGCCCTTATGGCTCACGTGCATGACCGATCCACATAATAAGTATGACCTATGTGGCCTTGACCTTTCCAACAGGTCACTAAAAGAGCAAGTGCTGAACTGTCTTAAAATACATAAAGGGTTGGCTATTAACAAAGCGAAATCCATTTATTCATTTTCACACATCTATCAATCGCCACCAACCCCTTTCGCGACCCTTGACCTTTGCGAGGGGTCAAACATATTATTATGCATAGAAAGGTCTCATCATCAGCTACCTTTGTGTCAATTAAATTGAAAAGTTTACAAAAACTTTTAATAAAAATAAACTTCTATGAAACACTGGCATTCTTACACATGTGCCATCTCTTGTGATCCTTGACCTATCCGAAGGGTCATCAAAATTAGGAAACAGAAAGGTTTTACCATCAGGTATCTGTGTACCTAGTTTAGGTTTAAAGTGGAAAATCGCATTTGAGGAAAAAAGTGGCACACTGGGGCTAAGTTTAACCTACGTCTCGACCACTGTGACCTTGACCTTTGAGAGAGGTCACTGAAAGGGCCAAGTCTGAAGGCTATGGCATGGTCTCCGAGAAAATGCCAACGTTACAAATTTACCATGGACGACAGACAGACAACGGATGGCGGATGTCCCAGTACAATGACTCGCTTTTGCTTTCGCACGTGAGCCACAAAATAAGCAATTTCATACTCAGAATGTTATGACCTACCAAATGCGCAAAGTGCCATTCGGCCGACGTCGGCCGAATGGCCGTTTGC
Organism: Semisulcospira habei; assembly: GCA_036245525.1. NCBI lineage: Eukaryota > Metazoa > Mollusca > Gastropoda > Semisulcospiridae > Semisulcospira > Semisulcospira habei. Next base: position 5,809,150 of record BTPG01000008.1, on the reverse strand, counting down.
ATTTTGCTAGGAAGAGCTGGAATCTTCCTCGCTAGTCTCCTCATCCGAGTCGTCATCAGGACTGTCCGCACACACCCGGCCTGTCGGACTTTGCTTAGGGTGTCGGCTGCGCGGCCGTCTGGGGTCTGAAGCTGTTTGATGAGACGATGCAGGGTGGGTTAATGAAGACGGACGACTTAACGAAACTGGGCGATACGAGGAAGTGGGACGATTTAACGACGTTGGGCCATAAGAAGATGCTGGACGAATTGCAGGTGCTTCGCGAAGGGACAATGTGGACTGTAAAGAGGACTCTGAAGGCTGCGGGTTTGTCTGGCATGGTGACTGTTGATATGACTCCACTGGTCGCTGTGGCTGTGTATAATGTGGCGCCGTGTGCTGTGGCAAGGTCGGTGGGTATGGAAATGTGCGATGTGGAGACGCGGGGCGCTGTGATGACGAAGTGTGCTCATATCGCGATGACAGGGGACGTCGTGGTCTCTGACGACGTGAAGACTGTGGCCGTCTGGGCGATGGGGGGCGGTGTGTGGATGAGGGATCTCGCTGCATGTCAGTCTGATGATACGCCCTGGTTTGCTGCGGCGACGGTGGGAATGTGACGTTAGTTTGGTACGTGTAGGCGGGCCCGCGTGATGGGGACTGAGGACGCGACGTGGCGCGGGTGTAGTGGGGTGACGGCGGGTTGCGGGTGAGGGACAAAGCGTCGTCTGAGGAACTTTCAGACGGCAGCTCAAGATACGCTGCGGCCCTCTGTCGATGTGAAGGTGTAGGACGTTGAGCCGAGGAGCCTGCATATGACGGCTGATAAGAGGCGAGATGTTGCTGATGTTGCGACAACCGAGATGGGATCTGCCGGCCGAACGAAGGTGGCTGGTGAGGTTGGCTAGCTCTGTAAGGAGGTGTGGAATCGGCAGATGATGCAGACTGCCCTGACAACGCCAGCTGAGAACGGATTGCTTCATGCAGGGACAGGGACTGGAGAGGAGACAAGGACGTGAAGGACGATGCTGGGGCTTGCAGATCTGCTTGCTGTGTTTGCGACCGTACTTCTGCCTGGCCCTCCAGTTGCTGTTCCTTAGGGTGGGGCGTCTCTCTAGTCGTGCCTGACGGCGACTGTACCTGCTGACTGCTTCCTGTCACACTCGTGTCGTCTGAGCGCGGTGTGGAGCCGGGCGTGAAGCTGGGCTTGTTGCTCGCGATACTGCCGCTCCATGACTTGTGCCGCAGGCTAGCTCTGGTGTCGGCGTATGTCTGCGTGGCCTCGCTGATGGCGTCGAGGGTCGCTGCCTTGGTGGACGCTTTCCGCAGCTTCTGGCGGGGCAGGGGCCTGTGATCCCCGCTCAGCTGTTTCACTCGCACCAGCAAGTACTGCTTGTCCCGCCATTCCTGTCAACAGTGGAGGTCACGCCAGGCAAGGCCAGAACTCTCTCAATCACAACGCCCTATTGACACTTTTACATCATCTATACTCGTGAAATTGAAGTATACCAATTAACCCTTGGGCTGTCGGCAGCGCTTTCTGTCGAGGTGATTCCTACAGGGGGAAAAAATGCGTTGACGGCAGCCAAATGGTTAACTCATTCTACCCCAACACCAAAATCCCCAAATTTTGCCGTTGTCCTCTGAACACTGGACACAGATCGACCATGATAGTTCAAGGGTGATGCCAGAATAGCTTGGCGCCCATAGGCGCCAAGCTATTCTGGCATCACTCTTGAACTATCATGGTCGATCCTTATTTTGCTGTGGTGTGTCTGGGGTAGAATGAGTTAATTAAAACATGAATTTGAATTCTGCTTAGGAATTCTAAAAGCATGCCATCGTTTCCGCCCAACCTCCCCCCGACCCCATGGCGGCACTTTATCTCAAAATGCATGCGTGTTGTGCAGACACGTACCATGGCCAGCTGCTCGCTGTACAGGATGGACATGTCCCTGTGCGCCGACACCAGCATGCTGCAGCAGTAGATCAGCAGGCTGCAACGTAGAGCAAATTATACCACTCACCACAGGAACGTGATGATGCAACAGTCAGTCAGTTAGTCCCTTCCCTGAAACTGTACGTACATTTTCGTTTTTGAAATGTTTGTTCGCTCAACGACCAAAAGCCAAACCCGTCCAAGAGACATGGACACGAGCTGGTCTCAGCAAAAGGCATAGATCATTGTGAGCCCCACGAATGCGGGCGGGGGGGGGGGGGGGCCGGGGGCGGGGGCGGGGGGGGGGGGGGTGGAAAGGAATGGCTCATGAGGATCTATGCCTCTTGCAGCTGGACCGCGTGCACTTTTTCCTGGCGGTGAAGGGGTTAGATTTAAGCTGACGAGCATAATATACTTACCGTGGGCCTCAATACGTGCCTTAATACAGACATCACGCGAGATGACCGTAGTCACCTGCTCGGCGTTAAATCCAAATAAGGAACCAACTACCCGACACACAGACACGGGATGACCCTTGCGTATTCGATTACTTCTGTGACACGGGTGGCAGAAACGATTTCCCACTACCCGTGTAGCACAGGAGCTCGTTGCTTACTCAGAGCTCACAGACACCGATATACACACCTGCTGATTTAAATATAATATTTATTTATTTATTTATTTATTTAATTTTTTTAATTCGTTTTTACTTGTTGACGCTCTACCTGGTGTCAACTGCACATGCACTCATCTCGTTAAACCTTTAAGTCCCCAAGGTCCCGTCTCTCAAATTTTGGAGGTTTTGCCGAACGACTATGTACCAGTTGCAGGAGATGGATTGACCATGATAATTCAAGGGTAGTGCCAGATCAGCTTAGCGCCTGAAGGCGCCAAGCTAATCTGGCACTACCCTTGAATTATCATGGTCAGTCAGTCTCATGCTGTAGGGACTCGGGGCTAAATGGGTTAATGTGTGTGTGTGTGTGTGTGCGTGCGCGTGCGTGCGTGCGTGCGTGCGTGCGTGCGTGCGTGCGTCTTTAGCAAGCCCACTGACCACAGGAGGACGATGGTGGGTCCAGTGACGGCCGGGGAGAACATGAGTCGATACGCGCTGCGGAGAACGGGGTACCAGGACGCCACGTCATTACTCACGGCGTCGCTCATGTACTTGTACATCCGGAAAGGGCCGCAACCCTTCGACGGTGCAAGACTGGTTCGCGGATTGGAAAATAAACAGAAAGAGAGAGAGAGAGAGAGAGAGAGAGAGAGAGAGAGAGAGAGAGAGAGAGAGAGAGAGAGAGAGAGAGAGAGAGGGACAGAGAGAGAGAGAGAGAGAGAGGAGAGAGAGAGAGAGAGAGAGAGAGCGAGAGAGAGAGAGAGAGAGAGACAGAGAGAGAGAGAGAGAGATGATGATGATGATGGTGAAACTTAATTTATCAACAATAAAAAAGTTTTGACAGAAACAAATCGTCATTTTACAAACGTGCCGTTGCTAACATCTACAACATAAAATAGGATTAAAAAAATTAATAATAATAAATAATAATTACGGTATTTATAATGCGCTTATCTTATAATAATTATAACTCTAAGCGTGCACTCACAACTCGCGCACGCATGCGCACGATTTAGACAACGACTCATGTACCACAAATAGTGAAATACATTACGACAGTCAGCTTAGGGTGGGGAGTGTGGTGGGATAGTGCTAGAACTGTTGAAAGAGGTGAGTTTTGAGGGCGGACTGGAAGGAGGAGAGAGAGTGTTTCTGACGGAGAGAGAGAGAGAGTGGGAGAGTGTTCCAGGTGGCTGGACCGTATACTGTGAAGGAGCGGGGGTCGAAAGTGCTGAGTTTGGTGCGGGGGATGTGGAGGCGGAGAGGGTCGGAGGCGGAGCGGATGGAGCGGGGAGGAGTGTAGGGGTGAAGTAAGTTTGAGAGATAGGCGGGAGCGCAGTTGTTCAGGGATTTGTAGCAGAGAGACAGAATCTTGTATTGGATGCGTTGGGGGATGGGAAGCCAGTGAAGGAGTTTGAGCAGGGGAGTGATGTGGTTGGATTTTTTTCTTTATGAGGACGAGGCGGGCAGCATTGTTCTGGACGCGCTGGAGAGTGAAAGTGGTGGAGTGAGGGAGGCCGGAAAGGAGAGAGTTGCAGTAGTCGATGCGAGACAGGATGAGAGAGACAGCAAGTTTGGTAGCAGCTTCGGTAGTGAGGTATTTTGTGATCTGACTGATGCGGCTGAGGTGGAAGTAGCATGCCTGGGCCGTGGCGGAGACGAAGCTGGTCATGGAAAGAGAGGAATCGAGGATAACGCCGAGGTTTTTGGCCGAATCATAGAGGGAGATGGGGGTGGTGTCGAGTTGAGGGTGGAGGGAGGGAGGGAGCTGGGAAAGTTTCTGGCGAGTGCCTACCAGCATGGCTTCCGTTTTGTCGTCATTCAGTTTAAGCTTGTTTGCTGTCATCCAGTTTTTCACATCTTCGTAGCAGTCAGCCGTGCGAGTCAGTAGTGACTGAGTGTTGTCGAGTTGTCTTTGTCTAGGAGTTGTGAGTCGTCAGCGTAGAGTTGGTGGTGTATGTGGTGAGACTGGATGATGTTGGACAGGGGAGAGGTGTAGAGTGTGAAAAGGACCGGGCTCAGGACGGACCCCTGTGGAACTCCGCAGGAGAGCGTGACTGGGTTGGAGGAGACGCTGTCGATGATGATGGACTGCTGTCTGTCGGAGAGGTAGGAGAGAAACCAGGAGTGAGCAGAGTCAGTGATGCCAAAGGAGTGGTGAAGGCGGTGGAGGAGGATAGAGTGGTCTATAGTGTCGAAGGCGGCAGAGAGGTCAAGTAGCGTAAGAAGGGAGATGTTGCCCGTCGGTGGAGAGAAGCAGGCCGTTTAAGATATGTAGAAGGGCTGTTTCACTGCTGTGATGTTTGCGATAGGCAGACTGGAATAATAAAGACATTATATTCACACACATTATTTCATGCATCAATAATGTTTAAAAAAAAAAAATAAAAAAAATAATAATAGAATTAAAAAAATTATATACACAAAATAATTGTAACACTCAACATTTATCTTATACAACACACACACACACACACACACACACACACACACACACACACACACACACACACACACACACACACGCACACACACACACAACACACAAACACTATACATAAATTCATGTATTACATGAAAGTATTAACCATCAGGGTCGCCTCAAGCACCAGACGGCGCAGAGAGAACTGAATGAATTAACCATCAGGGTTTGTTTAAATAAGAGAGAGAGAGAGAGAGAGAGAGAGAGAGAGAGAGAGAGAGAGAGAGAGAGAGAGAGAGAGAATAGGAACATAAAATGTGTGCATGTCTGGGATTTCGGACCTTACGGATAATCACCAAAGAGTGCGAAATCACAAACCAGCACATAAAAAAAACAACAACACGAGTCCGTCCCTGCACAGTCTGCAGAGTTATTGCCCAGAGGCGCGCGCCACAAGCACACTTCTATTCAAATGACACGCTAAGCCTGTCAGAAAGTAGAAATAAGATATACGGTGTACAATTAACGAATCTTGCACAAACACGAGCCGGAAGTGAAGGGGTAACGCGACGAGATAGCATGGTACAGATACACCGCACACTTTAAACCCTTAACTGCCAGAGCAAGACGAACGCTACCTGGGTGCAAGAGGCATAAACCCTCATGAGCCCCCGCAGTCGCGGGGGCTCATGAGGATTAATGCCTCTTGTGGTGTCGGTCCAATGTTCCCTATGCCCATTTTTGGTCCCATTTCGTTTTCGTGTTCTTGACGCACATGTCGATCCGTGTGCAGCGAACTCCGAGATCACCGGCTGCGAGAGGGTTAACTTACTTGTAAAAGGCGTATCCCACCGGTACGGAGCACAAGAAGAAAGCCACCATGAGAATGTTCATGAAGAAGTGATTGGCACGTGCGGCGCGCACCGGCTGCTTGGCTGGCCGACAAGCATACAGTGCGGACACCTGTTCCGAGAGAGAAGAGAGCACCCACAATGTCATCTTGCAAGAAGGCTCCGTGCATGGTGTAATGAGCACAATCGAAACAGGTTGTTTACAGCAGCACGAAATGGCGGAGCGTTACCTTTTTCACGTAGAAAGTGATGACACTTTTGATGACGGAGAGGCTGGGTGCCAAAGGAACAAACGCCAGCGCCAACCTGGAAACAAACAACACAGGTCCCTTAGCGACTTAGCATACCGCTGCTGCCGCTAGGTGGCGTAAACACAGTAGGGGCTAAACCCGACACTCTTCAGTGTTTTTGCTGATCCCAGTCCGTGCACATTATCTTTGGTCCTCGCGACATACTGCATGCCACGGGTAAGCACAGTAGGATTAGTTAATGTGGTTTACTGCGCTTAGCGTGTCCGGATTCTATGTCATCCAATCGGGTACCGAGTTTAGGAGCGATATACCTGCGGCCTGTAGTGTAGCGCGAGTACTGAAGCCTATGCACACGAACAGCGATCATCTAAAACACCGAGAATAGTGACTTTTCCCCTAATAAGAGGAGCGACACCACACGGCAGCAGGAGAAGACAATTTCAGCTAAGTCGACCATTGCAGCTATCGTGGAGTCCTATTAGAGAGGTTAGATTTACCCCAGACGAAACTCAACAACGAAGGGAAGCGAATCACGGCTGGTAGACAGCTTGTAACAAAAGCACTGACAACACTCCAAACGTCTCCAATAAGCTCATGAATATATATATGCACCTTGGAGACGTTTGGAGTGTTGTCAATGCTTATAGTAGTACCGTGTTATCCGCCGTGATTCGATCTCCTTCGTTGTTGCGAGTCGTGCGTCTCAAACGCAACCTCTCTAGTGTTGTCTGCCAATGTGCTATGGTTGTGCTTATGATCGCCCGTCAAAGTGCAACAGAAGAAAATTGTAGAAAACATACCAGTAGAGACACTGAGTGTAAACCAGATCCAACACGTTGTCTGTGATGCGGAACTCTGGCGGTCCGATCTTCCGCCACAGCTTCTGGTGTTTGTAGCAGTCGTACAGCTTCCTGCAACAAACAGTCACTAGCGCCAATGGTGACACTCACAATGACCTTGACACTGCCAGCAGCATGGATAGACTCCAAGAGGCATATCAGTGACAACAATACAATAACAATGACTGTTGATGGAGGTGGTCAAGTCAAGTCAAAAAACTTTATTTATCCCACGAAGGGGCAATTTCAGTCTGGACAGGAGCATATAAATATATATGTAGGTATCAAGTAAAGTGAAAACAAAAATTGACAAGACGGACATACACACACATACACTCAGGCACACATAATTTAGAAACTATACCAATACTGACATCTATACTAATACTGACAACTATCACATAAACCTTACAAGAACAAAACTGGCACCTTTCATCCCCCTCATGTTCGAGTACAGATTTCACAGCTGAATACATTTAATAGAAGTCTATGCCACTTTGTTCAAAAGAACAATAGCGGTGGGAATAAAAGAGAACTTCCTTACAGCTGTGACACCTATGCATGGTCTTTTCGGCTAATAATGGGCATTGCCTTCTTCACTGTCTGCTGGTCACAGTAAAACAAACGACTGCATAGTTCTCTGAGGCTCACCAATGATCTTAGAGCTATTTTCACGGTCCGTTCAAGGCTGTTTTTGTTTTTGGCACTTCAGGAGCTGAACCAGCAGATAAAAGAAAAAGTCAAAATTCCACAAATGATTTGTAAAAGAGCCTCAGAAATGTTCTGTCAACAGAAAAGGAGTTTAGCTTTCTGAGGAAGTATAGCCTTTGGTTACATTTTTTTTCACCGCTGTGTTTCCATTCCATCTCAGTTTTTCATCTAAGACTGCACCAAAGAATTTAAACTGGTTATTTCAACCTCTTGGCCATGAATCACAGTGTTCACCAGGGCAGGACTAATTTGTCTAAAATCAACATTTAGCTCCCTCGTTCTTAGAAACATTTAGTTCAAGATATGATCTATCACACAGGCCCATGACTCTGCTCGGAGCAAAACAACAAACTAAGTAGAGCAGTAAAAAATGAAAAGAAAAGGGGAGGCTGCCAGTGCTCATATTTTAGGAAGTTTACAAAGTAAAGTAGGTAAGAGCACTATCAGGGGAGAGAAGTGTGCATGATCGACCAGTGATCATAGATCTACTGTGGCCAAAGCACACACACACAAAAAAAGAGATAGGAAAGAGGGTGCGATAAAAAAAGTGACTGAAAGCAATGCATATGGAAGCCCCCCTCCCCTCCCCGAAGAGGGGCGTATCACATATCTCACTGTTTATCCCACTGTTTCAGCCACTTAGTGCATGGAAATTTAAATCTAGGTCCCCCAAGGGGGGTCGAGATATTTAGTCGGTGTGGACAGCTGGTTCGGTCTTGGCGACCTCTTCAGCACACCATCGGCAATACTGGATTAAGGCAGGAATTTCTGCCTACCTGCAATGACAACCAGATTTTACTGTGGTGTCTGCAGGGGCATACATCCCATGCCACCACCTAGAGCTAAATTTCCATGTATCCTAAAAGAGAACCTACCAAAAGGGGGGAAGGGGTTGCAGTCGATATTGTAGTAATAAATGAAAAGAAAAGGGGAGACTGCCAGTGCTCATATTTTTAGGAAGTTTACAAAGTAAAGTAGGTAAGAGCACTTCCATATGCATTGCTTTCAGTCACTTTCTTGGCGCACCCTCTTTCCTATCTCTTTTTTTGTGCTTTGGTCACAGTAGATCTATGATCACTGGTCGATCATGCACACTTCTCTCCCCTGACAGTGCTCTTACCTACTTTACTTTGTAATCTAAGTAGAGCAGTGTCATCTGAGAACTTGACAAGTTGGCGGTTCTCATGCATACGTCTGCAGTCATCTGTGTACAAAATGTACAAAATGGAAAATAATACACAACCCTGAGGGGAACCCGTGCTCGTGTGCAAGCACCTCGAAAAATGGTCATTGGAGTACGCAGTTTGTGACCTTTGAGTCAGGAATTCAGTGATCCAAAGGACAAAGCCGGTTTTTAAGGGAAAAATCTGAAATTAGCCTAGTGGCCAGGATATGAGGGTGGATTGTCTGAAAAGCAGATGAAAAATCTGCCAAGAGAGTTTTAGCATGAGCATTGGGTTTTTCCATGTGCTCTTACAGAGTATTTAGTATAAACAGCGTGGCATCTTCCACAGCCCTTCCAGTTCTAGAGGCAAATTGCAGTGGGTCAAGGCGAGGCTCAACTACGGACAGAATAAAAGACTTGATGATTTTCTCTAGAGACTTCATAACAAGTGAGGTAAGCGCTATCGGCCAAAAGTCACTGAGTTGTTTTGGCTTGTCTTTCTTGGGGATGTGTACAACAGTGGAGAATTTCCAAAGACTGAGGGGGTTTAGTACAAAAGTCCAGTGAGAGCTGAAAAAGGTTGTGGAATACGCCACTGAGCTGGTTAGCACAAAACCGCAGAGTTCTGCCGCAAATCTTATCGGGCCCAGGGCTTTTGTGTATGTTGGTACGCTTCAGCACGGCATCATGGTTTAAACGATTTGTTTACCAGGACCGTGTGATTGCTTTAGACTTGAGATATCGGAGGAGAAATCATGTGTCTCAAACCTGGTGAAGAAAGTGTTAAACTTTAAACTCATTTACTATATACTCATCATTCAGGTCAGACAAGTGGATTCTAGAATCATGAGCTTCTGATGACTCATTTACTGCTGCCATGCATTTGAACCCTTGCCAAGCAGATCGAAGATCTCACACCGAAATTTCCGCTCAATTTTATCTTTTAATGTCATCTTCGCCTTTTTAATCGCATACTTCACCTCTTTGTTTATCTGTTTCTTTTGTTCTGTGGAGCCCTGAAAAAAATGTTCTTTTCTTCTTGTTAATCACTTCTTTGAGTTCTTTGTTAATCCATGGTTTGTTGTTTGGAAATACTTTGATCTGCTTGGAAGGGATAATAGAGGTAGGTTGTACATTGCTTAACGTCCCGACAGCAACAAGACTTTCTCAGGACGTGCCTGCACTGCTTGTGAAAAAAAAAAAAAAAAGACCCAACTAAACAGAATATTGAATGTATGTCGCCAGCCGGTCTAATACGCTAAATAAATCTAAGACCATTTAGCAACACACATCCAATATCAAGAGCTACAGACAGCGCAGACTGTAGGGAGAGTTTAAAAAAGGAAAATACAGGTGAACGGACCAAGGGTAGACAGAAACACATGCCCCAGAATAGAGGGGAAAACCCACCCTGTGGGGCTGACCAGGGTGACCCTGGGAACTAAAACGTAGTTAACCCCACCCAAGTCCCCCAGGGCAGACCCGGGTGGGGGGGGGGGGGGGGGGGAGGGGGGGATAATAGAGTCGACACAGAATGTGACGTATGCGGAAACAGCAGATCAGTAAGTTCATCAAGAGTACTGCAACTCTCAGAAAACATCTCCCAGTTGGTACAGTGTTACAACGGCAGCAGTGCGCAAAGGCCATCGGGCCGACGTCGGCCCGATGGCCTTATGCGCACTGGGGACCTTGGCCTTTCCCTCCACCCTTTTTATCCGCCGTGACACAATGGTTACAGCACGTCATCAATTTCCTCACGTTCAATAACACACGAAGAAGAAAAAGCAAGACATTTTCATGAAAATGTATCTTGGTAATGTCTTGAAAGATTGTTTTCACAACAGGTCTCACTCTCTCCACAACTTGACTGGTTTATACGCTGGAGCAAGACGTACACAGTTCTGTCCCAGGGGAGGCAAACGCCAGTGACGTGTACGCACCTGGTAAAGAACCATAACACAAATCTATTGTGTTATTTAGCCGGGTTGGACAGTTCACATATTGATAGTATGAGCGAAGAGATTTATTTAGTAAGCATCGTGTGCTGACCTAATCGATATAAGGCGGAAACACTATGCAGCAGACTCTTTGAAGGTTTTGTTTCGAGAAGTTCCCCCGGACATCTTCAGCTTTTTAAAGGAAGCCAATTTGTTTTACAAAATGTAAGTCTCTGTAGAATGTATCAATCTGACTGTTCTTATGAACTTCCCAATCAAACGATTTCCGCGCGAAACTATCACTGCCGAGAACAAGTGAACACGACCCAACTGCAAGAGACATAGATCCTCATGGTCCCCCGCAGTTGCGGCGCTCATGAGGATCTATCTGTTGCTTACGGCATTTTGTATCCGTGTTCCTTGGGCAGCTGCATACTGTCTTTTTCGTTTCAGTTCAGGAACTTTGCGCTGCGGGCAAACACTGTTCACTTCTCACCTTCGCGGAAACTCGCAGAGGAATGTCTTGCCAAGGACGACCACAAAATCCATGAAAATCAACTTGTGCAGCTGTTGGCCGAAGTAGGTCTCCCAACACTGAAAAACACGGCATGTTAGATGTTAACCCTTTGGGTGTCGGTAGCGGTTTTAGTCGCGATGATTCCTGCAGGATGTCAGGGTGTTGTTATTCCTGTAGGCATCATCGCGACTGAAACCGCTACCGACACCCAAAGGGTTAGTTTGTGTGTGGATTGCTTTACACCTTTTCTTTGTATACCCTATCAAAAACAGTAACGTGAATTGCATTATAGCAACGTGAAGGCTGTAATGAAATGGCAATATAATAATCTAAAACATCTACACTTTAAGAATGCTTAAAAAGAAGCATAAGTGATATAAAAGATATCTTCAAACTAAAGAAGGTAAGGATTATCAAAGATATATTACCTTAAGAAACGACTGTAATAAATTAATAAAACGTAATAAAAAAAAATTACATGAACGAAATATTGCAGATAAAAGTAAAATGAACCCCAAAATATTTAGGAAGTATGTACAGGAACAAACTAAATATAATTCTGAAATAAAAACACTTAAAAAGAAGACGGTACCCTTCCTGTGGCAGATCATGATAAGGCAGCAACCTTGAATACATTTTGCTCCAGTGTATTAGTAGAAGAATTGAGTAATGTTCCATTGCTTGGTAGAGGCTCAAACTCGAATGGGTGCAGTATAACAGATATCGTAATAACTCCTGATATTGTCAAGAAAAAATTAAAATAATTAAATCCTTCCAAAGCTCAAGGTCCAGACTGTATCCCTCCCAGTGTTTTACAAGGGTTGTGTAATGAGTTGGCAGAACCACTTTACACTTTATTTACTTTTTCCTAAAATCAGGTATTGTACCACAAGACTGGCAAACCGCAGAGGTAAGTGCTATTTAAAAAAAAGGTTCTAGGTCAGATGCAGGAAACAACAGACCAGTAAGTTTAACTGTACAGTATGAACAGTTTTAGAGTCTATAGTCCGAGACGAGATCGTAAATCATTTTACTGTGAATAATATGTACACTGAATGCCAACATGGTTTCAGAAAGAAACGATCAATGTGTTACTCAGTTACTACAGGTTATGGATGATATAACATGTTTACTTGACAACAAAAAACAAACAAACAACGGTTGACATTATATACTTAGACTTTAGAAAAGCATTTGACACAGTTCCTCATGAAAGGCTTCTTCAGAAGCTAGAGGCCTACGGTGTATGTGGAAACATTTCCAACTGGATAAGAAGTTTCTTACGTGAAAGAGAACAAGTGGTGAAGGTTGGAAACGCAATATCAGACAAAATAAAGGGGCTGAGCGGTATACCTCAAGGAAGCATCCTAGGACCTATATTATTTACTATATTTATAAATTACTTGCACGACTGTGTAAATATCATGTGCAAAATATTTGCAGAGGTACTAAAATCTATAATGAATCGAGCAATAAAGGCGTGTTGCAGTATGATTTGGATCACTTGCAAGAGTGGTCCGACACATGGGATTTGCATTGTAATGTAGAGAAATGCAAAGTCTTGCATGCTGGAAGGAACAATCCTTAACATGATTACTTGATGAAAGTGAACTGTGACATTTAAAAGGTAGTGTCTTGTGAGGAGGAAAGAGACTTTGGTGTTGTTTTTGACCCCCCATATTCAGAACTGTATAAATAAGACCAAAAAAATGGTTGGAGTAGTTAAGAGAGTCTTTAATTATTTGAATAAGGACATTTTTAGTAAACTGTATAAATAACTAGTCAGACCACATTTAGAATATGCAAACACTGTTTAAAGAAACAATCAGTTGCACTCGAAAGGGTACAGAGACGAGCAACAAAACTGGTTTAAAAATGTAGAAATATGACTTACTTAAACAGACTCAAATATTTTGGACTACACTCCTTACGTGGACGTAGAATACGTGGAGACTTAATCGAAGTTTTTAAAATTTATAATGGCATCAACGACCTAAATTGGAACGACTTTTTTGCAACACCGTTTTGTGACAGAACCCGAAACTCTGAAGGGAAAAGCTATGTACAGCATTGCAACACGAACCTGCGGAAGTTTTGTTTGTCTAACAGAGTTGACATTGTTTGGAAGCACCTAATATAAATTCTTATAAAAACCAGCTGGACAAATTACCAAAATGTAAAGACATTTTCCATAGCTATGATGAATGATTTATAGGAAAATTTGCATGCACAACAGACCCATAAAGTAATTAAAAAAAGAAAGGACATTTGCAAAGGCCTCGCGGCCTATTTTGTCCTCATTACTACTACTACTACTACCACTACTACTACCACTACTGCTACACGTGTCTACTCACCGTGATCTTGTTGCAAGGGGGTAGCGTTGTCTCGCACGCGTCACGTTTATCGCACGTGATCTGGTTATACATGGCGATAATCAGCACGCCAAGGGAGGCTAGTCTCAGGAACACCACCCTATCAGAAACGAACAGAATGAGGTGCAGCAACATTTCACACATACATCAAGTTGCACGTGTCAATGCACTCTTATCTTTATTTGGACCTCGATTGAAAACAAGACTGACAGTTTGGGCGCGACCAACAACGACTGTGGACATGAGAGCTCACTGAGTAGGGAGTGGGGTTGTTGTGATGGCTGCGCTAGGTGGCTAGGCCGACATCCAGCAACCAACATTAACCCCTCCCCTGCCAGTGATCACGAACTTTGCGTCTAAAACCGCTGTACGCTGACCGACATTGGCGTGAAAAAAAAAAAATGAAATGAGACCAACGGTACAACCAGCATGGGACTTACGAGAGACATATCGTGTTATGGACCAACGGTACAAAGAGCATGGGACTAACGAGAGACATATCAACTCGACCCAGCTGCATGCAGCTAGTTGGATAGCGTTCATCTCAAGGTCCCATTTCTAAAAAAATTCAAGGTGTTGCCTAATGACCATGTAGGCCTACCAATTGTAGGAAGATGATGATGATGATGATGATGAAACTTTATTTATCAACGGTAAAAAGTTTTGACAGAAACAAATCGTCATTTTACAAACTTGCCGTTGCTAAAATCTACAACATAAAATAGGTTTAAAAAAAGAAATAATAAAGACATTTTATTTACACACATTATTTCATGCAGCAATAATGTAAAAAAATAATAATAAAAAATAATAAAATTTTAAAAAAATATACACAAAATAATAGTAACACTCAACATTCATCTTATACCACACACACACACACACACACACTTGATAATTCAAGGGTTGTGCCAGATGAGCTTAGCGCCCGAAGGCGCCAAGCTCATCTGGCACTTCCCTTGAATTATCATGATCAATCCATCTCCTGCTGCAGGGTCCCCGGGAGCTAAAAGGGTTACCATCACCCGCATGACCTGCCTTAGTAGCGTGATTTTGATGATGTACTCTGACGTGTAATCCTCGCCCTCCACCACCTTTTCGAAGACGACCGGGAGGAGCGCGTTGAGCGAGGTGATAGCGAGGGACGGCAGGTACTGCACCAGCAGGAGCAGCAGGCTGTAGCTCACGGCGCCGTGTGTTTGGTTCGAGTCCTCAGACACGTACTGAAACGGCGAAAACAAAACAAAACAAAAACCAGCGTGATATTAATAATTCAAAATTCAAATTAAAATTTTTTATTGTCCATTAAATATATTTGTATAAAATGGAAATTTGTCTTCGGCTCATAAACATGAACAAGCAATTAAACACATATTTAAATAAAATCCCTCCCCACGCCTGTTAGAATCTATAATCATTGCCGAATCACATAATATTGATCACTTTGAATCACATTATCACCACTCCTTTTATCACAGTACCATCCGTTGCTATGACAACTTATCACAGCTTTTGATTTGTGTCAGGGGGAAGGACCATCACCAGCCTCCCTAATAGGGCGGCTCATGAGGGTCCCAGCCCCTGGTCTCTCACTCACACACACACACACACACACACACACACACACACACACACACACACACACACACACACACACACACACACACACACACACACACACACACACACACACACACACTATAATGCGATAGATTTAAAATAATTAATAAAAGAAAAGTAATATATAAAACCGCATTCGTATTTGTCAGTCTGAGAGCCTCCGACCCATCTAAATTAAAGGTCGTTAGTTCCCAAGGCTTATAACTTTCAAGAAAAGACCAAGGTTATGAGACAAGAAGTTCGAGGTTACATATAGATATGTGCTACACATGGTATAAGCAATCAAAGTTATGAGCCATTAGAAGCAAGATAGGCAATGTTACTACCACACAAAATTATAGACATGTAATGAGCGAACTATGTTGTTAATTTCGAGAAACTGAACATGAAAAAAAAAGTGTTTAAGATAGGTACCTACAGAAGTTATGCGCCTGAAAAAAAAAAAATGGACAAGACACATAATTGAATAAGGTACGCGAACACAGTTACTTGGAACGTAATGTATGGGGGAAAAGAAAAAGAAGAAGAAGATTGTACATTGTATTTTGTCGCTATAAGCATTTGACTGATATTGACGATGCTTTTCGTCGGAAAAGACGCCGAACGGTATTGTCACTCCCTAAAGCGCGAAAGGCCGACATAGGCCCGATGGCCTTTGTGCTCTGGGTCAGCAGCCCTCAGGTACAGCATCACGAACCAAGCGACCTTGCGCGGCCCTATACTCCACACTGGAGCGGGGCTGTGCTCCACGCGGAGAGGCCCTATGCTCCACGCGGAGCGACCCTGTGCTCCACGCGGAGCGGCCCTGTGCTCCACGCGGAGCGCAGTGGACTAAGTAGGTCAACTCTGCGCACTGCCATCACCTTTGTGGAAAATTTAATGGTGAAATCGATGGTAGCTATGGCAGCTGTGAGGGTGAGAACAATGAAGAGGTTGATGACGAATCTGAGGACGTAGAGCTTGACGAGTTCCTTGGCCTCCTCCAGGCGCCGATCACGCTCCTTGAGAAACTTCTGCTCCAGTATGTCGCTCTGGGGGGAACACAGAACAGGCAAACGACGTCAATTCCAGTTTTCAGCCCCCGGCGGCAGTGACCGCAGACAGTGGCACAGGCAAATGAAGTGCCCAAAATAAATACACTGGGGTGGAGAGTTGTGGGCTTGTGCAACCGCCCACCCGCTTTTCGCTCGCGCTGTCGCTCGAGCGAAAGGCAGGTGGGCGGTTGCGAAAGCTGAAGTCAGGACTTGCCGTCAAGCAAGCAACATATGGGAGAGCGGTCTCGATTTTCACTTGACGATCCGCTGTCCGTGTCAGAGACAAGGTTGTGAAAATCAATTAACGAACTGTTGGCCGCGAGAGTGAATGCGGGCGAGTGGTTGCAAAATGTATCTCATTGTCAGGCCGCACAGCATCTGAAAAAGAAGCTCAATCAGATATGCGTCCCTTGAATGTAGAAACATGCCGGCAGAAACACAGGGGTCATTTCTGTTTGATCGACGCGATAGCTTCCCCTGAAACCAGGCCAACGAGGCTAGCGGCTTCGTCACGTCAACAGATTTAACCCCAAAACCGCATTTACCAAATTTTGGACATGAAAACCTCGACTAAGTACCAGTCGCAGGAGATCGATCGACCATGCTAATTCAAGGGTAGTGTCAGATTAGCTTGGCGCCAAGCAAATATAGCACTACCCTTGAATTATCAGGGTCGATCCACCACTTGCTGCAGGGTGTCTCGGCCGCTAATTAGGTTAACCTCCGATATCCACTTCCAACTGGAGAGATAAATGTGGCCACTCCTTGCCAGCAAGACCCATAAATTCTCACTGATCCCTGATGCCGATGAGCATATATGCCTCATACAGACAAAAGGCATTGTTTTCATCCCTACGTCACACGACCAATCGCTTTCAGTAGTGCAAATCGTACCATGCGACCTCGCTACAAAAACCCGTGTAGCGACTAATGGCGGACTTTTTGTAGCCCTGTTTCTGACGCGTCCTGGATGCCGATTTTTGTTCCACTATCTATCCATCTATCTGTCTGTCTGTCTGTCTGTCTGTCTATCTATCTATCTATCTATATCCCATAGTCTTGCCGACCGTTGGGGCACCACTGATGACTTGGCAACCAGCTCCCTCCATTCCTCTCTGTTCTCTGCCATTCTTAGCGTATCGCCCAGCCTCAGTCCTGTCCACTCTGAGATATTGTCCACCCATCACAAAAAAAAAGATGGGAGGACAATTTGTTCCACTAAAGATCACCAAAACGTTCTAAGTAGTGTTGTTCGAAACAACAGGCACACTACTGAGACGGCGTCATGAAAGATTTTTAAATTACGTCAGAAGTCTATAATGTATAAATGTATATTCCTTTGACGTCGGTCATATCTGGCGTGATCCAGGTCAGAAGATTTCTTCTTGATTTATTTTATAAAAATAGTGGAGGAATGAAAACAAAAATACGTTATTGGTAGCAGGGGCTTGCTGCACGGACCCGTCGGGAGGTCAAAGGAACCATTGTACCCCCTAGGTCTTCGGCCTTCGAGGTACACGCGTTACTTAGACCTCCCTTAGGTCTACAAGGGTCCGTGTAGCAAACCCCTGCTACCAATAATTTATATTGTCCTTCCGCTGTCAAGACTTTAGATAACAACATCTAATAGACGATTTCGTAAATCAAAAGTATTCAAACAGTGCGCATCGTTTCACGTAAACAGTGGATAAAAGCGCGGACAAACATGCGATGTCGCATGTTTGTCCGCGCTTTTATCCATTGTTTGTGTTTGAGTCAAGCGCCTGTGCATACGGGCGAATTTGACAGGCTACTTCCGGCTATTGTGATTGTACGCAGCGCGCATGCAAGGTCTACTTTACCTACGCGCTCGCACCTGCACAAATGACACTGACGCGAATCGATTTATGGTGGTTGAAGGGTGGTGCCATAATATAGCTTAGCAAGGAGACACATGGATCATGATGGCATCATGCGAAAACGTACCACGAACTCGATGCAGATGGACTTGTGTTTGATCTTGGAGGCCCTGACGTCATTCATGCTGTAGTCCCACCCGGCCAGCACCTTGTTGCAAAACCCGTTTATCCGCACGTCCCTCTGGTTCAGGATGGACATGCGCAGATTGGTGGTCACGCTGCAACAATCACACTCGTCTTAAGGCCCCGCCACACATGCCGATTGTGCCCCGATTTTGTAGCCGATTCCGATCCGATTGCAAGCGGATGACGTCAGAATGCCTCTTTGCATCCAATTCGATCCCAATCGGCTGGGAATCTTGTGTTTAGAACCTTCTCTATTTTTCCAACACGAATCGGCCCCGATTGTTAGCTTCAACCAATCCAGAGCGCGTCTCGCAAAGCACGTCGTTTCAGTGTGAAAATGGCGGAAGATCAGTACCACCTTCGTTGCCGATGTTTCGCCCGCCTCTTCCCCGAGTATGATGCAAAACTGCTGATAATGCAAACACGCAGGCTTCAGCATCACTGTCAAAACTAGCAGCCATTTTGCAGAATAGGAAACCGTTTACGACCTTGATCTTCGGTTCAAACCGGTCGGCTAAAAAAAAGTCGGGGAATGTCAGTGTGGCAGTGCACACGTTTTTGTAGTCCGGCCCGATTCGAAACTGCTCGAGATTCGGTCTCAAAATCGGCATGTGTGGCGGGGCCTTTACGGTCTGTCACTCATCCACGTCAACCTTCAGTCCGTCGCCAAGAGGAAGACATTAGTGAGGTTTGGTTTGCAACGAACGACTTCCAGCAACGAACGCCAGCGATGTATCGGCGGAAAGCCAGCAACTGCCAAAAGCGTAGACATAACTCCAAACATCTCCAAGAGGCATAGATCCTCATGGGCCCAGGGGGGGCGCATGAGGATCAATGCCTCTTGGAGATGTTTGGAGTGTGGTTGTCCATGCTTATGGTACGAGTTATTTATCCGCCGTGATTGTTGGGGGTCGTTCGTATCAAACGGAAACTCACTATTTTGATGAGCTTCTGCGAGGACAGGAGTTGATGAAAACATCCGTCTCTTGTCGACTGAGTTTGGGGTGTCACGCGTGAGTACGGAAGGCATAGCCTCGTGCATGGCAGGCCTCCGCCAAAAGTCCCGACATTCGCTAACTGTCCCGGACCGACTGCTGAAGCCTGCTTCGTACCTGACTTCCACGGTCGGCCTAGACTGCGTCGGAACTCATAACGAGAGGTGGGTCCCATGACAGCGGGGTTTATCAGCTATTCGTAGAGTTGAATTATTATTTCCCTTGTAACCCTTTCTGCCCTTCAGGACTTCTCTTGAGAGCCCCTGTCTGCTAACGGTGTCCAGTGCCGAGAACATTTCAAAAGTCCAACCATCTGCAAGAGGTATAGATCCTCATGAGCCCCCGCAGTCGCGGGGGCTCATGAGGATCTATACCTCTTGCTGACGCCACGTTGAATCCATGTCCCTCGGACAGATATGATCTTTTTTTTTTCTTTTTTCTTTTTTTTCTTTTTTTTTTTTTTTGGGGGGGGGGGGGGGAGAGGGGAGGGGCTGAATTAACGAAGATTGTCAAGACACTGTCTTCTCTCGCCAAAGAAACGGGGCGGTCCGTGGCGCAGCAAGAGGTGCGCGGTTGTTCGATGCCCGGTTCCGGCGTCGGACTTTTCTCCGATCTAGTAAGTGTCACCATTCAGTAATTGGGCGGACCGTCGGGGGTTCTTTCTCCGGGTGAATGTTATGTGTTTATGTACAGTGTGTGAGGGAATGCGCGTGATTCACGTGAGCGTGCTTGTTGGGCTCAGCTCGCGGCTATGTTCTGCGCATTGAGTTATATTATAAATATGAGAAACGCGTCATATAAATACTATGTATTGTTATTATTATTAAAAGTGGTGTTTGCTGAAAGCACTACAACAGATTCTCTTGCAATCGCCACGCTATGAAAAGATCGCGCGCAACGGCGTCCAGGTCACATTATACAATCAATTTTGGCCAGTTGAGGCAGTGCAAGAACCGGTGTTTTTAAAAATAATTTTTGTCTTGTTTGAAAATTTGTAGTAGGGCTGAAGGTTGGAATTTGCTGGAAATTTCTGGTTAGCTGAGAGGAGACATGTTTGGTGCTTTGATTCATACTATCCTGGGCTTATCCAGTGGGCCTATGTTGTGTTGCCATTGACGTAGTGATTTGAGGGGCACGCTGATTTCAGCTGTGCTTGGAGTGTGGGGTTGGTAAGGAACCAGTCTCATAGCCAAGAAATGAGACGGGTGATGTGCTGTTTTTTGTTGTTGTATTTTGTGCTTGGCAAATGTGCAGCTGGTGGGCGGTAGTGTTTTTTAGGAATTCGGAAAAATTAGGGGATGACTGGGACTGACTAAGGCTAAGAGACTGGACAGTACGGAAACGGCACTGCGGTCCGTGACCTGAGATGAACCACACAGTAATGAAGCCGAGAACACTCACTCACTATTTTCCCATCATGAGCACGCTGACGAGAAAGGCGAGAATAACGATGATGTAATAGGCCACCGGCAGCTTGTACTCCGTGCCGTTCAGGCCGTTACCGGCGTAGGCGCCATAGAACATCATCGTCTGCTCCAGCCAGCCCTGTCATCATCAGAAAATGAAGACCGCCTTTACACATCACCCACGCACTACAGCAGGAGATGGATCGACCATGACAATTCAAGGGTAGTGCCAGATTAGCTTGGCGCCTTTTAAAGCTTTTTAGTCCCAACACCCTACAAGCAGGAGATTGATTGACCATGATAATTCAAGGGCAGTGCCAGATCAGCTTGGCGCCTTCAGGCGCCAAGCTAATCTGGCACTACCCATGAATTATCATGGTCAGTTCACCCCCTGCAACTGGTACATAGTCGTTAAGTAACACTTCCAAGCTAACCTGGCACTACCCTTGAATTTTCATGGTCTATCCATCTCCTACGACTGACGCGTAGTCATAGGGGCGAGACCTCCGACATTTGGAAAATGCGGTTGGGGCTAAATAGGTTAATGGGGCACATTTTTCAAAGCTAGTTAATTATTTGGGTTTAACGCCGAGCAGGCAACCAAGGCCATCTCACGGCGGCGGCATGCACAAAGCGAGGGGGGGGGGGGGGGGGGTGTTAATGTACACAGCAAAATACACATTTGACAAGAATTACCCCATTGTCTGTGACCATGAGAACTAGTTGAGATGTGGCAAACGTTCATTGATGTACTTTTCGTTTGCCTCAGGCATCGCGACTACAGGTTGTGGGAGCTAACTGTTTGTGTCCGTGTTTGTACGGCGTGGAGTCATTCCCCTTGATTTGTAAAAGAATCTTTTATTCTAATATCGCCTTGTCCGACAGAGCTTTGCACGATATTTGCATCCACTTTCAAACGCCCCATGCATTGCTTAAAACATGCTTATCATGTTTAAATCTTGTAGTCCCGGCGCACTTCAGGACGAGATGGATCGACCATGATAATTCAAGGATAGTGCCAGGTTAGCTTGGAAGTGTTACGTAACGACTATGTACCAGTTGCAGGGGGTGAATTGACCATGATAATTCATGGGTAGTGCCAGATTAGTTTGGCGCCTGAAGGCGCCAAGCTAATCTGGCACTACCCTTGAATTATCATGGTTGATCCATCTCCTGCTGTAGGGTGTTGGGGCTAAAAAGCGTTAAAAGTTGTCCTCTACAGACTGTGCATCAGTTCAGGTCATAGTGACCGATCATGATAGCTGCCGGAATAGCTTTGCGCCCGGTCGCTGTTGTTATAACGAGCATAGTGACATTGTGACAATTGTCCCAAAACATGGGAGCGCTCCGTACAGCCTCCGTGCGCTATGCGACAAATTTCCTTTCCAAGACTGGAGGGAGTTTGTTTGTTTGTTTGTTTTTTTTTTTTTTTTTTTCCCCCAAACCTACAAACCGTGCCCTTGATGAGGTCCAGCATTAGCGTCAGCGCGTTGGGCGACACGCTGATGGTGTAGTTGGCGCTGCAGGCATGCACGGTGGAGTTGGCAGGGTAGGGTTTGCTGTCGAATATCATCCCCGGCACGCAGATGAAGGTGGTTAACAAACACAGCGACAGGTTGACAAACAAAAGGTAGCGCAGGAACTCAAAGTAGGACACCACACCCGGCCCGTGCTGACCTGAAAACAACCAAACATTTGCATAACTGTATGTTGACCTGAATACAATCTGCAGTCAGGTGCGCAAGAAACGAATTGTATGCTGAAAAGAATACAGACGCCAAGCACGTGCGCAATGAGCTAGCTGTATATTGCCCTGAATACGGACAAGCACGTGCGCAATGAGCTAGCTGTATATTGCCCTGAATACGGACAACAAGCACGTGCGCAATGAACTAGCTGTATATTGCCCTGAATACGGGCAACAAGCACGTGCGCAATGAGCTAGCTGTATATTGCCATGAATACGGGCAACAAGCACGTGCGCAATGAACTAGCTGTATATTGCCCTGAATACGGGCAACAAGCACGTGCGCAATGAACTAGCTGTATATTGCCCTGAATACGGGCAACAAGCACGTGAGCAATGAGCTAGCTGTATATTGCCCTGAATACGGGCAACAAGCACGTGCGCAATGAACTAGCTGTATATTGCCCTGAATACAGACGCCAAGCACGTGCGCAATGAACTAGCTGTATATTGCCCTGAGTACAGGCAACAAGCACGTGCGCAATGAGCTAGCTGTATATTGCCCTGAATACGGGCAACAAGCACGTGCGCAATGAACTAGCTGTATATTGCCCTGAATACAGACGCCAAGCACGTGCGCAATGAACTAGCTGTATATTGCCCTGAGTACAGGCAACAAGCACGTGCGCAATGAGCTAGCTGTATATTGCCCTGAATACGGGCAACAAGCACGTGCGCAATGAACTAGCTGTATATTGCCCTGAATACAGACGCCAAGCACGTGCGCAATGAACTAGCTGTATATTGCCCTGAGTACAGGCAACAAGCACGTGCGCAATGAACTAGAAGTATATTGCCCTGAATACAGGCAACAAGCACGTGCGCAATGAGCTAGTTGTATATTGCCCTGAATACAGGCAACAAGCACGTGCGCAATGAACTAGATGTATATTGACACTGAATGCACGCAACAAGCACGTGCGCCAATGAACTAGATATATATTCACATGAATACAGGCATGAATACAGGCACCAAGCACGTGCGCAATGAACTAGACGTATATTCACATAAATACAGGCACCAAGCACGTACGCAAGGGACATTTCTACGTTCCTGCTAAGCCAAAGTGGTGACCGTGGACGAACCGTCAAATCCGCGTGTAGCGTTTGATTACCTTGACGTCTGAAGATTCATTTCAAACAGCTTTGGGCCAACCTTTCAAAGCCTTAACTTTGCGTGTCGGCAGCTGGTTTTGTCGCGATGGTTCCTGCAGTAGTCATTGTGACAACAACAACAAAAAAAAAAAAAAAAACCACTACCGACACGCAAAGGGTTAATTGTGTGCGTGGATTCAGGATCCTACAGAGGTGTTACGTAACTCAGAAGGCAGTCAAGATTGACGCTAACCTTCCGTGCCACCGTACGCACATTAGTTTTTGTTTCTGAAATCTTGAATTATCCAGCGACCAAAAGCCAGCGCCGTCCAATAAAAGGCGGATACAAAGTGGTCTCAGCGAGAGGCATGAGGATCTATGTGTCGTGCATTTGGGGGGGTGTTCACTTTTTCTCGGCAGTGAGGAGGGGGGGGGGGGGAGGGGGTTGAAAGCCTGGAGAAACGTGCGATATCGCATGCTTGTCCATACTTGTAACCCACCGCGTGCAATTTTGACCCTGCCTTCTGATTTTCGGACTCGACTCATGAAGTCCCGACACACCACAGCAAGATATGGCTCGACCGTGATAGTTCAAGGGTGGTGCCAGAATAGCTTGGCGCCTATAGGCGCCAAGCTATTCTGGCACCACCCTTGAACTATCATGGTCGATGCGTCTCCTGATTTGTAATGCAGTCCTCAGAGGACAACGCCAAACTGTGAGTATTTCCTAGCCGGGGCAAAATGATTTAAAATGTCTCTTATGTGGTCACTTACCCCGCATAGGACTAGACCCACGGCATTTTACACCAAGTCACGCCAGCGCAGACAGCGCTACAAATAGCTGGAGACAGCTGACGAAGCGTACCTTCGATAGACCTGAGAGAACTTCCCCACAGCACGATGTTGCTCTGCACTTCCGTCAGCCTGCCCATCACCAGACGCCAGCTCTGAAAACAGCGCGGCAAAGAATCTCACCCAGTACGCTTTTCTCCTCTAGTAAATGTAACCATTAATTCGGGCGGACCGTCAGGGGATTCTTTCTCCGGGTACTCCGGCTCTTTCCTCCCCCACAGTTGGTATTAATTTCAGTCCACTTAATCACAAATTAATATATATATATATATATATATATATATATATAATAAAACGATTTAAATTTCCCAAAAATTCTGTATCATTCAACGACCAAAAGCCACAACCGTCCACAACTTGGTCTCAGCAAGAGGCATAGATCCTCATGAGCCCCCGCAATTGCGGGGGGTCACGAGGATCTATACCTCTTGCAGCTGGGTGTGTTCACCAACACTTGCCTCAGGTTAGGTCTGTTAGTGTCATGAATAATATTTGGGCGACCAACGCCCGTGCACACAGAGCTGTTGAACAACAATACACTGATTCCACAACAGGCGAAGTACACGTAGATAAGGGTGTTTGCTTTTCGCGGATACAAGACAGACAGGTAAATATGTGCGCAAGTCTACCAACCCTGTTGTACTGGTGCAGGCGGGTGGCGATCCAGGGGATGTATTTCAGAGGATTCAGTGAGGCGTCCCTGCATGGAGATAGGAGATCTGTTAGAACTCTGTGTAAGTGTCGTTGAGCTTGCGGACGAGGCACAAGAAAATATGACGCCATTCAAGTCATCAAAAACAGTGAAGTGTTGCCGATGACTCGAATTGTGTCGCATATATATATATATATATATATATATATATATATATATATATATATATATATATATATATATATATATATATATATATATATATATATATATATATATATATATATATATATATATATATATATATATATATATATATATATATATAAACCCCAAAAGTTCTGACATGCTGCTACAGGATCGACCATGATGGTTCAAGGGTGGTGTCAGAATAGCTTGGCGCCTGTAGGCGCCAAGCTATTCCGACACCACCCTTGAACGATCATGGTCGATCTTTCTCCAGAACTTTGATGCAGACTTTATAGGACATCACCAAAATACGACAGGATGATCCTTAGGGCTTAGGGCGATCCGTGGCGCAGCGGTAAAAGCGCCTGCCACCAATGCAAGAGGTGCGAGGTTCGATACCCGGTTACGGAGTCGGACTTTTCTCTACTCTAGTAAGTGTCACCATTAATTTTAATTCGGGGGGACGGTCGGGGGTTCTTTCTCCGGGTACTCCGGTTCTTTCCTCCCCCACGAATTCAGTATTAATTTCCGTCCACTTAATCAAATTTCCAAAAATATAAATAAAAAAACCCGATTTAAATTTCCAAAATTTTCAGTAGCTCGCTTGAGCTTGCCCTTCTTAGCACCACGTAAATGTTCTGTGTTTGTGTACAGTGTGTGAGGGAATGCGCGTGATTCACGTGAGCGTGCTTGTTGGGTTCAGTTCGCGGCTACGTCTTGCGCATTGAGTTATATTATTTTTTGTTAAAATATTATGAGAAATGCGCCGTATAAATACTATGTATTCTTTAACCACTTGACCGCCGTGGAGGCGTATTTCGCATCTGAAACCACTGCATGCCGACCGACATTCGGGTGGAGAACACACATGAGATGAGGCCCAAAGTGGGCACACAGAACACAAGATTAACAAGAGACGTCAATCCTCATGAGCCCCCGCGTTCGCGGGGGCTCATGAGGATTGACGTCTCTTGCAGTTGGGCAGTGTCCGCCTGGCCCCGTGCAGTTATGGGCTTAGTGAAATACAAGGTAAGGTGACTTCACAAGAACGAAAGAAGAGCACGTATTTAGCGACCAACTGGTTGTCGTGCGCTTGATTTTCACGTCTGTCTGCAGGGTCGGATTATGAAATTTACTGCTTGGTTTGTTGTAGGTTTGTTTTTGCTGTTTTCAATGCAGACAGTTGTTTTTAAACGTGTAGTGCGTGTGCGTCAAGCACCCCATGGAACTTTTGTGCAAGATGTGATGATAAACTAACGGTTCTAGAAAGAAAAGAAAAAAAGACAGAAAAGAGCATCAACTACAAAAGTAAATAAAACAACATACGAACCACGGCCAAGTCTCTGCTGTGAATGACTGCTTTCTTTGTTTCTGTTCTTGTGCTCTTTGAACACACACACACACACACACACACACACACACACACACACACACACACACACACACACACACACACACAGGCACACACACACACACACACACACACACACACACACACACACACACACACACACACACACACACACACACACACACACACACACACACACGTGCCCCCTCAAGTTTGCTCGAGAAAGCCAAACGTCGATGTAATTGTCAATGTGAGCTGAATAACAACCTGAAGCAGATCCTAATAAACCCTTTTTTTCATGTTTAAAATTGTCAAACAAAATATTTCCAAGATCGCCTGTTGCACGTACGTCTAGTTTAACAGAACTAATCTTTCACATAAGTAATCCATTTAGCCCCGACACAATGCACCTGGAGATCGATCAAGCATGATATTTCAAGGGTAGTGAGGGATTAATAAAGTATTATTGTATTGTAGTGCCAGATTAGCTTTTCGCCTGAAGGCGCCAAGCTAATCTGGTACTATCCTTGAATTGTCATATTCGATCCATCTCTTGTAATTGATACACAGTCGTTGTGACACCTCCATTGATCAACCATGATATTTCAAGGGTAGTGTCAGATTAGTTTTTCGCCTGAAGGCGCCAAGCTAATCTGGCACTATCCTTGAATTGTCTGGTTGATTCATCTCTTGAATTGCTACACAGTCGTTGTGACACCTCCATTGATCAACCATGATATTTCGAAGGTAGTGACAGATTAGCTAGGCGCCTGAAGGCGCCCAGCTAATCTGGCACTATCCTTGAATTATCATCCGGGCATGGTCGATCCATTTCCTGTAATTGATACACAGTCGTTGTGACATCTCCAAAATGTAGAGAACAAGGGACATGCGGCCGTGGGGTTAAATGGGTAAATGGGTTAACGAGAGTTATGAATAGAAAGACAATGGAACTATAGATCTTCTACTCACGATGTGAAGGACTTGATGATATCGGGTCTGCAAAAAAGAAAACAAGGATACAAGGTTCACAACACGTAATAGTATCTCATTCGAGGCGCTCCGCATCAACAGCTGCAGAAGTGTGTAGAGTGTTGCCGCGCAGCGCACGCACGCACGCACAAAGTCTTACATTTCTACTACAAACGGAAATTACCGTCCTTTTGCCAACCACTGGTAACTCAGGATAACAAAGGTTCAACTCACTACAAAAACACCGATAATAATGCATTGCATCAACGTGCATTCCATGGGAGCCTTTTCATTGGTCCATTTACTCATCCAGCCAGCCAGGCAGCCAGACAGCCAGTCAGCCACCAACCCACCCAAATATGCACCCACTAAACCGTAATCCATCCATCCATCCATGCATCATCCAACCCAATCCAGTCCAATCCAATCCATCCCAATCCAAACTAATCCCAACCGATCAAACCCACCCATCTACCCACAGTCTAAACCCACAGACCACGTAACAAGTAACCAATTAACCCCTTCCCTGCAAGTGATCATGAATCGCTCGTCAGAAACGACTGCACAGCGACCGAGATTTGGGTAAATGACATCAAACTAGGCATAAAAAACTTAGGACTAACAAGAGACAAAAACCCTCATGAGCCCCAGCGACAGCGGTAAGATACTGCGACAGCGGTAAGATACTGCGACAGCGGTAAGATAGTGCGACAGCGGTAAGATAGTGCGACAGCGGTAAGATAGTGCGACAGCGGTAAGATAGTGCCACAGCGGTAAGATAGTGCGACAGCGGTAAGATAGTGCGACAGCGGTAAGATAGTGCCACAGCAGTAAGATAGTGCCACAGCGGTAAGATAGTGCCACAGCGGTAAGATAGTGCCACAGCGGTAAGATAGTGCGACAGCGGTAAGATAGTGCGACAGCGGTAAGAAACTGCGACAGCGGTAAGATACTGCGACAGCGGTAAGATACTGCGACAGCGGTAAGATAGTGCGACAGCGGTAAGATAGTGCGACAGCGGTAAGAAGATAGTGCGACAGCGGTAAGATAGTGCGACAGCGGTAAGATAGTGCGACAGCGGTAAGATAGTGCGACAGCGGTAAGATAGTGCCACAGCGGTAAGATAGTGCCACAGCGGTAAGATAGTGCGACAGCGGTAAGATAGTGCGACTGCGGTAAGATAGTGCGACAGCGGTAAGATAGTGCGACAGCGGTAAGATAGTGCCACAGCGGTAAGATAGTGCGACAGCGGTAAGATAGTGCGACTGCGGTAAGATAGTGTGACTGCGGCGAAATAGTCCCACAGCGGTAAGATAGTGCCACAGCGGTAAGATAGTGCCACAGCGGTAAGATAGTGCCACAGCGGTAAGATAGTGTGACAGCGGTAAGATACTGCGACTGTGGTAAGATAGTGCGACTGCGGTGAAATAGTGCCACAGCGGTAAGATAGTGCCACAGCGGTAAGATAGTGCCACAGCGGTAAGATAGTGCCACAGCGGTAAGATAGTGCCACAGCGGTAAGATAGTGCCACAGCGGTAAGATAGTGTGACTGCGGTAAGATAGTGTGACAGCGGTAAGATAGTGCCACAGCGGTAAGATAGTGCCACAGCGGTAATATAGTGCGACTGCGGTAAGATAGTGCCACAGCGGTAAGATAGTGCCACAGCGGTAAGATAGTGCCACAGGGGTAAGATAGTGCCACAGCAGTAAGATAGTGCCACAGCGGTAAGATAGTGCCACAGTGGTAAGATAGTGCCACAGCGGTAAGATAGTGCCCCAGCGGTAAGATAGTGCGACTGCGGTAAGATAGTGTGACTGCGATAAGATAGTGCCACAGCGGTAAGATAGTGCGACAGCGGCAAGATAGTGCGACTGTGGTAAGATAGTGCGACTGCGGTAAAAAAGTGCCACAGCGGTAAGATAGTGCGACAGCAGTAAGATAGTGCCACAGCGGTAAGATAGCGCGACAGCAGTAAGATAGTGCCACAGCGGTAAGATAGTGCGACAGCGGTAAGATAGTGCCACAGCGGTTAGAAAGTGCCACAGTGGTAAGATAGTGCCACAGCGGTAAGATAGTGCCACAGCAGTAAGATAGTGTGACTGCGGTAAGATAGTGCGACTGCGGTAAGATAGTGCTACAGCGGTAAGATAGTGCCACAGCGGTAAGATAGTGCCACAGCGGTAAGATAGTGCCACAGCGGTAAGATAGTGCGACAGCGGTAAGATAGTGCCACAGCGGTAAGATAGTGCCACAGCGGGGGATCATGAGGGTTTATGTCTCTGGCAGTTGGGTAACGTTCGCCTTGCCCCCGGCGGTCAAGGGGTTGAGCGCATGATGGAACTTCGTGCCTTACAGAAGCTGGCGCTTGACTTTGATGGGCGCGGGTATCTGGCGGATGGTCTGCATGATGTAGAATTTTTCCCTGTACGGAAGCGCCTCCAGCAATTTGGCCAGAGGGAAGACTAAGGTGGGCAGTTCAGACGACAACCGCGTTATCGACGGCAACTCCTGTCCAGCAGAAATGTCATGAAATTAATTTTCAGAACGTGGCTTGCAATTAACCACCCCGCCCCCGCCCCCCCCCCCCGCCCACACTCCCCACCCCCCCCCCCCCCCCACCCCACCCCCCACCCCCCAAAAAAAAGAAAAAAGAGCACTGTCCAAATGCGAGAGACATAAACTTTCATGATCCCCCGCAGTTGCGGGGGGCTGCCCCTTGCTGACACCACTTTGTACCGACGAGACGTGGACTGCTGGGTGTCGTTGGCGTTGGGCGCCGTGAGGAGATGGCCTTAGTTGCCTGCGCGGCGTTAAAGCCAAAATAACCGGCCATCATTTTGGCGTTGACTCGACAGAGACTCTGCGTGCACTGGCAGTGATAGAATTAACCCCTTTGCTGCCAGCGCACGCGAAATGCGCGTCTGATATCATGATTATGATTGTACATGATTGTACATTGCTTAACGTCCCGACAGCAACAAGACTTTCTCATGACGTGCCTGCACTGTTTGTGGAAAAAAAAAAAACCAAAAAAAAACCCCAAAAACCCCAGAATATTGAATGTATGTCGCCAGCCGGTCTAATACGCTAAGTAAACCTAAGACCATTTAGCAAAACACATCCAATATCAAGAGCTACAGGCAGCGCAGACAGTAGGGAGAGTTTAAGAAAAGGCAAATACAGGTGAATGGACCAAGGGTAGACAGAAAGACATGCCCCAGAATAGAGGGGAAAACCCACCCTGACCTTGACCCTGGAAACTAAAAAGTAGTTGACCCCACCCAAGTCCCCCAGGGTAGACCCGGGTGGTGGTGGTGGGGGGGGGGGGGGGCTTCTGATTTCTCCGCACCCTGACCGACATTCGCGCGAAGAGCACAATGCAACGGGGGCCCAAAAATAGGCGTAAAAAACACGAGATTAACAAGAGACATAAATCCTCATGAGCCCCCGCAACAGCGGGGGCTCATGGGGATTTATGTCTCTTGCAGATGGATATATCTTTCGCCTTTACTCGGCAGGGGGGTCACTGAAACCATCACGACCGGCGACGCATGTCTGCTCTGACGTCGGTCAGGCCAGCGAGACACACTGATGGGTTCGATCAGGGAGGGTTGGTCGGTCTGTCTGATTGGTTGCTTGCTTCCTAGTATTCCCAGCTCACCTTGTGTAACCTGACAGCCATAACGGAGCTGAACACTGTGCTGTTTCGCCTGTTCAAATCCCGCGGCCCTCTGCCAGCTGCCCCTGGTCTCCGCGTGGGTGTCAAATGACCCGACGCTGGCGATATCACAGTATGGCGGCACCGCCCCTCCCCGAAGGTGACCCCCAGGGCTGATTTCAGCAGCTGGTGGCTGGGCAGCTCCTCCTCTACAGGCACGTCTTCCATGTAATACGACACACTGGACGGCGAGTTTGACCACAGGAAGGTGTGGCTGCACCTGGGGTCGGTCATTTCCCACCTGGACACTGCGGCCGGATGGGAGGAATGAATCGACTGAACGCCATCAGAGATGCTACCGACACTACTCTGTTACAGATTTACAAGTCAGCGTAATCGCAAGCCTGTAGTCCCAATCGTGTTAATTATAAACAGCGACAGACTTGTGTATTACACCGTACACTACTGACACAAGTTAGCCAACAAGAGGCATTGACCCTCATGAGCCCCCGCATTCGCGGGGGCTCATGAGGATCTATGCCTCTTTCATTTGCCCGGTTTTCACAGAGGTAGTGATGGTCGAGAAACACGCTGTGACGCACAAGCGGAGCATCGCCACCCTACAAGCTTTTGTTTTCTCTGAAGACGAATGAGAACGAATGGCGGTCGACGCACTGCTGTGGAAAACCCTGTCAAACTTACCTCTAACTGGGCGCTGTCGGGGCCTGGAGCCGTCACTTCCCACTCTGTTTATCTGGCCCCTCGACATGGTTGCAGTTTCGATGTTGTTCCGCCCCTTCAGACTTATATCTAAATAAATATCTGGAATGTTTGTGTTTTCTCGCAAAGCTTTCTAGTCCAATTAGCTGGGCGTGCACATGCTAAAGATGATGTCACAAACACTTGACGTCATGTACGTTCTTTAGATATCGTTTGAAGGAACCAATGCACGTCGTCTGATGACGGTATCATGGTGCCTGCTCCGTCTGTGAATAAAAAATAAACGACACACGCACGCGTGCTCTCTCTCTCTCTCTCAACGTAACTCAATGAGTATCCATCCAGCAAAAACCAAGTCAATGGTAATTGCGACACGTCAAAAACACCAATTAAGCCCCCTTTCACTTGATCTGTCCTTTGAAGGCAATTCTATTGAGCAAGTGTCTGAACACCGCCTCCTTGGAATTATCATAGATGATCAGCTCAAATGGCAGGCACACACACATAAAGTGTGTAAAACTGTTTCAAGAAACATTTTCATGCTGTCCAAACTGAAGCACTTCACTGACTTTGAAACCAGAAAATTATTTTATTATGCACATATTCAGTCCCACATTAATTATGCTTCGACGGTGTGGGATGGCTGCAGAGATGTACATTTAAAAAGACTGAACTCCTTACACAGAAGAGCAGCGAAATTAATTTTACCTGATCCTACTTTGACAACGGATGATAAGATTTACAAAGCGGGACTTCTTTCTCTCAAAAAGCAGTTTGCATTCAACAAAGGTGTTCTCCTTTTTAAGATTCGGAATGACAACACTCCGGAATATCTAACCCAGCTGCTAGTCCGGTCACAATCCCGCTATGGCGATACAAAAAGCCTATATGTAGTACCCAAAACCAGAATAGACTTATTTAAAACCAGTCTAGCATTCTCGGGGCCGACTTTGTGGAATTCGCTTCCATCCCACACGAAGACCACTCCAACGGTATCATGTTTCAAGAAAAGTCTTTTTGAACATTTATCTTCGCAGCCATAACTATCTTCAAGCTTTGCTTTCTATACGTAGATATCATTGTTAGTAATGTACCCATTCTACTGCTGTGTATGTATAGTGCTGCTGTGTTGTTGCTTTTTTTTTTTTTTTTTTCTCCTTCCCTTTACCATTGCTCCCCCTCCCCCAACACACCGTAGGCGTTCGTCCTATACATGTATTAATGTAATGTAATTGTTGTGTTGTAGATGTAGCAACGGCAGATTTGAAAAATGGCATTGCCTTTGGCATTGTTAATATCTTTACCGTTGTATTCATTGATTCATTGATTCATTGATTCATTGATTCTCTCTCTCTCTCTCTCTCTCTCTCTCTCTCTCTCTCTCTCTCTCTCTCTCTCTCTCTCTCTCTCTCTCTCTCTTGGAATAACTCATGGAATAACTTGCCCTCGCATTTAAAGTCTATTTCAAAGTTATCTATCTTCAGAGCTTGCGTCCATAAATATTTGCTGTCGATGTGAATGTCCTATTTTTCTGTTTAGTATGTTGCTCCAGCACAGCAGATTGCTGCAGATTATGTAATAGTTTGACTGTATTAACATGTCAGGCTCATGCACGTACATATATTGTTTTAATTCTTTTTGTATTTAATATTTTATTTATTTTTTTTCTTTCTGATGGGGGTGGGGTGGGGTGAGGGGGGGGGGGGTATGGGTACCGATATATATTTTATCTTTTGCTGTATCGTCTTATGTATTTTTATGTGTAGAGTAGCAGGACAGTTTGGAAGATAGGCATTGCTATGCCTAAAACTTTTTATCCTGAATAAAAACGTTTCATCATCATCATCATCTCTCTCTCTCTCTCTCTCTCACTCTCACTCCACACACACACACACACACACACACAAACGCGCGCGCGCGCACACACACACACACACACACTGCGGACCGTTCTATGGAGAAAGGCGGTAGGAACAAAAGAGAATTTCCGCCTGATCGTCGCCTTACATGGGGGTGGAGGGGGACGGGGAGGGGGTGGGGTGGGCGGGAGAGAGTTGGGGGGTGGGAGGATGGGGGTGGGGGGTGAGGGGGTGGGTGGGTGCGTGGGTGGAATCTCTTTCATGATGGACAGCGAAACTGCCGGCCTGAAGGGTGACGGTCAAACAGGGCTTTCAGAACATGATCAGTGATCGATAATAACATGTGTGTTCTTCACAATTTGAATATAAATTACGATACGAACAACAACAAATAAACATGCTTTTAAAGGCCACTCGAAAATCCCATTCATTCAAAGCGTGTTCCATATTTGGCTAAGCACTAAACACAATTCACTGGATGTGTGTGCACCATGATGTATATATAGAAGCTGTTTCTAACGAGACGGTTATCAAGAGTTATAAAACACCTCCAAGCTTTCATAGTCTCTATATTTCCCAGTTCGACAGTCACGGTGACAGCGCTAGCACGGCGCTGGTGATCACAACTGACACGGATTAGTGTGATAGAACGTGCGTCAATTGTATTCCGGTTTGTGCAGCTGCACCGAACGGAGTACGAGCCTTTCCCAGCGCGGGGAATCCGCCTTGACGGCTCTGAGCTGAACTGTGTGTCACAAATCTTTGATAATTCAGTGGTAATGCCAAACAGTCTCATCCGTCCGAAAACAATGGGCTCATGAGGATCTATATCGCTTGCAGTCTGATCGTGATCAGTTTTGTGGTCGGCAGTGACTGGGCTTGATAATTATACACGCTGTATACAGAAGTTGCTGACTGAGGGTACCTATCCCGGTGTGCTAAAGTCTGTCGGGCCGATGTAGATCTCTGTTGGCCCGCGCACGGCCGTACGCGGGCCAACAGCAGCCGACTTCGGCCCGATAGACTTTTGCGCCTGATTATAATGATAGTAACCCCAGCCAGTCACTGTTATGGCGAGAATAACATCCCAAAAAACAGTCATGACAATAGCGTGGACATAATTATAAATTACTGATTGGTCGGCTTCACTGGCCAAACCGACCAATGAGATTTTTTTAAATTCATGCCCTCCCCTGTTAACAGCTGATTATCATTATCACAGGGCGATAATATTACCGTACACACCGTACGCGCGAATGCAATGAGACGGGCTGACGTAGTTCATTGTCCGCGTGATCAAGGCTTATCAACAAACATACACAGACCAGCAAAAGAAGTTAGACAATAGAAAATTAAAAGTTGATCTTGCGCTGAACAAAATAATACAACAGCAGAACGGCGGCTACAATTTGTCCCACGGGCGGACGACATCAACAACCTGGACAGGAAGAGCCAGAACACCATCTTAATTCCGTCTGCTCAATGGTCACTGCGGGCTTAGAAAAACCTCCCGCCGTGAGATGGCCTTAGTCGCCTGCTCGGCGGCAAACCCAAATAACTAACAAACTCAGAAAACTCCTCAAGAGGCTGGGTTTGACTGAGACAGCCCAGCGCGAATGTAGCGCAGAAGAAAAATCTCCTGAGTCAATTTTCAAGACGTGCCCAAACAGAGAGGCTGCCCCCTAGAATTCGCGCCCTCTGTGACCAAACTCTTGGGACCCGATGCCGATCTGTCGAAGACGGTTCGCTTCATGGCAACCGATAACACTAACACTACCCAGTTTCAAGAGACATAAATCCTCATGAGACCCCGCATTTGCGGGGGCTCATGATGATTTATGTCTCTTGTCTTTTTCTTCTTCTTCTTCTCGAACGCCGCCGTGAGATGGCCTTAGTCGCCTGCTCCGGGTTAAACCCCATAACTAACTTCTTCTCGAACGCCGTCACACTTGGAGTTTGGCTCTCAAAATGAAATCTGTGGCCTTCTGTAGCGCCTCCACAGGCCCGTGCAGTTTCTCTTGTAGAGTGGCGGGCTTCGGCCATAATTATCTCTTCCCCCAACAGCTGGTGGTTCCCACAGTCCTGGAGGATGTGCTCTGTGGTCTGCTCTGCTTCTCCACAAGGGCGCAGGGGAGATGGGCACGAGGTGGAAGCGTCTGTGCAGGTGGAAATTGAGTCGGTTGTGCCCGGTCCTCAGACGGAAGACGGTCACCTGCTCTTGTCTGGACGGCTGATGGTAACCGTCTACGGGTCGTTGTGTCTCTTGTTAGTCCGCTGCTGTTTGTGCCTACTTATGGTCCCATTTACATGTGTGCTCTTCACGCTGTTGTAGGTAAACGTGCAGTGGATTCAGTCGCAAAATCCGCGATCACTGGCAGCAAAGGGGTTAAAGCAGTCAGTCCCGAAACACCACAGCAAGATATGGACTGGCCATGATAGTTCAAGGGTGGTGCCAGAATAGCGTGGCGCCTATAGGCGCCAAGCTATTCTGGCGCCACCCTTGAACTATCATGGTCAATCTGCCTCCTGAATTGTAATGCAGTCCTCAGAGAATAACTCCAAAATGTGGGCATTTCGCACCTGCGTTAAAAGATGGCCGTCAAGCAATCGAATAACGAAGAAGAAGAAGAAGCAGAACTCGATATCTCCTTCACATCAATCGAGAACTGCGAAAGATGGATCGACCGTAACAATTCAATGGAAATGATAAAAACAGTTCATTTTGTTGACGTCTGTACGGCACATGAATATACGAACATAATCACCCCACTCTTGAAAAACTGAAAACCACCCAGTGGTAAGAGGCATAGATCCTCATGAGACCCCGCAATTGCGGGGCCTCATGAGGATCGATGCGTCTTACTGAAACTAATGTGTATCTATGTTCGTTGTACAGCCGGGATCTTTGACGTTGAATTTACAAAGATTTCAAAATCACAGTCTGCGCCCCATGTTGATATATTTCTGTTTACACCCATGTGGATTTGTTGTCGCGTTCTTTGTGCTTGCGAGAGTATTTTGATCACCCTCACACCGCAGTCCAATGTATACATTTCCCTGATTACTAAATACCTCTGATAAACAAGGGGAGGCAGTTGTTACCTATGTATTATGAACTATGAGTCGAAACCAGAGTGCGTTAGTCGACGGTGTTTGACGGAACTCTGTGAAAACCAAGACCCTGCAGGAACAAGATAACTGCTTGATGAAGGTTAGTTAGTTAGTTATTTGGGTTTAACGCCGAGCAGGCGACTAAGGCCATCTCACGGAGGACTCGGGGAAGATAACAGACAGTATGTTCATTTTTGGAAAAGCTAAATTTGCAATGGAATACGATGACTATCTCGCTTTTCATAAAGAGGGACTTATTGTCGTTTGCCTTCAGAGCGCAGTATAAGTCTGGCGTGTGGAAGGCGGCTTCCAGTCTGTGGCACTCCCCTTCTGCGTTACTCCGGTCCGCCACTAGTTTGGACGCTTTTAGGAGAGACAAGGAGCCAGTTGCATGAGTGAACTTTGTCCCGCGCCAGCCACTAAGCAAGGTGCTCAGCTGTAGTGGAGCACCTTGCTTAATGGCTGGCGCGGGACTGAGCTCACTCATGCAACCGGCCACATAAGCTTAGGTCACTGCTTTTCAGACGAACAGGAAAGCGTTGTCGTGTGCCTGGACAGGATATTCGGTCCACACTACACGGACCGCAACTACTTGGGTATAGCGGAGCACCTTGCTTTGTGACTGGAGCAGGACTAAGCTCACTCATGCAACTCGCCCCAGGGTCGGGTTGCACGTCATTTCCAATCGCCAGTACCTGCTTGTCATTGTCCCAGCGGCTTTTGGTTCGAGCTATTTTTATCCGCACGCAAAAAAATAAGTCTCCCTGCAATGTAGAGAGACAGGTGGTTGGCAGTTACTGGCCCTGAAAAGTGTCAAGCAGCTGGGGGCTGACCCCTTTGTCACTTTGGATGCGCGATTCTTTGTGTAAAACAGGTACGTTTTGACAGGCAAAGAGTTCAAATGGACTTGTTTTAGACCTTGACCCTGTGGCTGTTGGTAGCGGTCTTTGTCGCGATGATTCTTGTAGGAATAACAACAGCTGTGACTCTGACATCCTGCAGAAATCATCGCGACAAAAACCGCAGCCGATAGCCCAAGAGTCCAAACGTACTTGTTTTTTTTTTTTTTTTTTTTTTCACAGGGACTCATACATCCAAAGTGACATCAGCCTCTGTTCCTTTCTTCTCTCTTGTTCTCCTGTTGAAATTGCCTGTGACACGGACATCAATTTTTTTTTAGAGTTTCTAATACGCACAGTATAAGAAATGGAGAGTGGACTGAACTTCGCGTGTGGCTTCTACAAATATGACCTGAACCTTTGAGACCGGCATGGAATGTCGGTGATGCAGAGCAGGAAACGTTTTCAACGCATCCGGGGATTCATCAGTTGTCAGGTACGCATTTTAATTTGTTTTTATTTATTAAAAAAAAAATAACATTAGCCTTTTAAATCCTGATACACCCTAAGATTAATTTGACCATGATAGTTCAAGGGTGGTGCCAAAACAGCTTGGCGCCTGTCGGCGCCAAGCTGTCCTGGCACTCCCCCTTGAACTGTCATGGTCAATATATCTCCAGGACTGTGAGAATTATCTCCCTGGCAGGTGTCAAGCTAATCTGACACTAATCTGACCCTACCCTTGTTCAGCCAGAGCTATCAGTGTGGTGCGGTAACGATTTTATCAAAATTCCCTGAAGAAGTTAGTCAGTTAGTTAGTTATTTTGGGTTTAACGCAGAACAGGCGACTAAGACCACCTACAGAAGGATAAAGGTTACGTTACGGTTCAGGACACATAATCGATCATGACGTTTCACGGCCCCAAGTTAGTCTGTCATCGCCCCGCAAGTATCTAATTATATTGTTGCAATGCGCCAGGATGTTGACATTTGAACGGGATCTGCTCTGTAGAGGTAGCAAGGCACTGTTTGAAAAGGTTTGCGTTTGTTCAGACCATGCGCTATACAATTTAATTAAATGCCATTATAACCCTGTACGAAGACCTTTGCCTAGTCGCACACTTAAAAAAAAACGCGCCAATGTGACTGCCATTAAAAACATACGAATTAGAATGCGTTTTCTTTCACGTTAACCTCGTGCCTTGCTTGTGGCCACTGTATGGATTGTTGCTATTTTAATCCATGGTAAATTGATAGCCAACAAGCCCCAGCCGTCAAACCAACACAGACACAAGAACAAGGCCCCACTGGCTGCCTGGGCACATGAAGTTCTATGCCTCTTGCAGCTGGGTGATGTTTGTGTCCCCGTGGTGGAGGGGTTAACCCTTTCAGTGCCAGCCAACGCAAACTGTGTTTCTGCAATCTTCGGTAATTCAACACACACACACACACACACACACACACACACACACACACACACACACACACACACACACACACACACACACACACACACAAACTAGCTGCATCCCTGAGACATGGATTCAAAGTGGTGTCAGCAATGAGGTATAGATCCTCATGAGCCCCCCCCCCCTTGCGACTGCGGGGGGCTCATGAGGATCTATATCTCTTGCAGTTGGGCGGTGTAAAAATTTCCTCGGCACTGAACGAATTAAACCTTGGTACAAAAGAAAGTCATTAAATTTGTGCACGTCGGCAGTCCGCAGTTGTTCGCGTTTTCAAAGTACATAACGTATGCAGTGTAGCTTGCTGGGAGACTCAAGAGTCAATACGCAGAAACATGGCTAATCATGGCCGGATCACTTAGCTCCGAGGGGTGGGGGGATCCAAAACCTGAGGTCTCCACGACGCTAGACTACGTCACCAAGGAACTTTATTATAGTATTTTAAGGAATTTTGGGTCGGGGGGGGGGGGGGTCCAAACCCCCAATGACACCCCCCCCCCCAGATCCACCCCTGCAAATCCCTGCGCACAGTGCATAGACTGTCATGAGGTTGGGCAGCCCCCCCCCCCCTCCCCTCCATGACTCATGAGATTCTATGCGTCTTGCAGTTGGTTTTTACCCTTCAGACTGGGTCGTTATCAGACTGGGTCGTTATCAGACTGGGTCGTTATCAGACTGGGTCGTTATCAGACTGGGTCGTTATCAGACTGGGTCGTTATCAGACTGGGTCGTTATCTACGGGTAGCACGCACGTTATTTTAACCTTTTCAGCCCCAAGATCCCATTTCTCCCATTTTGGAGGTGTCGCCTAATGACTGTACCAGTTGCAGAGATGGATTGACCATGATAATTCAAGGGTAGTGCCAGATGAGCTTGGCGCCTGAAGGCGCCAAGCTGATCTGGCACTATCCTTGAATTATCATGGTCAATCCATCTCCTGCTGTAGGGACTCAGGGGCTAAAGGGGTTAAACAAGCCCTGACTTATCTAACTTCATTATCTTCATTGTGATAGCTCTGCTAATACAACTCTGACTGCGTCATCGATAACATTTACAATCTACTAGTGTGATATTGTCTGCTTGTTTGTTTGGCTGGCTGGCTGGCTGGTTGGTTGGTTGGTTGGTGGATTGACCGGCTGGCTGATTGGTTAGCTGGCGGGCCGGATGATTAATTGGTGGCTGGCTGCTTGGCTGGTTGTTTGCTTGTCTTGTTGATTGCTGTGCTGTGTGTTGCGCGTGGCTATGTTGCGACGTCACGGTGTCGTGCCGTTTTATCGAGTGTTTCCTTGTGTCCATCCTTCATCCAATTACACGACGCGACAGAACCACTGTGTCCAGGAAATATCACGGTCGATCTGTCTTCTGAGCTGTAAAGCAGTCTCTATTAACCATTTCACTGCCGAGAAAAAGTGAACACGATCCAGTTGCAAGAGGCATAGATCCACATGAGCCCCCGCGAATGCGGGGGCTCATGTGGATCTATGCCTCTTGCCGAGACCAATTTGTATCCCTGTTTCTTGGACGTACAGTGTACGTGCAATGGAAGAGAGGGGTTAATGTCAATCGATGTTGCCACCTTCACTGCAACACCCAATCACAATCCAGACTCAGGAGATATGTAATATCCTTACAAGTCCCCGAAGGGAAAACATAAAATAGAGGTTGAAAACCATTTTAAATCAGATACAAGGAACGACGTTTCGGATCAAAGATCCTTCTTCAGGTGACATGGAAACAACATGGTTTGTTTCCATCTCACCTGAAGAAGGATCTTTGATCCGAAACGTCGGTTCCTTGTATCTAATTTAAAAGGGTTTTCGACCTCTATTTTATCTTTTCCTTTCACATGAAACCCTAGCGGCAACAGTTTTACTACAAGTCCCCAAAGCTTCAGGGGCTCGTGATGGCCTATGCCTCATGCTGACACAACTTTTTGTCCAAATTATTGCACGGCTGGGGCTCGCTGGCGTTAGACTGACCCTTATAGCCCCAATGTCCCATTTCTCACATTTTGGAGGAGTTCCCTAACGACTATGTAGCAGTTGCAGGAGATGGATTGACCATGATAATTCAAGGGTAATGCCAGATTAGCTTGGCGCCTGAAGGCGCCAAGCTAATCTGGCACTACCCTTGAATTCGCATGGTCAATCCTACAACCGCTGGCAATGAAAGGTTAAATGTCTGACCATTTTAATTCTAAAAAAATAATGTACCATGCTGCGTCTGTGATTTGTTTCAGAGTCACCGAGAGAAAAGGGGTCACACCACGCCAGCGGGTCTCTGCTGAGCTCTGCCTCGGCACTGTGTGTCAGCTTGTGCACTTGTACAGAAGAAACAGATGACTAGCATACATAGTGGCAAACTACAGTGAAATACAACCGCCATCTGCTGGATGACAAGATGGCTGACAGTGACAGTGACTTCTCTTCCGTTCAATCTACAGCTGCCAGTGAATCTCTGCTCTGTCCGCTCTGTCTGGACGTTTTCATAACTCCCAAATTCCTCACCTGCCACCACACATTCTGCCAGGCATGTCTGCAGGATTTAGTGGGCGCCGGACCGCCGGATAGAGTCCTATGTCCTTCCTGTCGCAAGGAAACCCTCGTACCCCCGGGCGGAGTGACCGCACTGCAGACCAACTTCTACATCGAAGAGGACCTCAGTATGGCGCGCAACAGGAAGTCATGTTCCCTTCACCCGAGGAGAGAGGCAGAGGTGTACTGCGTGGAGTGCAACACCATGATGTGCGTGATGTGTCTAGTCACGCAGCATCAGCATCACGAAGCCATGGACATAAGCTCGGCAAAGAAGAGATTCAGGGACCAGCTGGCGGCAGGCAAAGCGCGACTGGCAGGTCTCGTGGACATCGCCAAAAGAAATGTGGAGGAGGCCAAGCTAGAGCGGCAAGCCATTCTGAACAAGAAAGCTGCCGTGAAATCATCCATCCTCAGCAGACATCAGGTGCTGCGGGCAGCCATTGACAAGTACCGTGACGAAGCCCTGGTCTCGCTGGACTCGATATCGGGTGAGATGCTGGCGGTACAGGACGTGGTCATTGTCTCCCGACAGGAGCAAGTCGACAACATGGTTCAGCTACATCAGGAGGTAAATCACGCTCTGGACACGGACAACGTGACTCACCTGATGACTGCGGCCACAAACCTGAGATGCGGACGTATCAGCAAGAGATCTGTGCAGAAGCTGCTGGTGAAACAGACTGAGACTGTTTGTCGCCCTGTCCTACTCTCTGGCGCAACACCCGGTATTACGTTACAGCGCGTACGTGATTACGTGGGTAGCGCGGCCAAGATGGAGATGGTGGTCTCAGCGCCTGAAGTGACCGTAGTGGAACAGTTCCGGCGTCAGGAGTATCCGGACGCTGACATTTATCACGTGTGTCCGATGACGAATGACAATGTGGTGCTCTCGTTTGAATCGTGCATGTTAGAAAATGCCGCTTACGCTGAGTTCAACGCTACTGGAGAACTCATTGGTACGCTGAAATATTCTCCGTCAAAAATCACACACGTCAGGTTAAATAATGATGCTGTAGCTCACTCACAGTCGATGACATCGGAATGCACCTATGCCAAGAATTGTGATCCAAGCCTAACCAGGTTTTTAATGCTGGAGAACATGCATACGGGTATTGCTAATGTTTATCTACACCAGATAGTGTCAGAGGGTTCTCTTACGACAGAGACAGAAAAGCTCTGCACCATAAAGTGCAATGCTCACCGTGCGTTTGACGTTAACGCCAGAGGGAAATTCCTGGTTGTGGTACAGGAGCCACAGACACCAGACACGCAACGCAAGGTCCTTCTGTACCGCCGCGGAAAGCGTGGTGCCATCGCCACATACAGCTCACCTGCACAGCCCTTCCAGCCGTCGGACGTGTGTTTCTACACGCTGGGCGGTCAGGAGGTGCTGCTTGTGGCTGATGAGCTGAACGACGCCATCCACGTGGTGAATGTGCACAAGAAGCGCCTGAAGTTTGCGAGATACCTGTCACCGGGCTGTCCGCTCCTACTACAACCAACGGCGCTCAATGTCGACATGAGAGGCCGCCTGTGGGTCGCCTGCAGGGGCGGCAGGATCCTCACATGCACTCCCACCCAGACAGTACACGCACTAGAACTAGAAACCGTAGAGCTGCCAGTCAAGCGGGGCAGCAAGTACACCGAAAGCTGGTGGGCTTTCTATAGGGCAGGGGCTGGAGCACTGTGAGCATTGGTGAAGATACTGCACACGAAGATAGCGGACTCGCAGTTTCCCCCAATGTAAAAATAATGCGCACCCGCTCGCTGCGATGGCTGGCCGAGTTTGTGTGCGTGCAATGCCCCACAATCAGTAGGGTTTTCAACACGGACCCATGTAGACACGAGGGAGGTCAAACTAACTACTGTATTTTCAGGCCTTCGGTCATCGGGATACAATAGTTAATTGTGAGCTCCTTTAGGCTTACGAGGATATTATTCAAAATGAAGAGGCAAGAAAGGTTGATCATTATGAGCTCCGTGCCTGCTCGGGGTCGTGACGATCTGTATATATTGCAGCTGGATTGCGTTTACATGTTCTATGTAATGTAGACTTTAACTCATTCAAGGAACCTCGCACCAAT
Source organism: Semisulcospira habei (assembly GCA_036245525.1). Classification (NCBI taxonomy): domain Eukaryota; kingdom Metazoa; phylum Mollusca; class Gastropoda; family Semisulcospiridae; genus Semisulcospira; species Semisulcospira habei. The sequence continues at coordinate 5,765,335 of BTPG01000008.1, read as the reverse complement.
AGCTGCCAAAGTATCTTTAGCTTTGCCGATGGTAACGCCATACACTTCCGCAGCTACTGATGCGAGGTGCCTTGGATGAGTTAACGAGGCACCACGGGATCCTTGAATCCTACACGAGTAAAGTCCCCTGCCGGGACTCTAGGAGTGAAAATCTACATCGAGCGGAATGAATACTGACGAGCAAAAGAAATGCGACATCCGATGATTCCAAAAATGTCGCATTTCTTTTGCTCGTCAGTATACTTGTGGACTGTCGTGTTTCCTCTATCTCATATTGAAGTTCTTCGGTGTTGAATGATGAGTCCGAAATAGCTCAGGCGTTTAAGCGTCGGAGCAGGAGAGCGAAGGGAATCGCCGGGTCATGGGTTCGAATCCCCGTCCCGGTCCCGGCAGCTGGACTCGCAATCCAGGGAGAAAAAGACGGGCTTGTTCAACATAGCATGTCCGTTGAAAGGTCCCGGTAAATCAAAGTGGCACAGTTGGAGTGCACCTGAGTTCATCAGTGTTCAGGTCGTACTCCATAGACAATAGATTTCCCTGCCCCCTCCCTCCTCCCCCCCCCCCCCCCAAATAACCCGCCCGTCAGGGCCGCCCATTATCACTTCGGTGCCGTGGACGTTAAACCTCAAACTAACCAACCAACCTGTTGAATGATGGAGTTAAGAGCATCTTCTAACGTCACTTAGTTAACTACGGTAATCAATGAATGATAATTGTATGCTCATGTCTGAGTAAACTTCTCCATAGTTTAGCTAACAAGATCGTCTAAAGTTCGCTTACAAACAGTAAGTATTCTGTTGAGATCACTAAAAAAGTTTTTAAAATTTCCTTCTATTTATAGAAGGGACTTTTTAGGACGGGTCGAGATGGGGCGAATTTAATAGTATGTCCATTATGTCGAAGAGGGCAGGCCTAAACATCTAACAATTGAAGTAACAAGATTAAAAATTACGTCATGTCTATCTACGCTAACCTCGCTGCTGAACGTACATTTGGCGCGAAGCGCCGTATATGCGTATGTGCGTATGTATGTTTGCATGTATGTATGTATGTGTGTATGTGTGTATGTATGTGTGTGTGTGCGTATGTATGTAAGCAAGAGAATCTCCGATAGTTATGTACACACAAGCTTGAAACTTTACGAAATACTTTCGTAATAAGAGAGCCTCCGAGCGTATTGTAATTGAATGTCTCATTGAAGATATAAACAACCGTTTATAGGAAGTCGGTTGACTCAGATTAGAGTCCGTAATTGTTGTCATATTTACCTGAAATTTTGGATATAGCAAGATTAGAGAAAGATAAGTTCGTTAGCCAGCTGGGTATCCTTCCAATTTCTTTACTCAAAATTAATTCTTTTCATAAAAGAATTAAAACAGTAAAAAAAAACTTGACTTCTAGAGAAAGTAGACAGTGGCGGTGACGTAAAAGAGGCAACTCCGTAACCACGCAGACACTGATAATACTCATATGACGTAATTCTCTCAGCGCGGGCTCTCTCTCTCTCTCTCTCTCTCTCTCTCTCTCTCTCTCTCTCTCTCTCTCTCTCTCTCTCTCTCTCTCTCAGAAAAAGTTTGCGGATTTTAAGAAACAACGTAATCTTGTAAAATCCTTAGTTAGAAAAGCACAGAAAACGCTTGCGGAAAAAGTTATCGCAGAGGGTAAAGATACCCGAAGTGTCTGGAATGCAATCAATTTGTTTACAAAGAAGAGGAGTTCCATCAATGCTGCTACCTCTCCAGGCATAACTCCAGACGACTTCAATTCCCACTTTTTAAATATTGCTGAGTCCCTTGTACAGTCTTTTTCCAGTGGCACTGATAGTTACAGTTGTTCTGATAAACTGCGCACACACTGTGAGTCTGCAACAGGTGCGTCATTCTCCATACCTCTTATGACAGTGTTTGAAGTAGGTAACTATATTTCTACTCTAACAAGTAAATCGTGTGGCCTGGATGGAATAAACAACATGGTACTGAAATTGTCCCTTCCATACACAGCTGACACCTTGACATTTATATTCAACCTTTCTATCAAGCAAGGTATTTTTCCAGATGCCATGAAAGATGCTAAAGTTGTCCCCATTCCCAAATGTACAGATCCCAAAAGTCCAAACGATTTCCGTCCTATTTCAGTGTTATCACTATTATCGAAGCCACTAGAAAGACACGTTCATAAGCACCTACTCCAATTCTTGGAGAATCACCGCCTCCTCGTATCTCTTCAGTCTGCTTTTAGACCTAAACACTCATGTCATACTGCCCTCGTTCACATTGTTGACTCTTGGCTCTCATCAATAAACAATTCCAAATTAAATGGTGCAGTTTTTTCTGGACCTAACCAAAGCATTTGATTTAGTCGATCACAACATTCTTTTAAAGAAACTTTCAGTATATAAGCTTGATTCGAACTCTATAGCTTTTTTCTCCTCCTACCTCAGTAACCGCCGACAGAAGGTGTACTCAAACGGGTGGTATTCGAAAGAAGGTATAGTGATGCACGGAGTCCCCCAAGGATCTATCCTAGGGCCTCTTTTATTTTCTTTATTCATCAATGATCTACCTCTTTCCATCTCAAATCCTGAGGTTAAATGCGAACTCTTTGCTGACGATTCAACGCTGCATACATCAGACAAACGTGAAACGACGCTAAATTGTATCCTCCAGCAAAGTCTCGATGAAGTGTCAGATTGGTGTGCGCAAAATTGCATGCTAATCAGTTCTTCTAAAACCAAAAGCGTGTTGATAACAACCCGCCAAAAGCGTCAGCTACATCCTGCCCCTCTTAAACTGTCACTTGGCAATAAATCTGTCCAACAAGTATCCAGGCACCGCCTACTGGGAGTTGTAATTGACAACCAGCTGAACTGGTCGCCACATATCGACAGTTTGTGCAAAACCTTGTCCAGGAATGTATTTCTGCTATCTAAACTTAGACATATTCTTAGTACAAAGTGCTGTACATTGTTCTTTCACGCACACATTAAAAGCCACTGTGACTATGCGTCCTCTTTGTGGGACGAATGCAGTGAACTTCATTTTAAAAAACTAAACTCGCTGTATCGTCGTTCAGTTAAGTTAATTATTCCTAACCCTATTTCCACGGCTGAGAAAATAAAATCCCTTGGCCTGCTTACACTGAAGGAACAACTCAAATTTAACAAATGCGTCCTCATGCACAAAATATTTCATTATCAAGCCCCGGAATATCTGCGCATGATATTTAACTTCAGCCCTCGGCATCAACAACATAGTATTACGAGGAATGACTTGCTTCACTTACCCCGCCCACGGATAGATCTCTACAAGTCAAGCCTTCTATTTTCTGGTAGTTCTGTCTGGAACTCATTGCCAATAAACATTAAATCATTTTGCGATAAAACCCATTTTAAACGTGCATTGCACACTCACTTCCAATCAGCGTGACTTCACAGTAAAAATAATTCTGCTGATAATAAAGATTCATCTCTCTCTCTCTCTCTCTCTCTCTCTCTCTCTCTCTCTCTCTCTCTCTCTCTCTCTCTCTCTCTCTCTCTCTCTCTCTCTCCCTCTCTCTCACACATACACATGCGCGCATCTCCAAGAGGCACAGATCCTCATGCGCCCGGAGAGCGCGAGATGATCTATGTCTCTTGGAGATGTTTGAAGCGCGCGCGCATGCACGCACTAACACACATCGTCGCGCTTTCAGAAGAGTATGCAGGTAACCCGATATGGCTAGTTCGGAGAAAGACATTGGATGAGTTCATTAGCCAACTTTGTACCCTTTCAACTTCTCCATCAGACATTAATTCTTTTCAGAAATAAATTAAAACAGTAAAAAACAACTTGACTTCTGGAAAACGCCAGACAGTGGCGTTGACGTAAAAGAAGCAATTCCGTCACCACGCAGACATTGACACAATACTCTAAATATGACGCAAATATATATATATATATATATATATATATATATATATATATATATATATATATATATATATATATATATATATATATATATATATATATATATATATCTCACACACACACACACAAACATGCGCGCATCTCCATGAGGCATAGATCCTCATGCGCATGATGATCTATGCCTCTTGACGCGTTTTCAGAAGAGCACGCAAGTGACCCGTATACTTAGTATATTATGTAGCTAGGAAAAGTCAACTTGCATTCACACAAATTATAGCAAGACTGAAATTGTCCCGTGAAATTCTAGTTTTGTCACCATTTTCTCAAGCCTATGAAGCGAAAGTGAAACTCATATCACGAAAAATATAAAAGTTCGTAAATGTCATGCGCCCTTATAGAACTCGCGGACGCATTGGCAAATCTGCGAGATTATTTCAATAGGAGATATTTCAATCTCAGAATTATGTCAAAGACAAAAGGCAGAGAGACCCTAGACAGCGAGGACATATAGAAGGGACTTTGTGGATTATGGTTCATCCCATCTTGTTTTTTATTTTTATAATTGCATTTATGCTGTTGTAACTGTTGTTCAGGGATGGTGTGGGCGGAAATTCGGATTCATGTGCTGCCAATGCGTCAGCGAGTTCTATAAGGGCGCAGGACATTTACGTAATTTTATATTTTACGCGATAACATTAACTGTTCAGTTTACGAAAACAGGTGTGACAAGCCTCCGAGATGAATAAAAAGCATTTTGTACCAATGTTTCTTTTATTTTGTATTTGGTGCAGGTTTCACACACACACACACACACACACACACACACACACACACACACACACACACACACACACACACACACACACACACACACACACCATCACACACTACACACACACACACGAAAACACACTCATTCAACGCAGTCTTAACCCATTCAGTCCCGACGCACTACAGCAGAGATAGATCTACAATGATAATTCAAGGGTAGTGCCAGATTAGCTTGGCGCCATCGGGCGCCAAGCTAATCTGGCACTACCTTGAATCATCATGGTCGAATCATCGCCTTCAACTGCTACATAGTCGAAAGGTGACCCTAGCAAGATTTGCGAAATGCGGCCGTGGGTCAAATGGGTTAATTAACATAACAACTTGTTTTGGTTTTTTAAAACCAATTTATGCAACAGGTGCCCCCGGTCGCTATCTTCCTTTTACAATCTAGGTCGATCATGCTGTATGTACGAAAAGAAAAGGGGAGACTGCCAGTGCTAATATTTTAGGAAGATTACAAAGATGACAGTGCTTTTACCTACTTTACTTTGTAATCATGCTGTAACTACGTTTGGTGGACACGCCTGGTAGAAGGCAACACCTGTCCTGTACTTTTGAACAGTGCAGCCTGTAGAATGGCGCGCGCAATATCTATACAGCTATGTAGGTCAGGTGACATAGGAGAGCACAACGTGTTAACCACTTTTTTTTTATACCAATCTTACAACAAAATAATAGCATTCAGTGACAGGTGACCTAATACGATTTCCTCTCAGGAAACTCGAACAATGTGTCACAATTTCTGCGCAGTCGTAAAAATTGGGATTTTTTAAAACTGATTTTACATTTCTAAATGTGTGCCAGATATCTTCAGCCCATAATAAGTCAGATCCATTTTCACGTGATGAGGAAGTTGACCAAGTTTTGAAACCTGAAGCAGCGCAGGCATACATGAATTGTACATTGCTTGACCTCGAGAGTCAAATCTGGGTGTTCTAGTCCGGGGCTCGATTAGGGTTATCGAAAATGGCTTGTTCTTATATTTTCACCAGAATGTTTACGCCTGAGCAGAACAAATCGTAGACGTGAAAATAGCCCATATTAGGTCGACTGCCATTAAACTGTATTTGTTCTTAACCCTTTCACCTCCGAGAAAAAAAGTGAACATGATCCAACTGCAAGGAGACATAGAACTCTTGACACAGAACGACAGTTAGCTCAGTGTTTGTCTCTTCGTCTTCTCGTCAATGTTACAAGATCACCAAGGTTTTCTATTTGATATTTTCATGTAGCTCGGCCTGACCCCCGGTTCAAAGTCTGTATTACAAAGGTTCAGCAACAGTTGTGTCCCCCAGGCTGGACTGTCTCTAGAGCTGAGTATCAGCTGCGGGCATTAACTCATTCTACCCCATCACCGAAATCCCCAAATTTTGCCGTTGTCCTCTGAAGACTGCATTGCAGTGCAGGACACAGATCGACCATGATAGTTCAAGGGTGATGCCAGAATCTTGGCGCCCATAGGCGCCAAGCTATTCTGGCATCACCCTTGAACTATCATGGTCGATCCATATCTTGCTGTGGTGTGTCTGGGGTAGAAAGAGTTAAGTTATATGTTAACCTTTTTAGCCCCGGGACCCCTCAGCAGGAGATGGATTGATCATGATAATTCAAGGGTAGTGCCGGATGAGCTTGGCGCCTGTCAAATGTTGAGCAGGGGCGGATCAGTTACATCGAGGGGTGGGGGGTGGGGGGGTCCAACTCTTTTAACTATTCGCCAAAATAAAGGGGGGGGGGGGGCTCCAAACACCCCAAAAAGGTACTTCGTTATAGCACTTTAAAGAATTTTGGGTTGGGGGGGACCCTTGCAACCCCCCCCCCCCATATCCGCCCCTGTTGAGCGTTACAGGCCACTGGCCTTTTGACACAATACACTGTCGTATCCGTGTACGTACACAGTGCTTCCATTCCTTGTACAGCTCCACACATTGCAAACGTGAGTTTTATATCGCGCCTTGGTATTACTTCGGGCGTGTGCAAGTAATGATAACCTAAAAATAAAACACTAACACAACAACGATAGTAAAACAACAGCCAGAACAACCTGGACATCCCCTGTCTCATCAATCCTTTTGCTGCTACATCACTGCTGCTACATCATCGGATATCTAGCACAACACATATGTTGGTGACGAATCGATCGTGCAAGCTCATACTATCTCACGGGGTAGTGCTTTCAGACACCCAGCCAATCGGGACTAACCCTTGAGATAGCATGGTTGATCCATTTCAGGTACAACAGAACCTGTTTTGAGCGACCACTTTTTTGACAGACCACCTTTCATGAAAGACCATGACAGAACACCTTTCATGTAAGGCCTTGACAGACCATCTTTCGTCTTCTTCTTCTTCTTGTCGTTCGCAGTGGGCTATACGGTCAGACCAGCACCGGTGATGAATGACGTCGTTTTCTCCAGGTCTTCTCGACTGCCGTAGAGTTTGGTCTGCAGTGGAGTTGGCGATGGCCACACTTTTTTTCTTTCATCGTCCAGTAGGGGGCATCGCTGGAGAATATGTTCCGCTGTTTGGTCTTCCTGACCACAGGCGCAGGTTGGTGATGGCGCCAGCTTCAGCTTTCTGTTCATGTGAGCGTTCAGTCTGTTGTGGCCGGTACGCAGTCTGATCAGGACGACTTGCTGCTCTCTGGTCATTGTGTGGTAGTCGTCTCTGTTTGACCTTGGCCTCATCAATGCCTTGATGATTGTCTTTTGCTCACTATAGCTGACGCTGTTTTCTTGTTGATCTTTTGTGGCTCCTTCTTTCGCCAGCTCGTCTGCCCTTTCATTTCCTGGTACCCCACAGTGAGCTGGTATCCACTGGAGGACAACTCTTCTGGTTTCTCTGACCTTCTGCAAGGCTCTGGTCAGCTGGGCGAGCTTGTCGTTCTCGAGGGCCTGAAGGACTGAAAGGGCATCGGAGAAAAAGACAACTTGGTAGCATGGGTCTGCGGAATTCTGAACCATGGAGGCGGCCTGCATAAGTGCTTCGGTTTCTGCTTTGTAGTTTGTGCAGTGTTTGCCAGTGGCTACACTGGATGTGGCTGTATGTCCCCCAGGAAACTGGATCAGGATGCCAGCACCTCCATTGGAAACGGCATTTGTTGCTGATCCATCAGTGTAGATGTGGATCCATGCCTCCTTTGGGTATTGTTCGTCGATCAGGGCTAGGGTGAGTGCCCGTCGAACGGTGTCATCCTGTCTCCTGAGGCAACATGTGGGACACTGGTGCGGATCTGGATGTCTGGTTTTTCCATTGCCCAAAGGTTTTCCTCTTCTTCTGTGATCAGAGGTAGAGTGCTCTGTGGAAGGACTTCCCTGTGCTGTCGAGAAAGTCGCATGCTCTCATGGACAAAGCTGCTTCTTTTAAGCCGGTTCTTGGTGAGGTTGCTCAGTCTGTGCTTCATGGGGTGGTCGGGCAAGCACTTGGTTTTGGCTTCTCTCCTCTGACTGAGAGGTTGGATTGTGGTCAGCTTCTCCATTTCCTTGATTGGAGTGGATTTCATTGCACCAGTGATGATTCGAAGAGCCTGGTTTTGCACTCGGTCGAGGGTCTGCAGGTTCGATTTGGCTGAGGTTAACCACGCTGTGGAGCCGTACTCGAGGTGGGGCCTGACTGTTCCCTGGTATACTGTCTTCAGTATCTTCTCGTTCGCTCCCCAGGTGGTGCCTGCCAGTTTCCTGAGTATGGTCAGCTTGCGTCGGGCCTTCGCCTCTGCCTGTGCAATGTGTGGTTTCCAGGTCTGTCGTCTGTCAAAGGTGACACCAAGGTAAGTAGCTTCTTCATCCTCTCTCAGAGGGGTTCCACCAAGCTTGATGGTTCCGGCTTTCTGCTTTGGGGACAATGTGAAGAGGGTGGTGGAGGATTTCTCCTTGTTGACAGAAATGCACCAGTCATCTGCCCATGCGTTCAGCTTGTCTGCCGCTAGCTGCATTCTGTAGGTGGCAGTACTTGCATGCTCCTCCTTGCACCAGATCACAAGGTCGTCTGCATATAGGGCAGCTTTGATTCCCTTGGGCACCTCAGACACCAGATCGTCGATGAAGAGAAGGAAGAGGGTAGGGGAGAGGACTCCGCCTTGCGGGACGCCATGACGAAGGAGGAATTTCTTGCTTTTGGTCTGGTCGATGCTGACTCTTGCCCTGCGGTTGAAGAGGTAGGAGCGTATCCATTGGAACATGTTACTGGACACGCCTTTTCTCAGCAGTTTGACAAGCAGCCCATCTTTCCAGACCTTGTCAAAAGCCTTCTGAAGATCAATCCAGGTTACGAAAACCAGCTTCTGCTCCTGGAATGCATCTTCAACTTCCTGCGCCAAGTATGTGACCTGGTCTTCGGTGCTGCAGAGTTGTGGTAGCGATCCTTCTTGCCAGCTGCTGTTGAGGACCTCAAGTAGCTTGTTTTCTGCTGCACTACCAAGGTGGGTTAGCATCTCGTTGGTGATGCCATCTGGACCAGGAGACTTCTTCGCCTTCAACTTTTTGAGAGCTGTATGAAGCTCTTTGTGTGTAAGTGGTTGATTCATGGCGTCCGCTGTTGCTTGTTTGGCAGCTCTCTCTCTTTGCTCTCTTCTTGCTTCTCTCTGCTTTTCGGGGCTAACATGGAGATTGCTCTCAGCTGCATAGTTTTCGGCAAATTGGTTTGCAGCATGCTTTCCTGTTAGTATCTTCCCATTTTCTTCCAAGGTGATGTTTCCTTTGCTCGTGTTCTCATCGTTCAACTGCTTGGTCAGTTTCCAGAGCTTTCTGCCGTCCTTCTCAAGGTTCAGGGAGCTTGTTTTCTCTTGCCAGCTCCTGCGTCTTGCCTGTAGCTTCTTCTTGAGAAATTTGGCTTTGGCTTCCTGGAGGCGGCTGTTGTTTGCCTGTGATGGATTAACTTCTGCTTCCCTTCTGGCATCTGCTAGATTGTCGTCCAGTTCCTGCAGTTCATCGCTCCAGTAGGGCTTACAGTCTTTTCTAGAGCCTCTGGGTATGGACTCACGCGCTGCTCTGAGGATGCTCATGTTGAAGTCCTTCACCACCATGTTGATGTCTCGACCTTCAACTCGAATGTCTTTGGTGAGTTCGCTGGTGCGGTGTCTAAAGAGGAACCAGTTCGCTCTTTTGTAGTTCCACCGTGGGAAGGTTGCTTCAGCGCAGGACTCTGTGCCCAGGGTCAAAAAGACTGGCCGATGGTCACTTCCTCCTAGCTGTTCTCCGACCTCTCTGCTGGCTTGCTTGTGCATGTCTTCCGTGCAGAAGGCTAGGTCAGGAGTCGATGTGGTGTGCCATCTTCTGGAGTAGAACGTGGGGCAGTCAATGGGACTGTTCAACAGAATGAGACCATTGTCGTCTTGCCAGTTCTCCACCTCTTCTCCTCTCCGATCCAAGTGGTCGTATCCCCAACTTTGTGAGTGACTGTTGAAGTCACCCACCACAATGAAGTTGGAGGCCTTAGTGGGAATCTTGTCAAGGGTGAGTGGTCTGTCGTTGGGGCAGTAGAAGTTGACCAGCTGGAAATCTGCTGTCTTCGTCTGGATCCGAATCACTTGGTAACCATCTTTCGTGAAAGACCATGACAGACCACCTTTCGTGAAAGGCCACGACAGACCACCTTTCATAAAAGACCACGACAGACCACTTTTCATGAAAGACCTTGACAGACCACCTTTTATTGAAGACCACCTTTCATGAAAGACCATGACAGACCATCTTTTATGAAAGACCACCTTTCATGAAAGACCATGGCAGACCACCTTTTATGAAAGACCATGGCAGACAACCTTTAATGAAAGACCATGACAGACCACCTTTCATGAAAGACCAAGACAGACCACATTTCATGAAAGACCATGACAGACCACCTTTCATGAAATTCATGAAAGACCATGACAGACCACCTTTCATGAAAGACCATGACAGACCACCTTTCATGAAAGACCATCATTTAGGTGGTTGTAGCTGTGACTTCGGCTGTAGCCACCTAAATGATGGTCTGTAACGACAGGCGTCACGTCTGCCCTTCACGGCTTCTCTTGAGAGAAACTGTCTTTTAACTCAATCTGACTCCGACACACCACAGCAAGATATGGCTCGACCATGATAGTTCAAGGGAGGTGGCAGAATAGCTTGGCGCCTATAGGCGCCAAGCTATTTTGCCACCTCCCTTGAGCTATCATGGTCGATCTGTCTCCTGAATTGTAATGCAGTCGTCAGAGGATAACTCCAAAATGGGGGTATTTTGTACATCGGGCCCAATGAGTTAGGATCTTTTTTTTTTTTAAAGTGCAATATAAGTCGAAACACAACCAACAGAACACAAACACAACCAGTTGCAGGTGTTGTTGAAAGTGAAGGTAATTTTCATCAAAACGGTGTGAATAACCATATCTTGTAAACATGAAACATCGTCACAAATATAGAGACAGGACAGAAGGTTATTTTTGCACCAGTAGCTTTACAACTCCTTTCATGTCATTCACAATCAATAATAATAATAATAAGCGCATTAAGTAGGCGCTTTATCCCAACTGAAAATCGGCTCAAAGCGCCGCCGCGAACTGAACCCAACAAGCACGCTCACGTGAATCACGCGCATTCACTCACACACTGCACGTAAACACAGAACATTCACGTGGTGCTAAGGGAAAGCTCAAGCAAGCTACTGACGTTTTGGAAGTTCAAATCATTTTATATTTGAAATTTGATTAAGTGAGCTGAAATTGATACCAAAGTCGTGGGTGGGAGGGTGGGGGGGTGGGGAGGAAGAGCCGGAGTACTCAGAGAAAGAACCCCCGACGGTCCGCCCGAATTAACGGTGACTCTTACTAGATTACTAGAGGAGAAAAGTCCGACGCCGAAACCGGGTATCGAACCTCGCACCTCTTGCATTGGTGGCAGACGCTTTTACCGCTGCGCCACGGACCGCCCCTCAACATAGTTCGCAAAAAGTCATCAGTCCCAGCACACGCGTGCTTCTTCGGATGGCCCCAGACATCCACAATACATTCATGGCTGTACAAAGCCGGAGTGATATTCGCATGTTTGTTTTTTGCTTCTCCAGGAACAGAGCCAAGGGCACCACACAGTCGATCGCCCCCGGAGCAGAGGTGTGGGGAAAGGCAGCGGGCTTTGGACAGACTTGAAAGGACGCGAGAGATCCATAGTAAACCAGACCCATATTGGCACGATATCGAAAGAAAATCTGGGAAGACTTCTGACGGGTGGTGTGGAACGCGTATGAGGCCTTTCAGAGCGCAGGGAGCCCATCTTGAATAAACTGGGAGTTTTTTTTTCATATTTTTGTTATGATTATTACCATCATTTTTATTTTTTTAAAATTATTATTATTATTATTATTATTATTATTATTATTATTATTATTATTATTATTATGTATCTGCCCAAAGGCGCCGGTGCAGTGAGTCTGACTCAAACTAGGCATCGATCACCCGACGCTCTCCGGCCTCTCTGTGGTTAACTTCAACGTTAACACATTCGAGACGTGCCGTATACGGATACGCGGCGTTTGCCGCGTATCCGTATACGTCACGCCTCGATTGAGTTAATATTTGTATGGTTCTGGATTCTCACACTAGCACCAATACACACAAACATAATAAATACTGAATGAATTGCGTAACTCTTTCTCGTCATGACATGCTTCCTGTACACAATGTTTTGACTGCACAATCCATGACACTGTTGATTTACGATGTAAACCCAACTTCATACAAATGCGGTACTACTAACACTGCTCGTCATCTGGGCGCTTTATCAGATCATACGATGAGGCTCAAAAGCGCCGGGGAACTGAGCCTAACATGCTCCTTCAAATGAAACACACACGTATTTACACACACATTGAACACATGCACCGCCCGTACTTTCTGGTGTGCAAAATGCCAACTCAGAGAAATAGTACCGTTCGTATTTGAAATGCTGTAGATTGGTCTGAAACCGTTACAAGATTAAATGATAGGTGTGTGTGTGTGTGTGTGTGTGTGTGTGTGTGTGTGTGTGTGTGTGTGTGTGTGTGTTTGTGTTTGTGTGTTTGTGTGTTTGTGTGTGTGTGTGTGCGGGGGGAAAGTGGGGGGTGTAAGGGGGGGGGGGTGTGGGGGGTCTTTGGGGAGAGAACAGCAGGGGTACCCGGGATAAAAAAAACGAAGTCGCGCCCCACTTTACCGTGACACTTGAGTGAGGAGTCCGAGATCTGACCATGCACCTCTCGCATTTGTGGCATGGCCGGTTGCAAAATAGATCTAACGTTCTGCACCAGTCACGAAGCAAGGTGCTCCGCTATATCTGAGCACCTTGCTGACTGACTGGCGCAAGACTAAGCTCAGCAATGCAACTTGACCTAGGTGCCTGCCACCATTACACCACCAACAGTGCCGTGTCACCGTCTTTGACAAACGTTTCTCCCAGCAAATCGAACTGTCTGATTTCCGACTGTCGACATCTGTAACCATACCAGCAGGCTGACACACCATAAGATATGGATTGACCATAATAGTTCAAGGTTGGTGTTCTGGCACCACCCTTGAACTGTCGTGGTCATTCTATCTCCTGTAGTCTTCAGACCACAAATTCCAAATTTAGGAATGTGACGTCGGGGCTATGCGTCCGCTGGATTGGCTACTAATCAGACACATATTCCAGTTGCCATGGAAATGAGGACTGTGTCCTCAGGCAACCCCCGATTGGTCCTTGTCTTTGTTAGGCTCACTCAGCTTCTGTAACATGCGCGGTATGCCCTCCAGCGAGCTGAACGACAATATTCTCTCGGAACTCGTCAGTTTGGCAAACAAGTCGGCTTTCTTTGGTGGCACGCTGTTCGCGTGGCTGGCAGAATTGAAGATGTTATAAACCGGCACACGTTTCGGTTCAGCGGAGATTTGACGGTACACCGGTGGTGGCCTACTTAGGCGTCTGCTGTGTTTACGGTGACCTTGTGACGGGCGACGTTCACATTTGTGTTTCCGGCGGCTGCAGTCTCTTCTGGACAACATGACGAAGATTCCGCCAATCAGGAGCAGGCACAACTCGGCTAGCGTGGTCCAGAAGGACCAATCAAACGTGAATCTGTAGAAGACCGGATGCTCACTTGACGAAAACGCGAAGACAGCGAGAGAAATGGAGACTAGAGCGCCTGAAACGAGAAAACATTAAGCCCTTCAGTCAGCAAACATTACATCAGAACATGGATCGACCATGATAGTTCAATGGTAATACCAGAAGAGCTCTGCCCGGTGATTATAATAACAGTAACAGTAATAATAATAATAATAATAATAATAATAATAATAATAACGTAACTCTTATATAGCCAAGAATTCACAATGACGATAACAACAATAACAATGACGATGGATAATACACAAGAAAAACCCGTTTAGGACAATGTCTTTTGTCCACCACGGTGATTTCAAAGACGGGGCACCGAAAAGAGGCCTGTACAAATCTTAACCCTAGCTGGGTTCGAACCCACGACCTTTTGGACGATAGTCGAACGCTCTACCACCGAGCCACCCAGCTCCCCCGATGATACACAAGACAACGATAACGACAACAAGAGAACTAACGACGTGCTCAGTACGGACCCGCCAGAACAGAGGCCGCCTCCTCCAGGCGGCCGACAATCTTGAGCACGTTGTGCTCGTGGTCCTCCAGAAAGACGCAGCAGCACCCCGTCACCACGGATATGATGTGAAGACACAGGGCCATCACAGACATGCCCCGCACTGCACCGAACCAGTCTGCAACATACAGGAGTTGGCGATGTTCGGCAATCAGAAGCAAGTCTCAACTGCACATGTTTCGACTGTAACAGGGGATTTAAAGCCTAGACAAACTTTTGATCAGAATGTCCTGATATTAATTAATGTTTATTGAATGACTTTTATTTGATTGTCCCCCCCCCGTCCACACAACTGTAATTGCCCTTTAAGGGATAAATAAAGTTATTTGAATTGAACTGAATTGAAATGAAATGTACGTTTTTGTTTGTTTACGTCTCATCGCTTCACTCCTTTTGCCCTGACACACCACCCACACCAAGACATGGCTCGGGCGTGATAGTTCATGGGTGGTGCCAGAATAGCTTGGCGCCCATAGGCGCCAAGCTATTCTGGCAACAACCCTTGAACTATCATGCTCGATCTGTCTCTACCAATGTAATGCAGTCCTTCAGAGGGCACCTTCAAAATTTAGGAATTTCGGTCCTGGCGCAGAATGTGTTAAGTCATTAGGACAGCAGAACTTTAAGGTGAGCGTTTCATTGTAATAATCTTTTACTCTTCGGAGAGTGACCGAGTCATCTGGGCCTGTCGGTGCTCTGGCCCAGGAGCACTTTTCAATATGTAGGTATGGTAAGAGGTTGACCCAAGGCCATACCTCTACTCTCCCCCCCCCCCCCCCCCTCCAAGCTTCTTTCCGCGTTTTAATGCCACTAGTGATAGAGGACAAGCAGTTGCTCAGGAAAGCAGGCATTACCATACAATTACAGTAGAACCTGTTTTGAGTGATCAACCTTGTAAAAGATTACCTCCGCCTCCTCGCTAGCCTGTTTTAAAAAGGGTCTCTGCAAGTATTTCGTGGATCACTCGTAGGGACTAGGGATGCCTTAACTACATGTAATATATGTCTCTTTCTATGCTGGGTCCAATTTATTCACAATTAAGCCTGTTATCATTTTTATTTATCATTTGAACTACTGCCTATAGTATGTGAACAGTGTTGTCTTATTGTTTGCAAGTATTATGTTTTACTTATATGTATGTGCATGTGTAGATAGTCTTGTAGTTGTTAGCAACGGCAGGCTTGTAAAATGGCTGTGTCAATGACGATGTCAATGCCTTAACCGTTGTAAAATAAAGTTTCATTGAATCATTTTGATTCATTTACCTGTCATAAAAGACCACCATTTAGTTGGCTTGTTGAAGCCACCGATATGATGGTCTTTAATGACAGGTGACACTGTTTCCCTTAAGGTTTCTGTTAAGAGAGCACCCGTTCTTTTACAACACTTTTTAGGTAACTCATTCGAGACGAACTGCATCCGGATACGCGGCTTCAGCCGCGTATCCGGATGCAGTTCGTCTCGAATGAGTTAATGTCTTCAACGATGAACAGAAAGGCTAAAGCGAAAACCGCCAGTCTGACCCTACCGGGCAGGTTCTCAGTTTGAAGACTCTGGCACCCAGTGTCGCTGCACACTTTCCACAAGCCAATATGGCGATAGGGTCCGTCGCCTAGCAACCAGTACTCCGTGGCGAAGCCAACCATCGCCGGGACCAAGGCGACCCCCACTAGCAGACTTCCCAGTCGGTGCAGGGCCGGCCTCTCTTCAGCGGGATCCATTGTGGGAAAGTTCTGAGGAAAGAAAATATTTTTATTAGGAAAACATTTACACGGATCATGAACGTTGTTGACCTTTTTCGGATCCATAAGCATAACATGACAGCCGATACTACAGCGGTTAACTCAATGAATAGCTGCTATTGATGCGGGGCGCCTGCAGCCTGAGCTAAGCTGCTTGTGCGTACAGCCGACGGTTCTGTTGACAGCTCGGATAAATGCATGTGCTCCCATGGGTATACCATCGAAAACCGATGATGTCGTGATGTCGTCATTGTGCATGACTTCTATTTGTGGGTGCGGGTGTGGCTGGCCAAGCCAATCCTGGAGCCACACCTGCGAGGGCAATGGGGGCACTGGAACGTAGCCGTGGGGAGAGTCGACGCTGTCTTTCTGTGAGCTCTGGCACTGGTGATCCGTTTGCGCCGATTGTGTTCAAATAGCGTGCAGGCTTTCCTGGTGGCGGCACGCCAGCCGGATCTGTCTTGTGCTTGTGCTTCAAGTTCCTTTACCGGGAAGACACAGTACTTGAGGCTGTCTTTTTATGCAGTCTGAGTGCACGGAGTTAATATTTAATATAACTGAACCCACCCACATGAGAAATGCATCTCAGAGGGGTATAGTGACCTTGAAGAAGCTCAGCAACACCCGTGTTGCAACAGAGAATTCTAATGTCCTTAGTCCCGCAGGTTTTCTTTGACCGGCGAAGTCCGTTTACTAGCAGCTGAAAATTCTGTACACGGAAATTTATCCCACACCGCTTCAAACTAAAAACACCGTTATCATTTTTCTATTTAAATTTATTTACAACACATCAATATCATATTGTGTCAGCAACCATATCAATCGGTGAATCCAGTCCATAGTTAGTATACACGCACACATCAGTCAACAATAGGATTGGGCGTAAAGGGGCACGTTCACATCACATCACTTGATAGTTAGTTATTTAGGTTTAAACGCCGAGCGTGCAACTAAGGCCACCTCACGGCGGTCACGTTACAGCAGATATCGTGGAACACAATAAAATGTTCCAGAGTCAAGCAAAGTCTCATTGTTTTGGGTGGATGAAAATGCCCCTACACCGCTACAGTTAACAGTGAACGTGTCCCAGAATAATAAACAAAGGCAAAGGAATCACAAAACATGTAGACATAAAAATGAGTAATTAACGAAATATGTGCAGTAATAGCAGTAATTTAAAGGCATGGCAACGAAAATGGTTCAATATATATGCAATACGTTTAAGCGACCCGGCAGAGAATGTATGCGTACATCAATTGATATTATAATAACCTGGCAAATATGAATGGAACCTAAGAAAAGTTTGCGGCACCGCATTTCCCAAGTCAGAGAAAACTGAAGCACTTAAGATGATGAGCTGCGGATTAATAGTGTTAGTTCAGAGAGGTCGAGTCGCGCGAGCGCAACGTGCGTAGTGTCGGGTCTTGTAGTTGTAGAATAATACCAAACACACATGTACAGTGACAACCAAAACATGTTACGAAGGCAGGCTCTGAGACCTGCTGCCGCCTGACAGCTCTGAGCACTCTGGCCAAAGTAACGACATGGGGACACTGCTGCCTGGTCAGACGCAGGGCTCTGCGGCTAAACAACATGGCATGCCGCTCACAACTGAACAACTAACACCACAGTTACAGGGCAAGTCGAGATATTGCCGCGCGCTGGCGAGCTCGAAACACGCTGCCTAGTAACATACATGAGGACAATGCTGCCTGATCAAACGCAGAGCGCTGACCTCAGTGTTTTGACCAGGCAACAACATGCCATGCTCACAAAACAAGCACACAATATACCAAGGCAAGCTCTGAGACACGAAGGCGCCTCGCGCTCGGCAAGCTCAGAGACACTCTGCCAGGGTATACAAAATGCGAACAATGCTAACTGGACAAACGCAGGGCTCTGACCGAACACGAATGTGCAGATAGAAACTGACGTAGACATGCTGCTGATAGTACGAAAGCCTAAAGGAAAACATGCCCTGCATAGGTTAGTTAGTTCAAACCTCTCGCGTGGTGTGCCCTGTCAGTCTTAGCAGTATTGTAGATGGACGTTCACAACGCCCACGCTGTAGCGGGCGAAATGCACACGCGACTTGACTACCCTGTATACGATGCAATAAAACCTACAGACGGCGGGGAGCGGGGGTCAGTCATGGCGAGGGGACTTCAGTAAATACAAGGAGGTGGTGGGGAGGTGGTGGGTAGAGAATTGCATGTAAGCTGTTTGACGGCGAGTCACTGCTCTACATCCTCATCTGCGTGGTTAGTTCGGGTTTAACGTCCACGACACCGAAGTGATGATGGACGGCCCTGACGGGCGGGTTATGTGGGACAGGGAAATCTATTGCCTATGGCGTACGACCTGAACACTGATCAACTCAGGCGCACTCCAACTGTGCCACTTCGATATACCAGGACCTTTCAACGGACAAGAACAAGAACAAGAACAACATTTATTGTCGGGGAGCCCATTGGGGCCAAAGGACACATAGGGATCGGACTTAACTATCATGTACATTACTTTTTATCATTCTTTAAGCTCGTTCAGTCCACACGGAATTTTGCACTTTTCTGTCGGCAGTAAGTCAGTTCATCGTTCATCGCGCGGCGTCTGTGTTCGTGCAGTCCCGTCCGTATTATTCCTGTGAGCGGCGGTGAATTTCGTGTGGTCCGTGGCTCCGTCCGGTCTTGTAGTCTCCGACGGTCCGGGGCGTGAAAAAAGAAGAGAGAGGAATACGCAGTATCAATGCTGTTTGGTCGTTACGTTTCTCTCCCTTACGGAGAAGCAATCAAATACAAACTTTGCTAGAGTGCATTGTGCATCCTTTCTTACCAGAAGTTGGCTTGGCTTATGGCAGTATGTACTTGTAACTAGCTGGGTTCTGAGCTGATTATATAAACTACAATCGTCTAGCATGTGAATTTCGTCCTCTACTACTCCACACGCGCGACATAGTCTATGTTCCCGGGGTGTGTTTGTATACCTACTTCTAACATGTGGGCACTTACTCGCAACTTCGTTAGGGCTTGTTTGTGTTCTCGTATTTTTGTGTAAATAAGATAGCTTTGTATTCCGTATTTATCAGTTGCTTTGTTATAGAATGTCAGTCTAGATGTGTTGTTCCGCTTAATTTTGTTCCAGTATTTAATGTACTGCTCTTCTAGTTTTCTATGGAGGGCTGTTTTAAGTGAAGTTCCCCTGAATGTACACTGGTTATCCCACACGCGGCGAAAGCCCAGTGAGCAAAGAATTTGTCTTGTGAAAGCGACCCACGGGTGGTAGTGGGGAGGTGGTGGGGTCTCGAGCTGTTCGTGATACGCCTGTTTGAGGTAGGAGGTGCTGTCAGAGTTTAGCATGTGAAGCCAAAAACCTATCACTTGGACCGATACTCTGATGCTCACAGGGAACTGTCCGATCTCAGCTAGAGCCGGAATATTCATAGCTTTTTTGTGGATGCCTAAGATGGACTTAGCAAATTTCAGTTGGATGCACTCGTGAGGCATTTGTCCCTTCATGCAGTAATCGAAGAGGTCACTCAGGTCACTGTCCATATTATTTGCTTTTAGTGTGAAAGGGAACCATACTTATGATGCATATGTTGCGACAGAGACCACTAGAGAGTCAAACAGTTGCATTATCGTTTTAGTATATAGGTTTTGTTTGTATAATGAGCGTTTAAGGGTATGAGCGGCTTTGCTGGCTTGTCTACCAAGGTGGTCTTGTGCTGATGTAAAGCTACCTGTGTTATTGAACATTACCCCTAGGTACTTGTATGTATCCACTGTTTCTATTAAATCGTTTCCATACCTAAATACGGTCGGTACTTTTGGTGCTGCTCGTGCGAACACAATTATCTTTGTTTTATTTTTATTGACCGTCAGGTCCCAGTCTTCACAGTATTTATGTAGTTTATTTAATTTGTTCTGCAGGCCAGCTTTTGTAGTGGACAGGTCGTTGATGAAAATATTGAACAGAGTAGGGCTTAGATTATTTCCTTGTTGCACCCCCTTTTATAAAGGTATGTCTTCTGTGTACCCGCCGAGTACTTTCGTGCACACAGTTTCTGATTACGTTGTAGCAGAGCCCGCCAATGCCTAGGTCTAGGAGTTTTAATAACATAGCGTCATGCCACACGCTGTCAAAAGCTTTTTGCATATCCACAAAGCAGCAGTATAGTCTGCGGTTTGGGGACTTTAGGTATTTATCGACTATGTGTTTGAGCACGAATATTTGGTCTGTGGTCATTTGCGTTTTTCTGAATCCTGCCTGTTCTGGGGCGTAAAATTTGTTTTGTTCTAGGAAGTTGACTATTCTCTCGTTGATGACCTGGCAAAACAGCTTACTAAGTGCGCTTGTGAGAGTTATGCATCGGGAGTTATTTGGGTCAGTCGCGTCTCCGCCTTTATGTAGTGGGATACTGACACCTGTTTTCCACGAGGGCGGGTAGTGCCCTGAGGTTAGGATGGCGTTGAAGCAAGCTCTCAAGCTGTTGATAGTGTAAGGCAGGCTGGTCTTTATCATTTCGTTGGAGATGCCGTCCTTGCCACCTGCCTTTTTCATTTTCAGATGTTTGACAGCTGTTTCTCAGTATTTCTATGTTGGTTATTAGGAAATCTAAGCTATTGAAACATGGTTCTTTCTCTTTGAGCTCCAGTTTTGCTTCTACCTCTCGTTTTCTCTCCTCTTTAACGTCAACCTCTCTAGCTACTATGTTCTCTAGGTGGCTTAGCCATTTTGCAGCGCTAACTATCGTTTTTCCTGCGCCTACTGGGGTATCTACGTTTTTTAGTTCTCTTGCTGCTGCCCAGATTGCATTTGGGTCTTTTTCTATTGCTTCGTTAAGGGTATCCACTAGTTTTCTTTTGTACTCGGCTTTTGTCTTCTTGATGAATTTATTATAGGTTTTCCTCTTACTATTTGGATTTTAGTTCGGAATTGCCTGGATTTCTATTTATTGCGTTGAGCAGAGAGTTCAGGTCTTTTCTCATTCCTATACAGCCACGACTGAACCATTTCTTTGTTGTCTTTTTCCTCCTGTGTTTACGGAGAGAACCGGGGCGCGGTTTCTGTCTCAGTGAAAGCTCCGCGGCCCCGATCAGCGCCCTTGAGAGACATTTTACCATATCCTCTATTTTATCTGCGTTATGGTTAGAATGATCTGTATTGTTTGTGACGTCGTCTAGTAGTGCTTGTACCTCGGCTGACAGGAACGCGCGCGCATAGTTATCCGCTGAGTCTTTATCCCATATGTATTGTTTAGCCGTGTCTGTTTGTGCCGTGTAGTTGCTGGGGGTTTGTGCTATGTTGCTATCGCGCTTGTTTTTGTTCTTCAACGTCGCGTATGTCCCGAGTTCTACCGGGCAGTGGTCGGAGTACGGTGTTAGGTCTTTAACAGTAAGCTTCACTACGTCCACCGAGAGCTGCTGGCTGCAGACAAAATAGTCAACAACGCTGCTCCCCTGTGGCGTGTGACATGTGAATTTACCTGTCAAGTCGCCAAGGGTCCGGCCGTTTAGGATGAAGAGGTTGCTATCCAGACATATATTCGTTATCCGTCTGCCGTACTTGTGGACCGTGGCGTTCATGGATGTTCTGGCATGTATGTTATCGAACTGGTAGTGTTCCGGCAGATGGTTTTGGTTTCCTACGCTGTCTAGGTGGATGAAGTCGGCATGCGAACCTGTACTGGCGTTAAATTCTCCGCAGATTATAATGTTGCCGGATGACGAGAAGTAATCAATATCCTGCTGTAGTTTATCCCAGATAGCCGCGGTATGGTCTCTGCCGTATGTGGAGTTTTCGGGGGGGGGGGGGGGGATGTATACACTGCCGATATATAGAGTCTCGCGTGTTTCGTCCGTTTTAATTTGGAGCCAAACAATGTCGCTGTTGCTACAGGGCAGGCATTTGACGCTCTCTCGTAGGCTTTCTTTGATCAGTACTAGTATGCCGCCCGAGGCTTTGTGTGATCTTCCCCTTTTCTGTCTGCGGAATGATATAGCGCTCGAGAATCCCGGAACGGACGTTTCACAACTATCGTCTTGGTGGGTTTCTTGTAGGAATATTATGTCATATCTTTCAAGTGTTCTGGTTACTTCGGGTTCTACGAGTTTGTTTATTCTTAGTCCGTCTATTGTCTCCTTTAGCCCCTTAATGTTCCATGACAGAATCTGAAGGTACTTTATTGTCATATATCCCATGCAGCATACAGTGCATCTACAAGTAATCGAAGGGTTACAAAGCATAAAATTCTCGTAGTAGCTTACAAAACGAGTCACAGAGACATCCGTAGAAGATGGTATGAAATTAAGTAATAGATGTGGGTTACGATGAGTAAGTAAGTGTAAACATTGGTAATATGCAAGGTAAACAAGCCCGTCTTTTCCCCCTGGATTGCGAGTCCAGGTACCGGGGCGGGATTGGGATTGGAACCCACGACCCGGCGATTCCCTTCGCTCTTCTGCCATCTGCGTGGTACAGCGGACCAAGGCTATGTCAGTACTGGTCTGTGAGCGGACCAGCTTCTCGCGCGCTGTGACCAAACTGAGAGGGCCACTTAGGGCCCTAGGGAGCGCGCATGATCCCGGCGGCTTGCTTGGCTAGCGTGCCCTAGAAGAATTGCGGAAGTTCTCGTCACATAGTGGACATGACAGTCCAGCGCGCGGCCGGCTACTGCGTATTGCAGGTGTTTCAGTGAGTTGGGCGCTAACCGTGCCAATGACTCAACCTCCTGCTATGCCGTGACACATGTACACCAGCGTTCTCCGTGTGGTATAAACACCATTTTAATCTTACCATAAAATTTTTAATTTATAATGTAGACCTAGTGAACACCCATGCCGCTCTTCTCCATAAATCGTACAAGTCTCGCGTCTATAATATGTAAGCATAAACACTTCGGACTAATAAGAGACGTGCGCGGGCCAACGGTGTCCGTGGACGTCCCGACTGAGGAACATAGCTTGCTGGGTAAGGCCAGTGACAGGAAAAGCTGATGCCTGGTATGGTTTGGTCGGTTAAGTCCTTGGTTGGTTATGAAATCATTGTCGGTGACTCCAGTGTGCAGATGTAGGGCCCAGTGACCAACAAAGTTGGCTTTGTGGTCTTGCCTGTTACATTTTACAGTTAACCCTTTGCGTGTCGGTAGCGATTTTGATCGAGGTGATTCCTGTCGGAATCACCTCGATCAAAATCGCTACAGACACCCAAAGGGTTAAAAATAATGTATCCATATGCTCGGCGACCCCTTTCTCCTTCTGAATACGTTTGTCTTTATGTGATGTCGGTCTTACGATTGCTGTCACGACGCAAAAATCACAGATCTCAATGAAACCAAGTAGAGACATACACCCCCATAAGCCCCGCGGGGGCCTATGTATGTCCATGCTTTTTGTAAATGCCTGACGTTCACGGTAGATGTGTGTCATCGCAGCAGCAGTAGTAGTAGTACTGAGTAGTATTAGTAGCAGTATTTCTAGTAGTCCTAGTAGTAGTAGTAGTAGCAGCAGCAACAGCAGTAGTGGTAGTATCATTATCATTATTATTATGACTACTATAGCAAATCATTTTTCCCCAACACTCAAGTTTTGACAGCTGTACGAACCGTGCAGGTCGAGCCAGACAGTCGAGACCGGGTCAAAAACTGTCGTCCCAAGTCTGTTCCTATACACACTTCACAGCGATAAGCTTGTGTTTTTGTCCATATCAATGAGGTCGACCTATGGAGTCCACACGTGTGTTATTAGACGGGTGGCTTTTCATACACAGAAATCACGCGTGCAGATATCGCGGTATTCATCCACTCATAGATGGGTGCACAAACAGTACGAGGTGGGTCGCGGGAGGTGGAGGGATAGGTGGGGGAGGGGGGGGGGGAATTGGAGAGGACGGGTTAGGCATTGCCGTCACGGTTTTACAATATCTTTGCTTCGTCATTCACGAATCGCAAAATGATTTGTGCCTTGATGGTCTGTCGACAGTTTCCACAAACCACGGCGATGTTTTTCACAAGTAACGATTAAGCGCGATTTAATCACCTTCTGTCGTCTTTAACCCATTAAGTCTTGAAAACGACATGATCAAATATATATATATTGTTTTTGAGATGGACCGACTACAGATAGTTTAAGGGTAATGTCAGAATAGCTTGGCGCCTGCGGGCGCCAAGCTATTCTGGCATCACCCTTGAACTATCATGGTCGATCAACATCCTGCTTCATGCCGCCTTTCCGGAAGCAATGAGTCTCAAATGAGTTAAACCATCGAGCTATTTTTAAGCTGTCAAAAATTGTCACAGACAATTACACACGGCATAAAACCGGTATATTCAAGGTCCCGGCCCAGGCGTGTAGCCGTCAATTAGCCTCCTCATATTGCATTTGACCGAAGCAGCGCACAATACAAGGCGATAACCCGAACCGACGCGGAAATCATACAGTTAACCTTTTCCTTGCCACTGGTCGCTGATTGTATGTCTAAAATCTTGTGAATTTAACTCATTCTGCCCGCGACACCCCACAGCAAGCCATGACAGTTCAAGGGTGGTGGCAGAAAAGCTTGACGCCTATAGGCGCCAAGCTATTCTGTCACCACCCTTGAACTATCATGGTCGATCTGTCTCCTGAAATGTAATGCAGTCCTCAGAGGATAACTCCAAAATGTGGGGATTTCGTACCTCGGGCACAATGGGTTAACGTCAGAGCCCCAGGCGTCCAGGGATCATAGATACTAAGAGGTGTCAGTCAGAGGCATAGATCCTCGTGGTACGCAGCAGCGGAGGGGACCAGTGATGATCTGTGTCTTTGGGATAAGATCGTGTTCATTCGTTCTCGGCAGTTTTAGGTTAGTTTGGGGGTTTAACATCCACGGCACCGAAGTGATAATGGACGGTTGGTTGGTTGGTTGTAGATTGCTTAACTTCCCGACAACATCAAGACTTTCTCAGGACGTGCCTGCACTTCTTGTTAAAAAAAAAAACAACCAAATAAACAGAACATTGAATGCATGTTGCCAACCGGTCTAATACACTAAATAACCAAGACCATTTAGCAACACACATCCAATATCAAGAGCTACAGGCAGCGCAGACAGTAGGGAGAGTTTAAAAAAGGAAAATACAAGTGAATGGACCAAGGATACTGTTGAACCACTGATGCTTTTGCAGCGTATGATGGACTTTAATGTGAACACAAACATTATTCTGTGGGTGCGAGACTTTTTGAAGGACAGGCCACAACGTGTAAATGTACACGGCAGTCTGTCTGACAAAGTGGTGCTAAATTCAGGCTGCCCTCAGGGTTGTGTCCTCTCTCCGACATTGTTTTCTATATACACAGACCATATGCGTTGTCACACTGCCACTTCTCGTCTCTTAAAGTTCTCAGACGACATGGCCCTTGTACGCCTACTCCAAAAAGAAGACAGTCTGGCCGAGTACTTTGCACAGATAGCAGTATTAGAGTCATGGTGCAAAGATAGTTTTCTGGAAATGAATGTACAGAAAACCAAGGAACTCGTCATTGATCACAGGAAAGTTGATGATATTTTTGTAACTGTCTCAATTAATAATCAACCTGTAGAGGTGGTCACTGAATTTAAGTACCTTGGCACAGTCGTGGATAGTGGGCTGTCCTTCACTGGAAACACTGATCTGATTGTGAAAAAAGCAAACCAGCGTCTGTACCTTCTTAGGAAACTGAGAAGTTTTGATGTCAGTTCCAGGGTTTTAGAATCCGTTTATAGAAGCCTGATCGAAAGCATACTGACGTTTAACACCACTGCTTGGTATGGCAATCTCAGTATGAAAACAGGGGCAGACTGTCATGTATCGTCAGAACAGCTGAGAAGATCATTGGCCTAGGACACTACCCAGTAGATGATCTGTACCATAGAGCTGTCCGAAGGATAGCTGCTAGCATTGTCAGTGATCCTAGTCACCCACTATCTGATCAGTTTCAAATGCTACCATCAGGCAGACGTTTCAACATGCCACTTGCCAAAAGGAATGTTTTTAAGAAGTCTTTTATTCCAACTGCTGTCTCGATTTTGAACTCTCGTTTATAACGCCGCGATAAGTATGATCTACTTAACATTACCTCCCATCTTGTGACAGATTGCTTGTGATAGATTGCTGCAATGATAATTTTTCATGATATGCTTTTGCAGCGTTTGTTAATGTCTTATATTGTTGTTTCATGACGAGCCGAAAGGCAAATTTCTGTCGTGCCTGGACTCGAACAGACAATAAAGTTGTATTGTATTGTATTGTATTGTAGGGTAGACAGAAACACATGCCCCAGAAAAGAAGGGAAACTCCACCCTGTGGGGCTGACCAGGGTGACCCTGGGAACTAAAAAGTAGATAACCCCACCGAAGTCCCCCAGGGCAGACCCGGGTGGGGGGATAATGGACGACGGGTAGTTACTGGGGACAGGGAAATCTATTGCCTATGGAATACGACCTGAACATTGATCAATTCAGGCGCATTGCGACTGTGCCACTTTTATTTACCAGGACCTTCAACAGACATGCTATGGAACAAGTCCGTCTTTTTTTTCCCTGGACTGCGAGTCCAGCTACCGGGGCCGGGACGGTGACTCGAACCCACGACCCGGTGATTCCTTCGCTCTCTTGTTCCGACGCTTAACCGCCTGAGCTATTGCGGACTCTGTTTTCGACAGTGAATAGATGAAAACTCAAAGCGATCACGCACAGTTAACTCATTCGAGACGTGCCGCCTCCGGATACGCGGCATAAGCCGCGTATCCGGATGCGGCACGACTCAAATGAGTTAAAATATTGCATTGAAAGCTGCTCATTATACTGAGTATTACAAAGCCTGCATTAAAAATTTTAAAACAAAATATCGTCAGGTGTACAACATATGCCTTTCTGATATGCAATACAAGTCTTACTGGTAGGCCGTTACAAGCTCCCCCCCCCCCCCCCAAAGCCCTTACTTCTGCAAGAGGTATAGACACTCACTATGAGAGTGAATGCAGGGACTCATGAGAATCTTTGCCTCTTGCTCGTAGGAATGGGAACATTTATAAGCCAAATACAGCGAACGTTATTTAGATTAAGAACAGAGACTGTACAGACTACAGTGACTGCCGTGCGACCTATTGAAAAACAGCAGAATGAAAGTCATTCTCTGTGTGAAAGTCATTCTAGAAGGATCGTAATTTGAGGCTTTCACGGCCTGGAAGAATCACCGTCTATCTGGTTCCGTATATGCTTTACCGTGACGGTACATGTTCATTGGCAACAAGGTATTTCCCGCTCTTGTAGATAAAGATTACACAGAGGAAATGTAAATTTATGAGGACCAATGAATCAGAACTAATTTATGATTCCAGTTATTGGCAATAATTTTCGCACAGGAAAATGATGTCCGTACTACCTTTTAACCACAGGCGTCTGATGGGTGCGCGCCGATATCCACAAAATTAATATGGGTTTTGCAATTGCGCACTCGAACAGTTACGAGACAGAGCCCTGGTTTGTCAACACGAACCGTCAAACGCCTCTGATCATAATCATGACTGTATGTGCAGGCAATGTGTGTAGCCCAAGGTGCTTCCCTGTTTGTGCGTGTGCGTGCGGGCTTGCACAGGGGCGGATCAGTTACATCAAAAGGGGAGGAGGGGGGGGGGGGGGGGTCAGCTTTATGTTTGGGACCTCAGGCAACCTTGCTTCCCAGTGGCCGAAAAATCAAATAATGGGGGTGGGTGGCGGGGTGTGGGTACCTTTCCAGTCTCCAAAATTTTGAAAGGGGGTGCGGGGGGGGGGGGGGGAGTTCCAAACGCCCAAAAAGGCAATTTGTTATGGCATTTTAAAGGTCTAGTTATGGTTCATTTAGACACAGGACAATCCAGTTCAGCACACGTCGTCTTTATATCATGAAACCTGACAATGACTTGATGATAATGATGTCTACTTGTAATGTGCATCCACTCCATGTCCATGCTAGCAGCATGCACAGGGCGCAAAAAAAAAAAAAAAAAAAAAAAAAAAAAAATCTGGTGCACAGTAGTCCTAGAATTAAAAGTCCAGAAAGAGTTGGGTCTTGATGTGCCTCCTGAAGGTGCCAATGCAGGCAATGTCCCTTAAAGATTGTGGTAGTCCATTCCACAGCCTAGGTCCGCAGTGTGAAAATCCCCGGAAACCAAGTCGCTTCTTTGTGTGGCTTTCAACACTTGGGGTGCAGAGTTTGGACCGGACAGCAGAACTTGAACGCAGCTGCCCCGGAGGGTTATAATAATAATAATAATGAGTATTTATAGTAGCGCTTAATCTTACTCAAAAGCTCTAAGCGCTTTACAATCTGTACACAAAAATAAAAATACAATGACATATGCACATAACAAACAAAGCACAATGCCCGAACACACCACTTTTACAATAAACTAAACAATACATACATAATAATTTATATTCTAATTAACATTCAGTCTAAACAAGGAGGATTGCAAAACTACAACTAAGGCATCAAACACTGGCAGTTATTCAAAGTAAAGCTTGAAGAGGTGAGTTTTCAACGACCTCTTGAAGTCAGAGACAGACTCACTGTTTCTGACCTCAAGAGGAAGTGTATTCCATAACACTGGGGCTTGATAAACAAAAGTGCGCTGACCAAATGTTTTAGTTTGGACAGAAGGTACACACAACTTCCGTTTATCAGAAGAGGAGCGGAGCTCACGAGAGGGTGTATACACGTGCAGCAAAGAGGACAAGTATTCAGGGCTGGTGCCTGAAAGACAGTTAAAACAGATTGACATAATTGACAGATTATCACACCGCTCTAGAAATACAACGCTTTCAGTACGAGAAACAGCTAAAAATAGATTGACACGCTACAGGCAGCGCAGAATAAATAAGTGCGGTTACGCGTGTGCTTTTGCTGCGTGTCCAACTTGCTGTTAAAGTTCATTAGGTGCGTCGACAAGGCATAAACACAAATGGTGCTGAAATGTGTCTTCAGATTTATGGGTCATCATCATCATCAGTCCCTTGCCCGAACTGGGCGTTGGGGGGACTGAAAGGCAGCAGCAACAGACAGTGCTCTCCACTGAGTTCTATTTTGGGCGGTGGCAAGCAAGTCTGACATCTCGAGTTCGGTCCATTCTTTTATGTTTGCGACCCAACTCTTTCTCTGACGACCTCGCCGACGACTTCCTTCGAGAGTGCCTTGGAGGATAGTCTTGGACAATGTGTTGTGTCGGGTCACGTGGCCAAACCAAGCAAGCTTGCGCCGTTTCACGGTTGCCAGAAGGGGTTCATGTGGGCCCACCAGAGAAGTGACGATGCTCCGTACATATTCGTTGGTCTTGTGCTCGCGGTACGAGATGCGGAGCAACTTCCTCAGGCACTTGTTCTCAAAGGCCTGGATTTTCTTTTCTGAGTCTGCAAGCAGTGTCCAAGTCTCACAGCCGTAGAGTAGAATAGACACTATGAGGGACTTGTAAAGCCTGTACTTGATGGTGAAGCTGATGGAGTTACTTCGCCATATCCTGTCCAGCCTGGCCATTGCGGATGTTGCTGTACCTATCCTGATACGGATCTCTGCTATGCAACTACCGTCTTTGGACAGGGTGGCTCCCAAGTACTTGAAGCTATTGACCTCTTCTAGCTTTTGGCCATTCATGTGAATGTTGCTGCTGCTGTCGCTTGTGGTGTTGATCATCACTTTGCTTTTATCCGTACTGATCTCCATGCCATAAGACCCTGCGCTACTTGAAAGTTTGTCTGTCAGGTTTTGGAGCTCACTATTGCTGCCTGCCATGAGGTCAATGTCGTCTGCGAATCGAAGATTGCACAGAGATCTGCCACCAATAGAGATTGAAGTATGGTGGTCGTGGAGGGTTTCCTGCATGATCTTCTCCAGGAATATGTTGAAAAGGACAGGAGAGAGCAGGCATCCTTGACGGACACCGATCGTCGTCCTGAAGAACTCGCCTGACTGATTGTTAAGTAGAACCGCGCTGCAGGCGTTCTTGTAAAGCGCTTCTATCATTTGGATCAGTCCCTCCTCTATGTTGAACGATCTCATGACTTGCCAGAGTCCGTCGTGCCAGACGCGATCAAATGCTTTCCTGAAATCAATGAAGTTGTGGTAGAGTTCGCGCTGATGCTGCAGATGTTTCTCGATCAGGACGCGGCAGTTGAAAATCTGCTCTACAGTGCTTCTTCCAACTCTGAAGCCAGCCTGTTCTTCTGCCAGCAGTTCCTCAGCGAAAGTTTTGAGGCGGTTGAGAATGATTCTAAGCATTACTTTGCTAGGGTGACTTATCAGACTGATAGTTCTGTAGTTCTGGCACTGTTTCAGGTTTCCTTTCTTGGGGAGCGGGATCACTAGAGACTGTGTCCATTCTACTGGCCATTTCTTTTGCTCCCAGATCTTTTGACAGAGTGTAGTGAGGACCTTCGTTGTTACTTCTCCTCCATGTTTCAACAGTTCAGCAGGTACGTTGTCTACACCTGGAGACTTTCCTCCCTTCAGGCCGCGTACGGCTGCTTCCACCTCTTCAGCTAACACTGGCAGGTCTTCAGCCTTCCTGGCCCCAGCCTTGTTGTTTTGGAGGATGCTGGTGTCTGGCTCAGCCTTGTAGTTATACAAGTCTCGGCAGTACTCAGTCCATCTGTTTAGTACAGCAGTGTTTTCCGTAAGGAGTTGGCCGCTGCTGTCTTCGATGACTGTGGCTGTTCGCTGTTGAGTCTTGGTGAGGGTCCTTAGCGTTTCATAAGCCTTCTTGCTGTTGCCATTTGCCATGCCCTCTTCCATGCTACAACACTGGTCTTCAATCCAATCTTCTTTGGCTTCTTTCATCCTCTTCCTGATCTTCTTGTTGACAAGTCTGTACTTGTTTGCTGATGTGAGGTTTTGGCCTCTCTTTTTCTTCCAGGCTCTCCTCTCATCACAGAGATCGAGGATGTCATCGGTGACCCAGGGCTGTTTGCGCTTCCTCTGCTTCCCCAGCACTTCTTCTGCTGTAGAAAGTAACACCTCTTTTATATTTCCAGCAAGGGTGTCTACGTCGCAGTCCAAAGTAGCCAAGGCTGCAAATCTGCCTCCCACCTGGGCTTGGAAGAGCTCTTCTACTTCCGGGTCTTTTAGCTTCTGGAGGTCGAATCTGATGCGAGGGTTCTTGCTATCTCGTTTCAATGCCAGCTTCAACTTGAGGCTAGTAAGGACGAGGTTGTGGTCGCTGCCAATATCAGCGCCAGGAAAGGACCTCGTTTGTGCTTTGTTAACGCTGGATTTGAATCGTCGAGGCAGCAAGATGAAGTCAATCTGGTTATGGACCAGGCCTCCTGGCGATTGCCATGTCACTGTTCTTGACTTCTTGTGTGGATGGAGGGTATTAGCAACGGTGAGACGGTGACTCTCTGCGAACTCTAAAAGTCGCAGGCCTCTGTCATTTGTTTCTCCAAGGCCAAACTTGCCAGCTGTTCCTGCCCATTGTTGGTAGGCGTCAGGGCCGATCTTTGCATTCCAGTCACCGAGGACAGTCAGAATGTCTTTCTTAGGTGTTTTCTTGATGATGTTGTCCAGTTGTTCGTAAAATTCTTCTAATTCTTCATCATCATGGTCTGCTGTTGGAGCGTATACTTATATGATAGTGATGTTGTGCGGTCGGGCGGAGATGCGGATGGAGATTAGTCTGCTTGACACGGGGGTGCAGCTGATGACAGTTCCAACCACCTCTTTCCTTACGATAAAAGCTACGCCATGTTCGTGCTTGGTTTCTTTTCCGCTGAACCAGATTTTATGGCCTTCATCTGTTGTTGTTTCTCCGAAGCCTGTCCATCGATTTATGGGTAGTGGTACTTTAACTCATTCTACCCCAAGACCAAAATCCCCCAAATGTTGCCGTTGTCCTCTGAAGACTGCATTGCAGTGCAGGACACAGATCGACCATGATAGTTCAAGGGTGATGCCAGAATAGCTTGGCGCCCATAGGCGCCAAGCTATTCTGCCATCACCCTTGAACTATCATGGTCGATCGTTATCTTGCTGTGGTGTGTCTGAGGTAGAATGAGTGAAAGAATTTATGGCCTCGGGGTCCGGACCCACCTCCACCCCCCTCTAATTCTTCCCCCCCCCCTTCACTAATCCTCCCTCCCCCTCCCCCCACCCTTACAAATCCGCCCCTGGTGCGATGTGTTACAGTCACTACCCCTCAACTAAGGAAGGATATGACTGCTGCCCAAAGAGAAAGTTTCCTCAATGTGTAGATGAAAGCTGATGACTTCATACAAAGGAAGGATATGACTGCTGCCCAAAGAGAAAGTTTCCTCAATCTGAAGATGAAAGCTAATGACTTCATACATGTATAAGGAAAGAACACACGGAAGAAGGAAAGTTTGCACACAGCGTTCTTAACAGTATAACATAGTGCATCTGAACTCAAAGGCTTCACACCAGGACTGAGATGGATCGACCATGTCAATTCAAGGATAGTGTCAGATTCGCTTGGCGCCATCAGGCACTACCCTAGAATTATCATGGTTGATCCAGCTCCTCAGGCACCGGTACGTAGTCGTTAAGTGACACCTTCCAAATTTGGTAAGTGCGGCCTTGGGCATCAATGGGTTAATATTGTGCGCTGGTCTATAACTATGGACCTCATGGCCTCAGCCCAAGGAATCAGTTGCACGAGGGAGCTTAGTCCTGCGCCAGGCACCAAGTCAGCTGCTCCGCTATAGTGAGCCAAGTCCTGCGCCAGGCACTAAGTCACTAAGTCAGCTGCTCCGCTACAGTGAGCCAAGTCCTGCGCCAGGCACCAAGTCAGCTGCTCCGCTATAGTGAGCCAAGTCCTGCGCCAGGCACTAAGTCAGCTGCTCCGCTACAGTGAGCCAAGTCCTGCGCCAGGCACCAAGTCAGCTGCTCCGCTATAGTGAGCCAAGTCCTGCGCCAGGCACTGTCAGCTGCTCCGCTACAGTGAGCCAAGTCCTGCGCCAGGCACTAAGTCACTGTCAGCTGCTCCGCTACAGTGAGCCAAGTCCTGCGCCAGGCACCAAGTCAGCTGCTCCGCTATAGTGAGCCAAGTCCTGCGCCAGGCACTAAGTCAGCTGCTCCGCTACAGTGAGCCAAGTCCTGCGCCAGGCACCAAGTCAGCTGCTGCGCTATAGTGAGCCAAATCCTGCGCCAGGCACCAAGTCAGCTGCTCCGCTATAGTGAGCCAAGTCCTGCGCAAAGCACTAAGCTGCTCCGCTATAGTGAGCCAAGTCCTGCGCCAGGCACCAAGTCAGCTGCTCCGCTATAGTGAGCCAAGTCCTGCGCCAGGCACTAACTCAGCTGCTCCGCTATAGTGAGCCAAGTCCTGCGCCAGCCAGCTATCGCGGAGCACCTTGCTTAGTGGCTAGCGCAGGTCTAAACTCACTCACGCATCTGGAGTGGGTTGCATGTAGCGTGCTTAAATATAGTGTGTTAAGCTCGCTGACTTAAGGCCTTCCGTGCTCAGTAAAGCTCTTGCTTAGTGCGCGAGTGCCGTTTTCTGTTGCATGGAGCGACTTAGTGACGTGCCGGTCCCAGCGCTCCCTTTTCTGCTGCTATATATAAAAGGCCAGATCACCGTCAGTATAAAATATTTTCCCCTCCACGCACTAAACGGTAACCCTTCTACCGTTCTATTTTACTCTTCGCTGAGGCGGCAATAAGGCATTTGCCCTTAAACGTGCGGACCAACACGATCCCAGTCAGACAAGTGTCCTCGGCCGGTCGTGTGTCAGCCGGTGTGCGCGCGGGCCAGCTGTGGCTGATAGCCGCCCGATTACCTCTTGCTTGTTGGGATTATTTTTCTGTCGCGACCCTCACTATCAGTGAAATACAGTTTTTGTATGCATACAGACTCAGGCTATTGGCGCATATGCGAATTAACTTGTTTAATACTATGATCAAAAATTGTATAGGCAGTGCCCGTCTGTAAGTTTGGGCGCGAATTTCTCTCGTGAACGTCACTGTGAGACAAAAGGTACCAACTCTTGGCAGAGTTTAGACGAATTACGAATAAATTATACAAAAATGTTTGTCATCACAGACTGAATGAGTGTGCTATTTTCTCATTTCAGACACAATTCCCTTTGTGTTCTTCAAGTTTACTGTCGGTCGAATCGAATTGTTCACTGACTACACAAAGGTAGAGGTCATTGGACAAGTTTACACGAAACAAAACAACAACAACAACAAAGAAACTTATTTTTTAAACTTCATGGTCACAGCTTGTTTGTGTGATGGTCTGTGATTTTTCATCTTACGACTCTTTGAAAAGATTAAAAAAAAAATTACACACCAGCACACCTACACCGACTTTTTCAAGTAAAGTTAGTTATACGTGTTGTGCGCGAGATGTTAACGCTTTCACTACCGACACAAACTGAACACAAATGCAAACTGAACGCAAATTCAAGAGGCATAGATCCTCGTGAGCCCCCGCAGTCGCGGGGGCTCATGAGGATCTACGCCTCTTGCTGAAACCACTTGGCATGCGTGTTCTTTTGACACCTGGGGATCCGCTTTAAAGTTGAACTTATAATGATTTTAAAAACACAATCCGCACCCACTGACAGTAAGTGTGTTGCCGGCTTCTCTCGTTCACAAAGCACACTGCACAATCAAAGCAAGACGGGCCATCACTGCAGTAAAGCCCTCAAGAAGATTCTTCAAGCAACCCGAAGTCACTTGTACCAGGTTTTGAGGTATTTGATAGCCAACTCGAGAATACTACAAGACATAAATCATAGACAATTATTTGATAACGTGTGTTGCGAGCAAACTGTAAACAAAGTTGCCAGTCGCTTATAAAATTAACGTCACTGCAGCGTCACGGCCTTTCTATGCCCGCACGTATTACGCATGACAATTTGAAGCGTTACAAAGATAGCGATCGACTCAAGATCGGTAGTTAAACTGAGGGATATGAATTGTTACTCACGTGAAGCAAGCTTTTCATCCGGCTGTGAGAAACGTCCTTTCAGTGACGAACGCATAAAGTCTCTATTATTTTGATAGGTGCGCACCGTAAAAAAATATTTTAAAAAAAATGTGGCTTCAAAAACAACGCCGATGACAAACGCAGAAAGACGGGCGAAAACAGCAGAGAACTTGGGTCCGTATCTGTCTGTATCTGTGCCTGGCCACATGAGACCGTTATCTCACACGTCATAAATAGGTCAGTATAAGGGTTATCTGTTTTACAAGACAGCCATGATAGCCCAAAGGTAGCACAACGACCAACGCTGTGCCGACTGACTCCAATGCAAGAGGCATAGATCCTCATGAGCCCCCGCAATTGCGGGGGCTCATGAGGATCTATGCCTCTTGCGGCTGGCAGCGAGGGAGGCAACTCAGTAAATCGTTGCGACACATTTTCTTTTCCAAAGGATATAGTAAGTTTCTCTTTCAGCATCACCAGTAGACCAGACATTGTAGGCATGCACTGTGGTCGCGCTCAGGAAGCAGAGGGAAAAGACTGAAGATTGTATAAAATGTGCATGTACTTACTTTCTAATCCGCTTAACCCCAAGGCCGGATTTCTTGCAGACGTCATCTTACGACCATGTACCAGTTGCAGGAGATGGATCGACCATGATAATTCAAGGGCAGTGCCAGATTAGCTTGGCGCCGACAGGCGCCAAGCTAATCTGGCAATGCCCTTGAATTATCATGGTCGATCCATTGTCGGCGCCAATCTAATCTGGCACTGCCCTTGAATTATCATGGTCGATCCATCCTCTGCTACAGTGCTTTGGGGCTAATCTGGATAACCGGCAGAACTTGACTTTCTGATGACATCTCCTAGCGGCTCAACAGTCTGAATATGAATGCCTAGTTGTTTGCTTAACTTTCAGTACAGACATGTGTGCGGTGTACTCAGAGCCGCCTGGCCCCCGTAGCAAAACGTGTTCGGGCCCACGGGCGGCCGTCACAGGCCCGAGGACATTTGTTTGCTGGGAAGGTCCTACATCAGGAACCAAGACTCAAATAAACCACTGAAATAATTTGCAGACAACTGATTCTCTTCTGACAACTCGCATGCACAGGACCCCAAATTTGAATCCATTAAAAAAATGAAAATCTGCATCATGTGGCCGGCACAAGTGTAAATGCTACTTAGTGCATAATAATAACACGGTGACGATGTTAATGCATTTTCGTCAAAGTACTCGAGTTTTAACTGAGGTAAAGGCACATGTCAAAAGACCATATACCATGATTGAACACCAGGAAGCACTAAACACCACACTGTGACATAGGGCCATGACGAGTGGTGCTTTGCTTAAATGCAAATCCGCTGCGCCACCGCGTCATTGCGCGCGGCCATTGCGTAAATAGCTCGGCAGAATACAAGGGAGGAAACGAGCCACACCTGCGAAATTCTAGCTGTGACCGGAAGTATCCCGGACCTCTTTCTCAACATCTAGAGTTGAACGTTCAACCCATTAGTAGAGTGCCGTGAAAGAGGCCACTATGCACTGCTGTGCATCCACTGTTTTCTGCCGCGTTTACTCTAAAGTCGAAGTGGGGGTGGCGCAGCGGATTCGCTTTTAAGGCCACGATCCACCGTCCGTTCGTGCCAAAAAGGAGGAGGGAAAAACCTACGCCAAACTACAAACCATCATGCTACAATTCTTGTTAACTACGCCAATACTGCTAGTCTCCAATCACTTCTAGTGCCAGTGGGACAGTAAACTGGAACAAAGCATCTGTTCGTGCCGTGCGACAGTGCGGGATTATCGGTCGCCTGATCGGATGTCTGACGGGATGGAGCGCTCCACATTCCCGCATTGCCTGTCCCGCATAATCATATCACAGCCTGCGGTCAACAGATGAAACTCAAAGAACTTACTTTCAGACTTGCCCCCAGTCGCACGTACAGACTCTCGCACCACAGACGCATACACCGCCACTGACTCAGACTCACGGGCGCATTCACGCGGTAAAACTCAACACGGGCTTTCTGTCTAACGAAGGCGTTTATAACAAAATAAACAGTAAAAGAACGCTAAAAAACTATCAAACTATATACACCACACCTTCCCCACTACCAGCATCTCAAAACCACATGCATACACACAATATCAAGGCTAGGCTAGGTAGTAGTCTCTCACACTCCAACCTGTTTGGTGTTCTCGCCTGGTTACGTTCAGTCCTTTCACGTCTAGGCGTGCAAGTCCTTCGTACGCTCCCGAGTCGTCCTGTCTCTCGTACCGTGGACGTCCTCGTTACTCGTACCGTATCTTCGCTGTGACCCAAGTGTCTCGGCACCGGTCGCTCACTCCCCGAGTGAAGAGATGGAGAGGCTTCGCATTAGGTCCCTGGTGACTGACGTCTCGGCGTCCGTCGCTCCAACCTCCGAAAAGCACTCTGAACTGTAATAAAGTCCTAAATCGTAACACTTGCTAAACACACACACATACTGGATAATATGAGATACATTACGTAACCTGGCTGATACGAATAACTCACACGTTCATTCACACACACACGTGCTCCATAAACCAACTACTTTCGTAACACCCCATAACTCTGTCACTACCTTGAAACAGACTATAACCGCTATACACGGGAAAAGACTATACTTAACCACGTACTACCTTCACAACGACTTAAGGCCCCGCCACACGAGCCGGTTGTGTCCCGATTTTGAAGCCGATTCCGATCCGATTGCGATCGGATGACGTCAATTATCCGATCCGGTCCCAATCGGCTGGGAATCGGGTGTCTAGGACCTGCTCTATTTTCCCGATCCGATTCGGCCCCGGTTGTAAGCTTCAATCAATCAGAGCGCGTCTCGCAAAGCATGTCGTAGTTTGCAAATGGCGGAACACCCCTGTTGTGATCAGTACCACCGCCGTTGCCGCTGATGTTTCGCACGCCTCTTCCCGAATATGATGCAAAACTGCTGATAATGCAAGCACATCATCATCACTGTCAAAACTAGCAGCCATTTTGCAGAACAGGTACGACTTTGACCTTCGGTTCAAACCGGTCGGCTAAACAAGTCGGGAAATGTCAGTGTGGCAGTGCACACGTTTTTAGTCAGGCCCGATCACCTACCGATTCGAAAACTGATCGGGAATCGGCCTCAAAACTGGGCTCGTGTAGTAGGGCCTTTAGGCATACATGCCTCACATTCCTTAGTTATCCCTCTCGGTAAATAACTATAACGAAACACCGGTTACCTCAAATCCAAACTAACATAACTGACCAAACCAGTCAACACTACACAACCGAATAACTCATATTTACGCATACTATCTTCAACACAATAACCATCAATAATATGTATAGAAACATACCTGAATTCTAGGTTTTAGAGTCTTGGAATAGGGGGCTAAGGTATCTTACACACGTCTGTCCTCACTGAGAGTAAAGCCCGCACTAACGTTTCTACAGCTCTGCCAGACTGAGCTCTCGCCTACAACTCACTAAAACTCCGTGCTAAACGTTCCTTTAAGATTCCACGTGGATCTCGTGTCTCACGGACTAGTTGTCACAAGACAAACCGCTAACAAAACTGTACCGTATTAAACCTACTGTGTGAACCCTATGCGTGCGCATAGAGTTTCATCACAACTTGGTACATTATCAGGAACTGGGCCTGAGTGGATTCCAGCCCCCGATTCCTCGTTCGTTGGTCCTTGTACTGTTTCAGCGAACAGTCCCACAAAACACTATGATCATGGTATAATTCAGTCATGGCCGATGTTTGCTCACGCGAAATCTCCGCCATTTTTTTTTTAGATCTGCGAAAAAAGGAAGAAAGCGGTGTGCGCGAAACTGGCAATGTGATTGGTCATCTGATGCCAGGCGTCTGGTCTCCGACCCCTCTCCGTAATGATTAAGCTGTAAACATCGGAAGACAGTACTCCACCGTGACAGCTGAAGAGCTGTGCCCACCCATCGAGGAAAAAGTCCTCGGACCGAAGTCCGTAAGTGTTGGCCGTGCACCGACCAACTGACTCGGTCGAAGAAAGTGTGTCATTGTAATAGAAGGAGAATCGTGCTTTTCGCACAAATGGACTTGTTGTCTTTTGTCTTCAGAGGGCAGACTGTAGCAGATGTCAGCCCGAGGACGTTGCTGATCAGGCACTACAGCAGCCAAGCTATCATGATAGATCTATCACAGTCACGGTCGGATGGTCGCTCCGTTGCTTACAAACCCAACGCTTTATTGCTAATATTCTAACGGTGAACTGCCCTCTATTTTGTTATAAGACGTGAAATATAAAATAAAACAACGTACGAAAACATGAGAAAACCGCGACCCAGTTTTTATAAGCTGGTACATCCACAATTAAAAAAAAAGAAAAACTTTTGTCGAAACGCCGGTCTTAAAGAGTGTTGTTATATATACGACTAATGTTATATCCATCCTCATAATATGCGACATTCCTTGTACATTACGAAACTGTTCCGTGTAGTTTTATGGCAGTCGAATTGTACCCAATGCACAAAAGGCCATCGGACCGATGTCGGTCGCCGTTGGCCCGTGCGCGGGCCAACGGCGGCCAACATCGGTCTGATGGCCTTTGCGCAAGGGGTATTAGTTGGTATGATGCCGAAAGAATGTTAAATCCAAAACAAACACTGAGGACAACCGCGCTTGTTGCAGACTATATACAATGGCAACACCTTGGTCCCGACTCATCCTGAATATACATCGCGCCGCTTTAAATGCGATTCTGAAACAATGCCCACAGTTTGTGTTTTCTTCTCTAATTCCGGAACTAACGACGATACTTGTAGGGATAAGACCTTATGCACAATATCGCACGTGTCAATGCACGTGTCGCCGACGCATCCTGAATATACATCGCGCTTTAAATGTGATTCTAAAATTAAAAAAATTCTAAAGCAATGCTCTATGCGTATTTTCGTCTCTAATTCCGCAGCTTATGACCATATTTTGTAGATAAGCCCTTACGCACAATATCACTCGTGTCCTACACGTAAGTTGTTTTCCCCTAGTAATATACAGGTACAAACGACAAATTAGTCTTCTGCAAACTTACCTGCGGTCCTCCGAAGGCTTGCGTATCCAACCTGGATTTAAACTCAAGTTGCGGTTGGGGGCACGTATTTAAAGAGAACGCCTGGCCTCTTTCATTGCCGCAGTCAAGAATTGTCTGTTTACAGTTCTGTTGACCCAGAATAATTCCTCGCAAAAGGCCATAGCGGTGTGGACGTTGGCCGCCGTGGCCCGCGCACGCCCGTGCGCGGGCCGCGTCGGCCAACGCCCGCCCTATGGCCTCTTACACACTGGATATTCCTTGGAGAATAGCTATGCGAGAAAGTGTCATACCATCTCTAGGGCTCTGTGTATACGCGTCCAAATTTTTGGAGACGGCCGGCGTCGGACATTGTCACACTACCAGTAAGTCGCTGCACTGACTCGGGCTGACCCACGCTGGCTACCCGACCTCCTTCGTTCTCGGGGTTCGGAGCCATGTGTACACAGTGTGGGCCTGACCAAAAACACGCAAGACCTGCATCGTGCCTGCTAGTGTCTAGACCCCATCTTAACCCTTTTAGCCCCACGACCATACTTGTAAAAATTTGGAAGTGTCACCTAACGAATATGTGCCAGTTGCAGGAGATGGGTCGACTATGGATGATAATTCGGGCGCCAAGCTAATCTGGTACTATCCTTGAATTAACATGGTCGATACATTTCCCGCCGCAGTGCGTCGCGGCTATTTGGGTTTAACAAGCGCAACGACACTGTAATTGAGTATATAATCAGCAATAATAATAATAATAATAATAATAATAATAATAATAATAATAATAATAATAATAATAATAATAATGAACATTCACAAGAGCGCATATTTTACTGTTACGTGATAGTCGTAGTATGAAACAATCACACCAGACGCACGCACGTAGGGTTCTTGTAAAGAAACTAGCTGCAACTCGTCACACGTGGCACAAGGTTGGAACCACACACTGGAGTAACAGTTCCATATGCAATCTCAGCACAATGCATTCACATTGATACACTGTCTCCTCTACAATGCATCAACACTTTTGACACACTGCGTCTCTCATACAATGTACACACATAAGTCGCTAACAGCCCCTTTTATACTATTACAGATTTCCAAAACAATCCGGCAAAAGAGCACTCTAGATCTGCCTACAACTTTCTACAAACTTCGACTAATTCCAGAAAATCCTTGATTTCATTCATTGTTGCTAACTGTTGCGAAACATGTTTACTTTGACGTCATATCTGAGGTCATTAGAAAGATCGCGACCCTGCTAGAACCTTCCATTCTAATGTAGGTCAAACTTTACAATATGGTAGCGAAAATACGCGTCACAACAAAAATCGATGGCAATTCTCCGTGCGAAAGAAAACAAATCCTACAAAAATGTACGTAATTCTTGTCCAAAATAACACAAATGAATATCGGATCTTTCCTATGATCAACACACACATACTCTCAAAAGAATAACACAACCACAAACGTAACACTGACAATAAGCACTAAGCGCCCAAATGCTAAACCCTTAACCCCCTTCCGCTCAGTCATGTACTTGCTACATCCACTGCACCATACTTGAGCTAGCACGGTCGATCCCTCTCCCGCGGTCGACACTTGACGTGCAAGAGTCAGGGCCGGTCATCGCGGGAGACGTGGTCCCTCAGAGATATTTGGACACTTATGCGGCCACAAGATAACAGAGCTTAGTGCATTCCCTTGTCAAATCGTAACATCTTGCGAGAGGCGCGAAACGTCATGCGCCCATGCGACTGCAGGGACTCATGAGAATCTATGCCTCTTGCTGGAAACACCAGACCCGTTTACATCCTTGTGCTGAGGATGAAACGGTTCTGGGTTAACTCTACAGGCACTTGTCCATTAACCCGTGTTTATCCCCGAGACCGCATTTTCCAAATATTGGCGGCGTCACGTAAGGACTATACCAGGTGCAGGAGATGTATCAACCATGATAATTCAAGGGTAGTGCCAGATCAGCTTGGCGCCTGAAGGCGCCAAGCTGATCTGGCACTACCCTTGAATTATCATGGTCGATCAATCTCCTGCTGTAGCGCGTCGGGGCTAAATAGGCTACTCAAGTAAAGATGCGCGGGCCTTCCTGGAGTATTTTGGACCTGCGCGTGGCTACTGACTGGATGAGCGGGGCCGACTGACAGCCAACGTCCGCCCGAGGAGAGGTGCTCACTAGGTGGAGTGGGCTGGACTGACGGGGTCAGCCAGAGGGTGTCCTCCCATACCCCTTGTGTGATTATGCACAACTCTTCTACACGTTCACCAGTAGTTCACCGGAGAAGAAGAGCACAAACGACTTTTTTTTTTTTTAATGGCAGCATTATTGTAAGACATAATATTAACTCATTCAGCCCGACGGCCGTATTTCCCA
The DNA here is from genome assembly GCA_036245525.1 of Semisulcospira habei. Lineage (NCBI taxonomy): Eukaryota > Metazoa > Mollusca > Gastropoda > Semisulcospiridae > Semisulcospira > Semisulcospira habei. The sequence goes on along the minus strand of BTPG01000008.1, from coordinate 5,722,844 downwards.
AATTTTGGAGGCGTCATCTAACGACTATGCACCTAGTGTTGCAGGAGATGGGGATCGACCATGATAATTCAAGGGTAGTGCCATTGCGGCCGACGTCGGCCCGAAAGCCTTTGCTTAGGTCCACTGCCGGCGCTGTAGGCTTGACCTGGCTACATTCGCATTCCTGGTAGCCACCCCCCAGGTGTGTTTATCCCCCACGAGCTGTTATTAACTCATTATGGGCTCTGCCATTATTAACCCAGCTAACCTACTGAAAATGCCAAGTGAGTGAACAGTAGGTCGGCCCTCTTTGTTAACTCTTTAGTTACCCAAGTTTCGGAATGCTCAAGTTAGTTAGTTAGTTCGGGGTTTAACGTCCACGGCACCGAAGTGATAAGGGACGACCCTGACGGGCGGGTTATGGGGGACAGGGAAATCTATTGCCTATGGAGAACGACCTGAACACTGATCAACTCAGGCGCACTCCAACTGTGCCACTTTGATTGACCACGACCTTTCAACGGACATGCTATTGAACAGGCCCGTCTTTTTTCCCTGGATTGTGAGTCCAGCTACCGGGGCCGGGACGGAATTCGAACCCACGACCCGGCGATTCCCTTCGCTCTCCTGCTCCGACGCTTAACCGCCTGAGCTATTTCAGATTCATGGAATGCTCAAGGACTCTATATAACTCGAATCGTTCCAAATCAAACAGTGTTACATTTCAAGTTTAGGAGACTTCTTGAGAAGAGCCACGATTCACTTTACGTTGTAGGGTAAGGCTAGGAGTTTAAACTTAGTAATCAAAAGCAAAACGAGAGGGGAGGGGAGGGGCGGTCGGTAGGGGGAGGTAGGGGGTGGGCGTGGTGGGTGGGAGGGCTTTTTCTCCACCTACTTTGTACCCTTTACATGACTATCACATTTCGACAGTGAGCCAGGCCAGAGTCTGGTCGCATCAGTTTTCATATTATATACAATTTGACAGCTTTAGTGTACGTGTGTATCAATCAACTGTTTGCTCTTTTTTTCCAGAGAGAGGTGGATCTGAATGAGGGTGGAGCCCCTCTCCCCCCCCCCCCCGCCCGCACAATGGGAATGAAGGTCTGGGGAGGCCTTTTGTGTTAGGTTGACTGAAGGTCCCAAACAAAATGTTGGACCCTCCCGCCTTGTAGGTACCTAACTGATCCGCCCCTGCGGTAATTGGTAGACACCTCTTTCACAGAAATTGAAGGAGTACAGAAGGTAAACGGTCCATCCAAAACACACGGGCATCCTGGGTTAGTTCTTTCCGTGAAATGGCTGACAGGAGCACAGTTCAATCCAGTACAGCCATGCTATCTTGGCTACAGAGTACTTTTCACTAAAAAGAATGTCGTTTTTAAGTGCAGTTAATCAGAGTGAGTGTCATTAATGCGCGCTGCTCCATGACACGCTACAAGGGTAGTGCCAGATTAGCTTGGCGCCTGAAGGCGCCAATCTAATCTGGCACTACCCTTGAATTATCATGTTAATTTCAACAACAACAACAAAATCTTTATTATCCATTTAAAATTAATATATTTGTATAAAATGGAAATTTGTCTTCGGCTCACAAACATGAACAAGCAATTAAACACATATTGAAATAAAAATCCCTCCGCACGCCTGTTAGAATATTAGAATAGATTATAGAATCCTTGCCGAATCACATTCTATTGATCACTTTGAATCACATTATCACAAAATTTCTCCCGATACAGCGGGTAAACCCAATGTTGTCTTGCCCCAACAAAGACTTTTCTTACCCTTCTTTTTCTCAACCCACGGGAGTAGGCGGAGATATTTCATACCGCCCGTTGTGCGCTACGCGGCAACTCTTCTACACGTTCACACGGGAAAACGAGCAGAAAAGACTTTTTTTAATGACAGCATTGTTGTAAGACATATTTGAGAGTCCGAAATAGCTCAGGCGGTTAAGCGTCGTAGCAGGAGAGCAATGGGAATCGCCGGGTGGTGGGCTCGAATCCCCGTCCCGGCCCCCGGTAGCTGGACTCACTAATCCAGGGCGGAAAGACGGGCTTGTTCAATAGCACGTCCGTTGAAATGTCCTGGTAAATCAACGTGGCACAGTTGGAGTGCGCCTGAGTTGATCAGTGTTCAGGTCGTACTCCATAGGTAATAGATTTCCCCGTTTCCCCATAACCCGCCCGTCAGGGCCGTCCATTATCACTTTGGTGTCGTGGACGTTGAACCCGAACTAACCAAACAAGACAGATTAACTCACTCAGCCCCAGGCACGTATTTCCCAAATGTTAGAGGCGTCATCTAACGACTGTGCACCTGTTGCAGGAGATGGATCGACCATGAAAATTCAAGGGTAGTGCCAGATTAGCTAATCTGGCACTACCCTTGAATTATCATGGTCGACCCATCTCCTGCTGTAATGCGTCACCGTTGAATGGGTTAAGAACATTAATACAGAATGTATTGCGAGCTATTAACGCGCTATTGCCTGGAGCAAGTCGCGTTAATCTGAAAATGTAAAAGAGGCTTATCTCTGCCAAGGAAGCCACGAATGCTTCGTCAAAAAAGAGGCACAGACTCTCATGAGCTATTGCAGCTGCGACATGAGAATCTATGTCTCTCTTACAGCGGATCGATGGATCGGTGTGGATTGCCAAGTCACTGTTAATATTAGGTCAAACAGGTGTGTAAGCCCCCCCCCCCCCCCACCCCTCTAGTTGTGATTCGAATCAAAGGTGTGTCTACAGGTGTATAGTGCTCGCGTCAATATGGGCGCCTTTGTTGACTGTATGAACATTCCCATGTGTTACTGACTGCCTTGGCGACGCGCGTCGTCTCACTCTGACGTAAACAAACAAGCAAATCACCCTCCGGTCGACGTCGGCCGCAGCGGGCCCGCGCACTATCGTGCGCCGCGGGTGCACTGCGGCCGACATCGACCCGAGGCCCTTTATTTACTGGGTGATTGTTCCAACCGATTCACGGACAAGTACACACGCACAACAGGGCCGGATCACTTATAAGTGTGTGTGTGTGTGTGTGTGTGTGTGTGTGGGGGGGGGGGGTCCAAAAACTTTTTGGGGAGAAATTAACCACCTGAAGCTGAGTTTTTGTGTGCGGTTGTGCAAGCATCAACAAAATGTGCTTGTCAAGGACAATAGCATTTTTTTCTATGGGGGAAGAGGGGGGGGTCCATGGACCCCCCTTCCACCCCCACACCCCCTGGATCCGGGCCTGCACAAACACGCACATGTCGCGCGCGCGCGAGGAGCACACAAAACCGACACCCCCTCTCGCACGTAAGCACAGACCCACACAATACAGAGATCGTGAAACAGACTAAAATATTGATTTGTCTTTCTGTGAGTTAATCTGTACAAAAGATCTGTTACTCTGAAACCTTGGGCAGAAAGGGAGATCTAGGGGTGTGGGTGGGTCCGTTGATAGTAGCGGCCAACGTGGGCCCGATGGCCATTTGCGCGTTGGGCAGATGCGCCAAAGTAACTGTCATGCCCTACACACACTATTCAATATTTTTGCTAAAACTCATTCAATGGCTGTAAAAGCGACATGTATCGGTACCGCCCGGCGGCCGCACCGCTATGCGACACATATGCAGCTATTGACGCGGAGCGCCTCGAATGATTTCAAAAATGATTCAAATAAATTATTTTATCATCGTCATCATTAAATACTTTTGTGAAAACTCATTCAAGACGCCTGGCATCAATAGCTGCGAAAGCGTTGTATAGCTTTGACGGCAGCAACGTCATACGACACTGTCGCAGCTATTGATGCGCGGCGAATTGAATGATATAATTTTTTTGTTAGCAATAAATGATATAATTATCGTCATCATTATTATTTATAAAAAAAAAGTACTGAAAACCCATTGAAGGCGCCCGCATCAACAGCTCCGCTATATTCGCGTTGAAATACTAAACGCCACTTCCGCAGCTATTGATAGATCATCCGTGTACCTTCCTCCTGATATTTCAAGGAAATGTCGTTCGAGCCAGTGTGCATTCTAGTTACCTTCTCCCCCCCCCCCCCCAACTCCTGCACCATGTTACAGACCCCCCCCCCCCCTCCCTTTCCTCCGAGTCTTAACCTTATCATTCGGGATACACCTGTGTGAAATAAGTTTGACTAAAATAGTTTCAAAGGTAGTGCCAGAATAGCTTGGCGCCTCTAGGCGCCAAGCTATTCTGGCAACACCATTGAACTAAAGCCATTGGTCTATATCCTTATCTGTAAGTATATAATGTAGCTTACATATGGCGGTGTACGAATTTGAAGCTTTTAGCCTGAGTATGATAGGGGTTAAACACGAAATCACTTAGAATATAATGTTCCCAGTGTCTGACGCCCATCGGTTTTACGTCAAACCAAGATAATGAGATCTTAGTCTTTTTTCGTCCAAAATACGTAAACGAAATTCGAACTAAGAATGAACCGAAAGAAAACTCACCAAACCTGTGTTGTTCTGTGGTTTCACATGAAAATGAAGCGAGGCAGCGCAGGTAATGATCCACACTGATCTCAGTCTGATATTTTCGTCATCCACTATTGATAGTTCATGCACGGTTCATCGACCAGCGACACAGCGTGCTGACTACGTAGGATCTCCGCTGCACAAATGAATTACAGGCGCTTAAATTTCTGCCGGCTACGTTCACTGAATACACTGAACTGCCTTGGTTCCTTGATTGGAACACCCTGATGTACACCCGCGTCTGACGCTTCAAAAAGAAACAGCTATTCATGACCCAACTGCAAGAGGCATCGATCGTCATAGTCGAGCCGGGGGGGGGGGGGGTGGGGGGCGGGGGGCGGGGGGGCGGGGGGGGGGGGCCCGCGACTATGACGATCGATCCCTCTTGCACTGAGAAAACGTCTGTGGTTGTACACACTTACTCGGAAGATTGCGACATAACTGTCATGCTATCTAACTCATTCTGTCCGGCGTCAAGCACCACATCAAGACATGGCTCGACCATGATAGTTCAAGGGTGGTGGCAGAATAGCTTGGCGCCTGTAGGCGCCAAGCTATTCTGCCACTACCCTGGAACTATCATGGTCGATCTGTCGCCTGAACTGTAATGCAGTCCTGAGAGGATAACTCCAAAATGTAGGTATTTCGTACTTCAGGCATAATGAGTTAAAATTTATTTTCGCATGTTTCCCTCTACTACTTACGCGTAGTTTAAGCCGAGGAGGTTTCAGAGCGTTCAGTCTATAAATGTGCGGCGCACTTTGTCAAGGAGTTTGCGGTGTACGGCACGTCACCCAAAGTGTGTGAGGACCTGGATAGCAGCGCACCCGATCAAGACTGTGTGAAAACGGTGAACATAAAACCCGACTATGCGCAGACAGCGTGCTCGCCGCACAAAGCAGTTGGTGTACCGGTGTAACACGAGGGAAGTACTCCCCACGCCACATTTACTCGGAGTACAATTGAAAAGAAGCCGTACGGAAGATTGCGACATAACTTTCATGCTGTCTAACTCATTCTGTGGTACGAAAGCCGTTGTCTAAGCGTGCGCATGCGTGCGTGAGTTGTGAGTGCGCGCTTAGAGTTATAATTATTATAAGATAAGCGCATTACTAAAATACCGTAATTACTATTATTATAAGATTCATTATCGACTGCCGGCAAGGGACCGACAATACATAAGATTCATTATCGACTGCCGGCAAGGGACCGACAATACATAAGTTTCATTATCGACTGCCGGCAAGGGACCGACAATACATAAGTTTCATTATCGACTGCCGGCAAGGGACCGACAATACATAAGATTCATTATCGACTGCCGGCAAGGGACCGACAATACATAAGATTCATTATCGACTGCCGGCAAGGGACCGACAATACATAAGATTCATTATCGACTGCCGGCAAGAGACCGACAATACATAAGTTTCATTATCGACTGCCGGCAAGGGACCGACAATACATAAGATTCATTATCGACTGCCGGCAAGGGACCGACAATACATAAGATTCATTATCGACTGCCGGCAAGGGACCGACAATACATAAGATTCATTATCGACTGCCGGCAAGAGACCGACAATACATAAGATTCATTATCGACTGCCGGCAAGAGACCGACAATACATAAGTTTCATTATCGACTGCCGGCAAGGGACCGACAATACATAAGACCTCTTGCGACAGATACGAGAACAATCTGCTTGCTCACGCGCGCGTTTTAAACTGAAGAGACAATCATTGGGTGTACATACGTATAAAGCGTAATCACCGGGGGAGGGGGGGGGGGGGGGTAGGGGGGGGGTGGCTGACAGCAGATTTGGGGTTGTGTTCAGTGAACGATCCACCCCGGTGTAGCACGAGGAAAGTGCTCCCCGCCAGATTCACTCCGGAGTGAAAATCTTTTGAGCAATGCTTGCCTCGTGCTTTTTCCAATTAACTTTACCCAAGACATATTTCAGGACAACTCTAAGAACAAAAAGTGATCACCAAGCCTGGACCTAATTTATTTTAAAATTCAGCTGGCTTCAAACCCAACAGCTAAGCCACTACCCTTGAGAGATCATGGAGACCTGTTACAGGCCTGCGTCACGGTCTGATCCTGGAGCAATGATAAGCTATATAATAACGGTATTATTATTATTATTATTATTATTATTATTACCAGACGCCTTGCAAAACCAAGCTGTTGAATATTCAACATGGACAGCGTCAAGTTTACAAGAATAAATATGTGTCAGTGTCTCTGACTAGAGGGAATGGTGACACAGAGAACAGCAGAAAAGCAGATATGGGTAAATATTTTACGAAATTTAAATGGCTCATGTAGTTAAAATTTTACCCGTGGGCAGCGGCTAAAAGGACAAAATGAAAATTAAACTGAATAAGGACCAAGACAGGTGAACATCTTTTCTTCTTGGAGTAATCTTGAAATCCTTTGCGCTCAAACGTTATTTGCAATGAGACAAGCTTTGGTCAAGCGGAACAGCCGAGTAGATAGACGTGTAACGGAGGAGTCAACAAAGAGCCTGTGAGGTCGCTACGGCATTTGCTTATTTACCAAGTATAATCAAATGCGCAACTGAAAGACCATCCGGTCGACATCGGCCCGCGCAGCCGTGCACAGGCTAATGGCGGCCGATCAGTGTCAGAGGCAAAACTCAGCATATGAGTCCCTCACAGTTCAGTCTTGATAGGATGCAGTTCAAAGTTCGCGCAAAAGTTTGAAAATGGAGACTCAGTCACGTGCCACACCATGGACACGGAAAGACCAAGGTTCAAAATGATTGGCGGTTAGTTCAAGAACTGATAAGTGATTGGTCATTACACAGTGCTCAGCTGGCCCTTGGCTACTACTAAGGGCGACAATGAAGGGCGGCGTAAGAGTAACCTATCCTTCCCTCAGGCTGCTCACTAAGTGATGATAGGTGAACAGTAGAGGGAAGGGTGACAAAGAGAATGAAAAGGGAAGAGCAGACTAAGTGCGCAGACTCCATAGTTAACATAAAGCAAGAACTAATTTTAACCTTTCTTAACTGGTGGTCCTAACTTGAAATTCGAACCTTCCTTTTTAACAAACAGCAATAAAGATGACAATTTGTTTTACACGCTTTTAACCCGAAAGGGCCGTTGCTGTACGTTGGATGATTACTACTATAAATAGCACGCGCGGTGTGGCATTGACGTCAAGAACCTATCATCCATCACCGGCGCACAGCAGCGAAGGAGAGAGGACGGCTACCGCTCTCTCACAGCCAGCACAGCACTCAAGCAGCGATGAATCAAGCGAAGAAGGGACGGCGGAAGACTAACCGCCAACAGGCGGAAGAGCTTTCCGCCACCCTCCCCCAAGCGGCAAGACCACCACCACCGGCCAGGAGGGAGACGAGGAGCCATAGGCCCCCTCTCTCCCCTCCGATCCGGCCACAGCCGCCAGCACAAGACACGTGGGAAATGTGGGCCCCCACACCACCCCACGTGAACACCGCAAGCCCACGGTCGGCCATGTCCGCACCGGGCCATCAAGCGCCGAGTAAATGGACCCCTCCACCACCGGAGTACATCAAAGCACAGAATGAAGCCATCATCAAGATGTATCAACAAAGGGACTTCGAAGGGGCCGGACGTCTCATCGAAGCCGAGAACAGCATGCCATGGCTTCAAGAAGAAGAGGATGACGAGATAGCCCAGGATCCCCCCCCAGGCACCGCCCCCTTGGGACGCGGGGCCCGAGGAATCGTTGGAGACGGCCTCGGAGCCGGATTTTCCACCCTCCTCCCCGCCGCCGCTCACCTTCCCGGAACACGTTACCCGGGAACGGGCGGCATCGTCTGTGGAGGAGGGGACCCGACTCCGGAGCATGGACTTTACCGACTTTGTCCTCCTGCTCCAGGACGCGGTGCCTGCGATAACATCTGCTGAGGGGGACAACTACCACCGGGCACTTATCGCCGCCCGGTGGTTGATCTACACCGGGGCTATCGCTGACCTCACCACCCTGACACTCTGCGACTCGACAGCCCAGACAAACAACACCACCTACGTGGATCAAGAGTGTCAAGCGGCACCCACCTATGTGGAAGCAGAGTGTCAGGTGGCACCCAAGCTGCAGTCAACGGGGTCGTTGGCGGCCCCACAGACTGCAGCTAAAAAGACTGGGACCATCACCACCGCCATCAGACACAGGGGTTGCGGAAACACCACGCCGCCTACTCAAGAAGTAGGCACCGACGCAACCCCTGTCCCCCAGCAAGAGGATAAAGGCACCACCACCGAGCCACAAGAAACCAGCACGGACCCACACCGGCGACGGCGTAACCGGCCTCCAAAGTGGGTCCGACACCGACAGCGACGCCCGGCACTGCTCCCTACGCCGCCACCACACCTCCGCCTACCACCCCAACACCGTCACCCACCCCATCCACGACAGCGCGCCACACCTCGACCAAGAATTGACTGGCCGCCGCCACCACCACCCTACCACCCCAGACCCATCTACAACCGGCCACGGTTCCCCCGGCCACCCCCACCACCACCGCCACCACTCCTACAACATTTTTGGGAGTGGCTGGCACACCACCACCCACCAGCCTGGCGATAGGTGACGGGCCTCCGGCCTATCACCTGCCTCCTGCACCACCAACCACCCGGCCCCGGCAACAACATCAGCCAGCGGAGCGACGGAGCGGCAGACAGTCAGAGAGACAACCGTCCCCCCCCCCCCTCCACAACCCCTGGCCCACCCCCCCTGGACGAAATCAGCGAAAGCTGGAAGTCCCGATCCCGTTGAAAGACTTGACTTGACTTGACTTGCATTGACGTTACACCGCGCGAGCACTAACTTACGTACCTGTGATAACATTTTCGTATGACCTTCCCCCCCCCCTCCCCCCGAGCACTATGCCTAAACTATATAAAATAGTCAAATAAAAACTGCTAGTCCCTAATCATTTTAAATGCCAGTAGGGACTTGAAAACGGAGTTGTTTGTTCTCTCTCTCTCTCTCTCTCTCTCTCTCTCTCTCTCTCTCTCTCTCTCTCTCTCTCTCTCTCTCTCTCTCTCTCTCTCTCTCTCTCTCCGACTGTACCTATGCAGAAGATCTGCGTGCCGGGCATGTCCATTGCTGAATTGATGGCGTGGCTCGACTCGCAGCCTCCTGCACCGCACATTGTTTTAGCCGCGCTGCATGTTGGGATCAACACATGCAAACGCCGTCAAGTGATCAGTGTGGACACCTGGGCCGCCCTCCTCAAACTGGTGAAAATTAAGCTTCCATGCGCTTCCGTCAAAATGTCGTCTGTTTTGCCTGCTTTTGGTCGACACCCCGCCAACAGCGCCATCATTCCATCCAACAGGAACCTGATGGCGGCGTGTGATCAGGCGAGGGCTCTGTACATTGACAACGTGCCAGTGTTTCTGTCTCGTGGGGCCCCACGTAAGTTGCTCTACAGACATAATGATCATTTCCATCCAAGCCGCACTGAGGGGGCCTCGCGACTTGCCTTCAACCTTAGGGCTTCCTCAGACGGAGAAACGAAACGAAACATTTCGTCGAAATGTCCGCATTTCAGACATTTCTCCAACATTTCATCGTTTCACGAAATGCGAAACGACACATTTCACGAAATAGAACTTGTCTCTATTTTGCGAAACGTTTCGCCGAAACATTTTACCCGTCGCCCAATCAGTGCCGTCCGCTCGGTCACACCCCAATCTGACGTCATTCAAGCCCAAACACTGAGGACTGCAACGGTAAAGCGATGCCGTGGAGTCAGGTCTATTATGGCTAGAATTGCGTGATGTGACGCACGATTCTGTACGATTTAAGCGGAGAAATCATTTTCGAAATGGAATATATCATGTATCATCACTAAAGTACCACCAAAATATGATTTTAGGTCAGTTTTCTGAACCCCACTTTCATCGGCTGCTCTTCGAAGCCGCCTACAAGATGGCGGCTATCGCTTCGAGACGGCGGCATCCTCGATTCACTGAACCAGCCTTGTTTACGCATTCAAAAGCGCTTACGTTTATTCGATATGGTCGGCAATTCACTTTAATTGTGTAAGTGAAGGCACACATGTCTTATATGTTTAGTTTTTAAGCGTCAGTAGTCAGAAATATGACCCGATATCCACCGATACAAACCAGAGCATGTGTCGGTGAACAGTTACTTTCCCTGTACCAGGCGAAATGAATTTTCACCGCGTTTCTGCGTGTGCGGAAAAGGCATTTCGATGCAATGAAAATGTTTCGTTTCTTGTGCATTTCGTTTCTCCGTGTAGGGAAGCCTTTAGGCCGACAGCTCGTGCATCCCTGCCGTCTATGCGGTCTAGCTCTGCCCACCAGCCTGTGCTGCGGCCAACTATGTGTGACGACCGCCTTCAATACGGACCCCCCCATGCCGCCTCTAGGAGGCTTGCACCGTAACGGTCACCTACCCCGAGCCATGGCCGGTACGGCTACGTCCCCTGTCCAGAGTATCATGGGCGGTACTATGAGACCCTCGTCTGAGTGAATTTCAGTGTGAACCCACACTGTTTGCCTCCCTCGATTCTCACCAGTCCGGCGCAATCAGTGTCGTCTATCGTTCGTCCCTTGACTGAGTGAAGTGATATTCTGAACCCACGCTCGTTGTCTCCCTTGATTCGTTCTGGCGGAGCGACGGAGACAACTTGCGCGGCGTACCATGGTTAGTTCGGTTGGTTAGTTCGGGTTTAACGTCCACAGCACCGAGGTGATCATGGACTGACGGGCGGGTTATGGGGGACAGGGAAATCTATTGCCTATGGAGTACGACCTGAACACTGATCAGTTCAGGCGCACTCCATCTGTGCCACTTTAATTTACCAAGACCTTTCAACGGACATGCTATTGAACAAATCCGTTTTCCCCCCTGGATTGTGAGTCCAGCTACCGGGACCGGGACGGCATTCGAACCCACGACCCGGCGATTCCCTTCGCTCTCCTGCTCCGACGTTTAACCGCCTGAGCTATTTCGGACTCTGCGGCGTACCATGATGTCTCAATGTCGTATTTATATGTCCACATGGGTTACTGTCTCCCTCGCTTCTCTACTGTGAATCGACGGAGTCAACCAGTGTGGCGCTCACCTTCCCTCTCATATGGAAAGACAGTCACTCAGTGCAGCACAAACCTTACCTCTCATTAATTATGAAATATGAATCTGACAATCTGGCAAACTGTTTAGTGTCCGACATTGAATATATAGTTTTTTTTTTAATCAAATAGCACTTTGGATTTAATTCGTGACATGAATTTTTCTTCTGTGAATGGTGACGATTATTATCTTCCTGCATTTTTCTTTCTTTCAAAACGGAGGAAATATACTCTTCTTGATATAGCGAAGGAGCCAGTGTGTGTATCGTATATTATACGGTCTCCGACCAGTGACTCATTTATTTCGATTTTCAGAACGTAACAAAAACATTATTTCCCCTACGTGGGATGTGACGTTAAGGAGCCAGTTTAGATATTTATATATAGCGCAGATACGGTATACGTTCAGTGACTCATTCGCCTACAGCAGGTAACGACCTATTATTTCCCCTGCGTGGGGCGTGACGTCTGCAGCGAAAGCGATAGACTGAGCTGAGTTTTCAGCACTGTAGTTTCTCCTGGGTTTTGTTTAACTTTGTTAGCGTTCAAAAGTTTTCATTTGTTCTTAATTGACTTTTGTAAACATTTTCCCCCCACGTGTTGCTTCATCATGCCTGCCTGTAGCCCACATGTACACCAGTGTTCGCTGAATAAGCATGATTTACGGATAGGGCACCTTAACGTTTATCATTTATACAACAAAGTGCCCGATGCCACTGTTTTACTTTCACAACCCCAACCCTTTCATATATTTGGATTTACTGAGTCTAGACTCAGGGAACATATTAGTAACGCCTCGATCTCCATTTATAACTATACTGTATTCCGTAGAGATGCATCATCCCCCGGTCATACCGGTATAGCTGTGTACATTCATAAATCTATCCGCCAGTACGTTACCTGCCGCATGGATTTAGAGTCTTGTCACGTTGAAAGTTTATTTCTTGAATTGAAATGTGACAAATCTTCTCCCACACTAATTGGATTTATTTATCGCACCCCTTCAGCCACATTCTCATGGTATGATGATTTTGTCACCATGATGGTAAGGTGCAACAACGTCACAACAAAGATATACACCTTCTAGGCGATTTTAATATTGACCTGCTAAAGACTGGTAATGCGGCGTGGAATTGCACCACCTCATTATTTGGCCTGCAGCAGATGGTTCGGTCTCCCACTAGAGTTTCTTTGTCATCCGCCACATTTATTGACCACATCTACACTACAAATGCACCTGCTGTCACACACGTCCACGTGCCGAATGTTGCCATTAGTGATCACTTTCCTACTTGTTTTAATCTTTCAGTTAAACGTAATAGACCCCAGCACAAACACCACACTACCATCACATACATGTCTTACACAAAGTTCAACAAAGATGACTTTCTTCATGACCTCTCAATCACACCCTTTCACCTTATTTATAACACTTATGATCCCAATGAAGCCTTCTCGCTTTGGTACAAGCTATTTCTTTCTTTGGGTCCTCGATAAACATGCCCCACTAAGGACTAAACGTGTTAAACTCCCTACCCTTCCGCCTTCGTTGTCAAAGGACATCATTCGCGCAATGAAAATAAGAGATGACTTAAAACGGCAGAAAAAGTTTGCGGATTTTAAGAAACAACGTAATCTTGTAAAATCGTTAGTTAGAAAAGCACAGAAAACGCTTGCGGAAAAAGTTATCACAGAGGGTAAAGATACCCGAAGTGTCTGGAATGCAATCAATTTGTTTACAAAGAAGAGGAGTTCCATCAATGCTGCTACCTCTCCAGGCATAACTCCAGACGACTTCAATTCCCGCTTTTTAAATATTGCTGAGTCCCTTGTACAGTCTTTTTCCAGTGGCACTGATAATTACAGTTGTTCTGATAAACTGCGCACACACTGTGAGTCTGCAACAGGTGCGTCATTCTCCATACCTCTTATGACAGTGTTTGAAGTAGGTAAATATATTTCTACTCTAACAAGTAAATCGTGTGGCCTGGATGGAATAAACAATATGGTACTGAAATTGTCCCTTCCATACTACACAGCTGACACCTTGACATTTATGTTCAACCTTTCTATCAAGCAAGGTATTTTTCCAGATGCCATGAAAGATGCTAAAGTTGTCCCCATTCCCAAATGTACAGATCCCAAAAGTCCAAACGATTTCCGTCCTATTTCAATGTTATCACTATTATCGAAGCCACTAGAAAGACACGTTCATAAGCACCTACTCCAATTCTTGGAGAATCACCGCCTCCTCGTATCTCTTCAGTCCGGTTTTAGACCTAAACACTCATGTCATACTGCCCTCGTTCACATTGTTGACTCTTGGTTCTCATAAATAAACAATTTCAAATTAAATGGTGCAGTTTTTCTGGCCTAAAAAAAGCATTTGATTTAGTCGATCACAACATTCTTTTAAAGAAACTTTCAGTATATAAGCTTAATTCGAACTCTATAGCTTTTTTCTCCTCCTACCTCAGTAACCGCCGACAGAAGGTATACTCAAACGGAAGGTATTCGAAAGAAGGTATAGTGAGGCACGGAGTCCCCCAAGGATCTATCCTAGGGCCTCTTTTATTTTCTTTATTCATCAATGATCTACCTCTTTCCATCTCAAATCCTGAGGTTAAATGCGAACTCTTTGCTGACGATTCAACGCTGCATACATCTGACAAACGTGAAACGACGCTAAATTGTATCCTCCAGCAAAGTCTCGATGAAGTGTCAGATTGGTGTACGCAAAATCGCATGCTAATCAGTACTTCTAAAACCAAAAGCATGTTGATAACAACCCGCCAAAAGCGTCAGCTACACCCTGCCCCTCTGAAACTGTCACTTGGCAATAAACCTATCCAACAAGTATCCAGGCACCGCCTACTGGGAGTTGTAATTGACGACCAGCTGAACTGGTCGCCGCATATCGACAGTTTGTGCAAAACCTTGTCCAGGAATGTATTTCTGCTATCTAAACTTAGACATATTTTTAGTACAAAGTGCTGTACATTGTTCTTTCACGCACACATTAAAAGCCACTGTGATTATGCGTCCTCTTTGTGGGACGAATGCAGCGAACTTCATTTTAAAAAACTAAACTCGCTGTATCGTCGTTCAGTTAAGTTAATTATTCCTAACCCTACTTCCACGGATGAGAAAATAAAATCCCTTGGCCTGCTTCCACTGAAGGAACAACTCAAATTTAACAAATGCGTCCTCATGCACAAAATATTTCATTATCAAGTCCCGGAATATCTGCGCATGATATTTAACTTTGGTACTGGTCTCAGGCCACTTTACAAATTTCAAATACAAGCGATCAAAAATCTCTGTAACTTCAGTAGCTGACTGGCCCTTCGTTTGTCTTGTACTGTGTTTGTCTTAAATGGCGTAAATCCGTGTCTGTTTCGTGAGTGTGTGTGTTGGGTTTCAGGCGCGGCGCTTTGAGTCGATTTCCCCAAAATTGAGAAAAAGCGCCTATATAATAACGGTATTATTATTATTTTTATTAACTTCAGCCCTCGGCATCAACTACATACAAGGAATGACTTGCTTCACTTACCCCGCCCACGGATAGATCTCTACAAGTCAAGCCTTCTATTTTCTGGAAGTTCTGTCTGGAACTCATTGCCATTAAACATTAAATCATTTTCCGATAAAACCCATTTTAAACGTGCATTGTACACTCATTTCCAATCAGCGTGACTTCACAGTTTGCCATATAAGAATAATACTGCTGATAACACGTAAACGTCAAATATTTTTCTCTTTCTCCTTACATTTGCTAACTGATCATCTATTGTCTTGTCGGTGTCTCTGTACGCTATTGATGCTGCTGATTCTATGACACTGTCTTCTTAGATGAGTATAATATTAATGCTGTGCACGCGTTCGTTCTCTTGCTTTTTGCATCGGAGGCAGTTACAAATTCTCCATTGTCATTTTTTTTTCCTCCTTTCGATGATTCCCCTATTGTGTTTTTTCCCGTAGTTTTGCTTCCTCATCTTCTTCTTCTTCTTCTTATTATTATTATTATTATTATTATTATTATTATTATTATTATTATTTGCATGCTGTGTTTCTTTTCCTGTTGTGTTCTCTTTTGTTTACAGGACAGCTTGTAAGACAGGCATTGAGTTGCCTGATGGCTTTATCCTGAATGAAAAAGGATTCATCATCATCTCTCTCCGCGCAGACTCCACAAAACAAGCGGGAAATGAGAAGAAGTGGCGGCTAACTGAAAACGTGAACAAACAACACAAATAAACATCAGTACCCCGGGGATATCCCGGTTACACGGATTGTGTATTACTGTGTACACGGAGTAAATGTGGCGTGCGAGAGAAGTACTCACCCAACCACGTTAGAATTACTCCCGCCAAGGCAAATTAACCCCGCATGATTGTACTGGCGGTAAACTCAGACGCCAAGGCCATGTAGCACTGAAATAGTTGTATACTGACATACCTCTGGTTTACCGTTTCCAGTCTAGAGGTAAAGTAGTCTGTCGAACAGAATGGGAGCAAGTGTTGCGTTGGTTGGTTAGTTC
>BTPG01000008.1:5688299-5702073 GCA_036245525.1 Semisulcospira habei | reverse complement strand
TGGTGATTGACTGCAAGAGGCACGAATTCTCATCAGCCACTGCATCTTGCAAGGGTTCAATCAGAAACGATGGCCTCTTGCAGATGGATACGGCTAGGCGAGCACATTATAATTACTCCCCAACCCTTCCCCGTGTCACAGGTGTCAGAAGCTCAGTTTTACGACTTACTTTCTCGTGACGGTTAGTTAGTTAGTTATATCCAGTTTAATGTCCCACTGGCACCGAAGAGATCGGTTACTGTGATCAATGATGTATAGTGACAGCAGCAGCTACCGTAGCTGCAAGAAATTATATACGCTCCCTGTACTTGTGTTTCTGTAAACATGTTGGTGTCTTCTCAACTAGGAGTTAGTGTCCCGGACTGACGCAACCTTGGACCAACACGCTGTCTTTCGTACCCAGTGCGGATAGGCCATCGGGCCGACTCCAGCCGCCGTTGGCCCGCGCACGGCCGTGCGCGGGCCAACTGCGGCCGACGTCGGCCCGAAGGCCGCTTGCGTATTGGGTACACAGCTTTCGCGGATTGCGTCAACGAGGATAAAAAAAAAAAAAAATCAAGTGGGGGTGTGCTTGTGACAAGGCGTGGGCGACGTTGTACTGAAGTAACCTTGCGACACGCACGCTGGCCCTGAGGCCAGTGGCATGAGCGAGCTTAGTCCTGCACCAGCCACTAAGCAAGGAGCTTAGTGGCTGGCGCAGGACTAAGCTCGCCCATGCCACTGGCCCCAGGGCAATTTCAGTTGAGCAATACCAACGTTGCTAGTGCGTGACAGTTCTGCTGGAAAGGGAACCACTGATTTCATCCCTTCGCCTGTTGTGTGTCTGAAGTCTTCGCTAATTCTGTTGTAAAAAGAGCTTCACGCGTCCAAGGAAAAATAGATACAAAACGGTGTCAGAAAGAGACACGTATACTGAGATTCTCATGATCCCCCGCGGCACCAGGGGTCATGAGGATTTATCAGTGTCTCATGCGGTTGGACAGTGTTCGCTTTCCTGGCTTTGAAGGGATTAACTCATTAAGTCCCCCCCCCACACCACATCAAGATATGGATCGACCATGATAGTTCAAGGGTGGTGCCAGAATAGCTTGGCGCCTATAGGCGCCAAGCTATTCTGGCACAACCCCTTGAACTATCAAGGCCGATCTGTCGCCTGGGTTGAAATACAGTCTTCACTGAGAAGACTGCTCCAAAATTTGTGGATTTCGAACCTTGAAATGAAATGAAACTTTATTTCTGAACGGAAGAAGCAGTTAGCACATGTACCATTTTTCACGCTTGCCTTTGCTAATCTACAAAGGTACAACTCAGCTAAAGGTTCAAAGCTACTAACATACAAAGGTACAAAGCTACTAACATACAAAGGTACAAAGCTACTAACATACAAAGGTACAAAGCTACTAACATACAAAGGTACAAAGCTACTAACATACAAAGGTACAAAGCTACTAACATACAAAGGTACAAAGCTACTAACATACAAAGGTACAAAGCTACTATCATACAAGTGCACATGATATAACAAGTCGTTCAAAAAAGATGGATAAGGCAAAATGGAGGGCACTAATTATGATTGCTAACAATGTGAATGGGAAAAAAAGAAGATATTCTTTAAAATTCCTTCTTTCACTAAAATCAAACACGACGCTCGCGCCGCACGCGCGCGCGCGCACGCGCACACACACACACACACACACACACACACACACACACACACGCACGCACGCACGCGCGCGCACAAACACACATAAACGCACACGTGCGCGCGGAGGTTAATATCAAGGCGAGCGTCGTGTTTGATTTTAGTGAAAGAAGGAATAGCTTTAGGCGATGGGGATACCCGAACCAGTGAATGAGCTGTTAGATAGCAGGTACTTGAAGAGGCTTTCCTTGAAAGAGGGAAGTGAACCAGTGTGTGTTATGTGCGCTGGCATTTTATTCCAAGACGAGGCGCCCGAGAATGAGAGGGTGGTTTAAAATAAATCTATCCTCGGGCGTGGTGTGATGAAGTTACGCCTTGATGTTGAATAGCCTGAAGCTGCCTTGGTGAAGAGCTTATACAAGTATTCTGGGTGGATTTCATTTCAGATTTTATACCTGACTACCCCTTTTTAAAGAGATGGTGCCTGTCAAGAGGAAGCATTTTTAGTTTTTGAGTCAAATTTTTGGTCGGTAGAAAGGGCTGGATAAGGCAAGATCTGCTTCACTGCCCTGCGATGCAAGGAGATAAGCCTCTTCAAGTGTATGTCACCGCTGCCGTCCCATGTCGTGGAGGCATAATCGATGTGGGATTTGACATGGGCATTGTACGGAATAGTTTGCGAGCGTCGACATCAATAAGATATTTTAGCTTACTCAGCATAAAACATTTCTGGACACAGTTTTACAGACAACATTGATGTGAGATTGCCATTTCATCTGGTTATCAACAATAACTCCAAGTAGGCGATGTTCAGTTACTTGTGTAATGGTGTGGTCTTGGATTTCCAGGCTAAGCGAAAGTGGCTTGAGCTGATGCTTCTGTGGAGTTGCTATCGTCATACATTCGGTTTTGGTGGGATTAAGGATCATTGCATTATTTTCACACCATTTGGAAATTTCGCTCAGTCCCCGTTGCAAACGACCATTTAAAGACTCAAGACACTGCGTCATCGGCAAACAAGTCACATGCAATTTTGTCATTCGGGAAATGTAGTGGCAGGTCATTGATAAATATGCAAAAGAGAAGAGGTCCCAGGACAGAGCCCTAAGGCACTCCTCTTGTTACTAGACCACTTGAAGAGTAAGATCTATCGACCATCACGCGCTGCTGTCTGTCTGTAAGATAGGAAGCGAAAAACGAGGTTGTTTTCAAGGAATGAATGGATGCCTGAGAACTGGTGTCTGATGTATGAAA
Organism: Semisulcospira habei; assembly: GCA_036245525.1. NCBI lineage: Eukaryota > Metazoa > Mollusca > Gastropoda > Semisulcospiridae > Semisulcospira > Semisulcospira habei. Next base: position 5,699,177 of record BTPG01000008.1, on the reverse strand, counting down.
ACAGTTACGTGAAAATGAACCATCCAGATATATACTGAGCTTGGAAAGGAGAATTTCAAGATCTACCAAGTTGAAAGCTTTCCGAAGGTCTATGAAAACAGCACCTGTAAATTCGCATTGGTTCATTGAACTTAGCCACTCGTCTGTAACTAACACGTCGAGAAAATGTTTTTTCCGACCTTGGGACACTATGGGTTAATCTATTCATAAGTCTGTGCGCGTACACGTGCCAAGGTGCACGCGTGCGCGCGCACGTGTGTATGTGTGTTTCATTGAAGACAGGCGCACTGCTAAAACCTTCTGCAATCTAGTTTGTGTAAGAAAATGTCCGAGTAGAATCTTTTTTTTTTCAGAAATCGGAAGTAGGTTAAACTGTTTCTACGAAACAGCAGATTAAAAGCCCGGACAAACATGCGGCATCGCGTGTTTGTTCGGGTTTGTAATCTACTGTTTGCGTCGAAACACGCGCAATTTGTAGTTCTGATTTTAGAAAACCGCCTATAATCAAACATAATAAACAGGTTTTAAATACGAAATATGTCGCACAGGTGTCTGCGTTTAATGAGCTACATGTAATACTGTTACAAAACAATAATTATGAGACATGTTTGTCATTCACTGTCACTGTTGAAGTTTTCTGTAATGTACTTTCCGCATTGCACGCGTAGTTCAATGCTAAGATACTTTACCTTGCAAATGCCTGTAATTTGTCGTGACCCTGAGACGACCATAATAAAATTATTGTACTGTCGCATCCCACCGGTCAGCAGACCGTGAAGGTTGATCGATTGTACATTGCTTAACGTCCCGACAGCAACAAGACTTTCTCAGGACGTGCTTGCACTGCTTGTAAAAAAAAACCCAACTAAACAGAATATTGAATGTATGTCGCCAGCCGTTCCAATACGTTAAATAAACCTACGATATGGGGCCTAAATAATGCTAAGACCATTAGCAACACACATCCAATATCAAGAGCTACAGGCAGCGCAGACAGTAGGGAGAGTTTAAAAAAGGAAAATACAGATGAATGGACCAAGGGTAGACAGAAACACATGCCCCAGAATAGAGGGAAAACCCCACCCTGTGGGGCTGACCAGGGTGACCCTGGGAACTAAAAAGTAGTTAACCCCACCCAAGTCCCCCAGGGCAGACCCGGGTGTGGTGCAGACCGTGAAGGGTCAGCTGCATGAATGAGCTTAGTCCTGCGCCAGCTACTAAGTAAGGTGCTCCGCTGATAATGAGGTAAAAGTAGTAAATTTGGACCGGAAAGGGGGGGGGGGGGGGTACTGGCCGGACAAGAGGGAATAAATCCCCGGTGAAGTGCGCGTGTGATCAAAGGCTCAAGGGGAGGTTTCCCGGGGCTGCTATCTCTTTCCCGCCCCGAACCAACAGTCACTAGTTTACAACCATCTGTTAAGCACTACGTGTAGATCATGTGATATGGGTCAACCATACAAGCGCAAGGGTAGTACGTACTGATTTCGTGCCTGAAGAAAACGTATCACTGACCGCCATTTCTCGGTATTAATTCAACAGCCGAATAGTTTCTGCACAGCATAATCGTCCAGACTGGCTTAGAAGATCAAGGGCAGTGCCTAATTAGCTTGGTGCCTTACGGCACCAAGCTAATCAGACACTGCCCTTGAGCTTTTTTTCTTTTTTTTTTCATTCAAGCTAAGCAGTGATGTCCAAGCCTTACTCTGGAGCTCTCATGATCAAACATTTTCCGTCAGTTGTTGGAACACACGTTAGAGGTGAGAAGAACTCTTCCGGTACCATCCCTGGACGTCCCAGTAAACTGAAGTCCTCGTCCCGGCGACGTCTTACTACGGTTCGACAGCCTGTGCTGACTAGTTTTTGAGAAGGACGTTTATGTCATAGGGGTCCGTTGATAGTAGCTTTGACTAATGCAAATCCACTGCGCCACCGCGTGCGCGCCAGCGCCTATACTAAGGTCAAGACAAAATACTTTTGTACAAAAGTATTTTGTCTTGAGCTTAGTATAGACGCTGGCGCACGCGGTGGCGCAGTGGATTTGCATTAGTCAAAGCTACTATCAACAGACCCCTATGGTTTATGTTGGTGCGCAGTCGTATCGAGGATCAGCGTGTTTTCAGGTCTATGCCCTAGTTCACTTTACAATTCGCTTTTTGTAAGGTTACACACGCACACGCACAGGTAGAAGAAGAGCCCCGATTATGAAACAGTGCCTATTATGAAAAACCTTGCTCCCGTCGAAACGGAATAACTTTTCCTAATTCTGTCTGTCCAGTAATATAGAGCTACTTTACTGAGCCTTATTTCTGGTACAAAAATGTCAGGAGTGATGAAAAGAAAACACGTCGAGAAAATGTATTTCTGACACTTCTGATTCTTATTTTTTCGTCCTTTTGAAACACCTAAATCAGCATTCAGTTTTGTGATTAAAAAAAAGCACTCTTGTCATGTCTGTTTGTTGTTTTGGAGGCACGAGGTATCTTGTTCCTATTATGAAACCCAAAGAGCACCTACTATCAAACAGTGCTTCATAATTATTTATAACAGTGTTTCATATAAGGAGCAGTGTTTGTCTAGCGTACAAATCAGAAACCGTCCGGCCAGTTTGTTCCAAATTTCAGATGTTAAATACTTTTTCTCAGTAGAGAGTAGCCCACACCAGAATCATGTCATTTTCCTCAAGGTCAAGGTCACAACGGCTACATTTACTATGTATGCCATTTTCCACGCAATGTTGCTGTAAACACGGAAAAGATTTGATCCAAATGGCAAACTGATATTTTGTGACGATACAGAGTGTTCACACCAGAATCTATTCACTGCCTTAAAGGCCAAGGTCACAGCGGCCATATTTGTTTTGTATAGATTTGTATGTTAGGCAATGTCTCAAAAACCATTGGGCCTATCCAATCCAGATTTTAGATAATAGTATTTTACCACATTACACATTGCCACCAATCGTAACCGCGCCTCTACCTCAAGGTCAAGGTCATTGTTGCCATATTTGTTTTGCAGATTATTGTGTAGAACATACCCCTAAAAACGGCTGTACTGATTTGCTTTGATGTTTTAGGAAATGATGCCGTACAGAATATGTGATGTCTTTAACAGAATGAATTCACCTGTAAGGTGAAGGTCGTAGAGGTCACATTTGTGAGCCTTTGTGCATTCAATATCTCTGAAACCACAGGCCCGATTTTCCCCCAAATTTTCTTTGATGTTTTGACTTAACCCTTTTACAGCCGATAAACTTTCAATATGATCCATCTGCAAGACACATGAATATCCGCATGAGCCCCGCGGGTGCAGGGGCTCATGGCGATTTTGGCTCTTGCTGACACAACTGACATTTATTTCACGGTTGGGTTTTTCTGGGACTGAATTAAAAAAGATTCAGAACAATATGTGCGTCCACTGGTAGCGATGAGAACAAGACAGATAAGTCAAAAACCAAGTTTATGTCGCTACATCTTTTCAAGATGACGTGCACAGTTGTTGGGAATGCTTTCAGACAGGCAAAATGACGCGTTACTGTCGGAAGAGGGGGGGGGGGGGAGGGTGAGGTGGGGGGGGGGGGGAGAGGGGGAGGGATCGGGGTTAAAACGTTGTTCCAAGAGCAAACCTTGTTGGCTTAGGTGTGACAGCAAATGTGAAACAGTATGAATGTAGTCGCCAATCGTCCATGCAGCCGCTCTTCAGCCGTCTTGTGTGTACGCCTGCTTTTGTCTAAGGCAATTTCTTAGAAACTATAACATCTATAGACTTTGAACTCGACACAACTGTAGTTTACAAGAACACCTTTACCTACATATTTCACCTGTAGAAAAGTTCAAAGTCATCATTTGTAAAGATTAGTCATTTTTCGCACACACATTTTTTTTTGAAAAGTTGACTTTAGGCGCAAAAGTTTGTGAGTATCTAGGTGTGCTTTTTATACCAAAAATACTTTTCCGAATATCCTCTCTTTAAAGTTATTTTCCCCAGGATCAAGCATCTCAACACAAACAGAAAACTGTCTGCAACAGATACTTTCAAGATGACGTGCAAAGTTGTTGGGAATGATTTCAGACAGGCAAAATGAACTGCCGCAGACATTTTGTGATTTTTTCACTGACAAAATCAAACTGCTGCGTGAGAACTTAGATGTTAAGCAGTGCGATCCACCCGTTTTTACTGTTTATGGTGGTCCATGTTTTGCAAAGTTCAAATCTGTTACAGAAAGCGACATTACTGCCTTAATTGCAAAGTCTCCAACAAAAATTTGCATGTTGGATCCTGTTCTGACTTGTTTCCAAAAGCAGTGCATCGGCGATCTTGCACCGTTGATTGCTGCTATTGTAAACAAGTCTCTGTCAGCCGGAACTGTTCCAAAATCTTTCAAACAGGCTATTGTTACCCCGTTGCTAAAAAAAACCAGTCTTGGACAGAAATACCCTGAAAAACTACACACCTGTATCCAACCTACCATTCATTTCAAAGGTACTGGAGAAAGTTGTCTTACAACAGCTCCTGGAACACTTTGAGATGAATGTTCTGTTGGAAGTGTATCAGTCCGCCTATAGGAAAGGCCACAGCGTGGAGACAGCGGTGCTGAGTGTTCTAAATGACCTGTGTTGTAAAGAAGATGAGAGACTTGTCTCCCTTGTGGCCCTGTTGGATCTCAGCGCTGCTTTCGATACGCTGGACCATTCCATTCTCATGAAGGCTTGAAATCACTTTTGGCCTGCATGAAACGGTTCTCTCTTGGTTTGAATCTTATGTTTCCGATCGGTACCAGTTTGTAGGTGTAAAAGACAGTGTCTCTAGACCTTCCATTCTGGAGTTTGGAGTGCCTCAGGGCTCTATCTTAGGCCCTGTATTGTTTACGTTGTATTCACAACCGCTGTTAGATGTTATTTCCAGCCATCAGTGTTCTTATCATAAGTATGCAGATGACATCGAAATCTCTCAGAGTAGTCCACCTGGGGAATTTCATTTTGTTGAAACTGGCATCAAGTCTTGTGTTGACGATGTCACGACATGGATGGACAGCAACAAACTTATGTTAAACCCAGAAAAAAACAGAGTTACTGCCCGTTGGCTCAGCATCCCGGCTTCAACAAAATCACGCTGTCTTTACGCATAGATGACGCTGATATTCTATTTCAGTCTTCTGTCAAATATTTTGGTGTCAAGCTCGATAAGACTTTTAGTAAGCAGCATCACGTCAGTGAAATCTGTCGTGGTGCTTCATACTCTCTGAGACGCATCGCATCTGTCCGACACTGTCTTTCTGAATCTGCCACTGCAAAGTTAGTGAATGCTTTAGTCACGAGCCGTCTTGACTACTGCAATTCTCTGCTTTTTGGTCTTCCATCTGAGCAGTTTAATCACCTTCAGCGGGTTCCAAATAATGCCGCAAGGCTTGTGAAGCGCAGGCGAAAACGAGACCACGTAACCCCTATATTGAAAGACCTTCACTGGCTTCCACAGTTTAAGATTGCGACCCTTGCTTACCGCCACTTTGATGGCAGTCTTCCGTCATACATTTCCTCCAGTCTAATTACTTACCAGTCCTCTCGCTCACTGCGTTCATCGGGAGAGAAACGTAGAAAAGTTCCAAAGTACCATCTAAAATCTGCCGGTGAACGCTCTTTCAGATGTACTGCTCCTTTAATTTGGAATTCCTTACCGACTGAGCTGAGAAATGCCTCCCCCTTACGCAGTTCAAAGCAAAGTTAAAAACTTACCTTTTCTCGCAGACTTTCATGTGATCTCTACGGTTTTCTGTAGGCTACACCCCCCTCCCCCTGCAGACTCTGTGTGTGTGTGTGTGTGTGTGTGTGTGTGTGTGTGTGTGTGTGTGTGTGTGTGTGTGTGTGTGCGTGTGTGTGCGTGTGTGTGTGTGTGTGTGCGTGTGTGTATCGTTTTCGCCTGCGTATTGAGTTATATAATAAATATGAGAAATGCGCCATATAAATACCATGTGTTATTATTTTATTATTATTATACTTCTGACAGTATGTGTGTGAGTCCTTTGTGTACTATCTTAATCTTAAAGCTTTATGATGTAAATACAATTCCAAATGTCGAAATTTATCCTTTGGAGGGTGTATTATTTTTGGATTTATCGTCTGCGTCGGCCTTGTTTTGAATTAATATGCATATGTATGAGCCTACGTCACAAGGCAGAACCCGGCCGACTCAGTATCAGTGTATTGCAATACTGCAGGTCACGAGGTCATCGGTGTGGTGTACACACGTGTCAGTGTATACGTGTAATGATGTTTTCCGGCATCCCTTTGACGTAATTTTTCACGAGAAAGTAGAATAAACCTTCCACACTCGCTATGCTGTCAAAATCACAATGTTGGTTTCGCTTAACCTGCCAGTATTTACTAGTAACGATCGTGCTGCGTTGCCGGTGCACCGAGGGCGTGGGTTATTTGACTCTCAAAGCCGGCGAGCCTGCGTCCACGGTGCCTAGTTTGACTTTTGATCCTTTACCCCTCGGAAACAAGCCGCAACGCATTCCATCATTGAAACAGAACATTGGTATTGATACCCACTTTCTGCACTGCAGTCAATTTCACATCTCACAAATCGAAGTCTACGTAACTGAAAGCATCATTGGAAACGACAATGCACCATTGCAGCAGAAACACTACCTCTGTGAATCGAGTGAATGAGAGCCCGCACAGACAAAAACATGTTACGACCAGCGATGTGCAACTTTGACACACACCGTAGTTTTCAGATCTTTTGCAGCATAAAATGTGATAACTAGCTCGCAACTATATGATAAAACAGGTTTAAAATCTTGCGAAATCAGTAAGAGATAAATTCTACATGAATTCTGAAAATCCGGTTAGCGCTCGCGGTGCATGATAGGAAGATCGACAAAGACCGTAGATTACTCACTGATTCAGCAGGAAAGGGACAAATTCTCCGTGGGCGGTCAAGCCAAGCTCTTGCTTTACGCATGACCACATGTCCATATTCCCTTATCAGATGTCAGTTCTACTTAGGGGTATCTTGTCTCTCTTCCTCCCGGCTCCTCTTCAATTCCGAGTCTGTCAATGTCGGCGCGAGTCGATGACTGATACTTCTTTTTTTCTTCGCTGGTTCATCCGCCATCTTGCCTCTGATCGGTTATAATTATGCAGATGACCTAAGGTCGTATAGAATAGTTATGACGTCAGCTGCCATCGCCTATCAAAAGCAATCTTTTTACGGTGTACCGCCAAAAGATTCCGGTGGGCCTCTTTTCGCTTTGAACGGACGAAAGAAAGCATTTGTTGGGACAAAAGGGTGATCACTGTCTAAGTGGGTATGCATACTGAATCCCAGTAAAAACATTTGTTTTGTTTGCAAACTGAAGCCTTAAAAAAGGTCAGGCGTGCCCGTTTAAGGTAATGGGCAGTTAAAAAGAGAACGGGCTGGTAGAGAGGCTCACGCTTACTAGCGCTGTGCGCTTCACAACGCGCCCATTTCACACCCTTGTAACAAAATTAATGTTGGTGCAACCCACTCATGGAGATAGATGTTGGTAAACAAAAACTTATTGTTGCGTAGTTTTCTTTATTTTACGAGTGGAAATGGGCCGATTACGTGATCGCGACTTTTCGGACCGTGCCCACGTTTTTACGTCGTGAGCGGCTCGCTGTTCCAGCCGGGAAACTTTTTTTCATGGCATTTTCCATTCACTCGTGCCGTCCGAGTTTTGCATCTACAGCCAAACCAAAAACAGTTTTGAAAACAGCGTGAGCTCCTTAGTATTTCTAGGATGATCCCCACTCCGAAATTTAGAGAAAACATACGCTATTGATAGTGGAAAGTTTTTGATTGGGAACCACATTTTGCTAAACGAAAATCAAGAAGGGGGGGGGGGGGGATTTGAAGAGGCACGTCTCAGCTTTCAAAATCACTAAATATGTCAGTGATTACTTCAAAATTGTAGCGGCACGAGTCTGAAAACAGATCGACCCTCTGCTCATTTGAGTGTCTGCCATCGCTTGACTAGGGCCGGATCACTTACAAGTGTGGGGGAGGGTCCAAAAAGTTTTTGGGAGAAACTAACCACCTAAAGCAGAGTTTGTGTGTGCGGTTGTGCAAGCATCAACAAAATGCGCATGTCAAGGACAATAGCATTTTATTATGGGGGAAGAGGGGGGTCCATGGACCCCCCCTTCCACCTCCCCGGATCCGGGCCTGCCCGACCATAAATATTTCGGTAGCCTGACGCTGTGCACATGTTCTCACAGCGCTGTTGTCACCTATTCTTTCCACTCGCTTCCATTTCAAATCATTTGACTTGTCGTGAAAGTGCTTAATACGGCGATAAAGTTTTTCCTTTTCCCTTCCCAAAGATGTTATTGGTTTTGTTAGGTCTACTTTTCGTCACTACAACGAGTGTGTGGAAGACAGGCAGTGCAGACGTGTTTACAACTTTTCATACAGTAGCGCACTTTGTTGGGGCTTACCGCGAAATTGAGATAGCTTTCTGTAATTCGGATACATTAAAACGTCATTCAGTTCTCCAGATCTAGACCTAGATTAAACTCTGTGCAAGTTGTATATATCTGTTGAGTGTACAACACAATTATAAAATCACTGGCTGCACGTCGTAGCATAAAACAAGCTGAGGATTTCATCCCAAAGTCTACGGTATTGTTTGGAGCCCAGATGCGTTTATCTTTCAGGAACATTCAGAGTTGTTCATAACTTTTGGGCTTGTTAGTAATGCTGATCCATTTCCCTCCTCTCTAAGCCAATCTCTGATCAACACATTCGTCGGCGCACGCAAATAAAGACGGACACACGGCGCTTTCCGACATTAGTACGCTCTGTGGTCTCGTGTAGCAACAGGAATCCATCTCCTTCTACTGTAACCCACCCTCTGATCCACACACACTGGCACACATAAATAAAGACGGACACACGGCGATCTCCGCCATTCGTAAGCTCTGTGGTCTGCGCTAGCATAGTCTATTCTAAAGAATAATAGCGCGAGCAGCGAAATAACGTTACTTCAAACTTCACGTCATGGCATCATTAGCCCCACGACGTCGTGTTCATAGTGACGACTCGATGTTATACGTCACTCATCGAAGTACTAACATTTGACGCATCAGAGGATCAACGTTGCGATTTTCTTGCTGATTTTCAAGCCTAGAGCATACAGGTCACAATTTGACCTAATTCTACTCCAGGGCCGGGACAAATAACGGGTATTAATGAGAAGATAGTTTTTTGGGTTTTTTTGTAAACGAAAAATTAAAGATAAGGTAGCTGTTTTACAAATGACTTGGAAAAGGTGGTGCAGAAAATTGTCTGATTTTCACACCTAGGGTCACAATTGACCTAATCGTACCCGACAGCCGAGACAAACTGTATACGGTATGTAAATACCGTATACGAAAAATCATGCGATTATTAACGAGAAGATTTTTTGGGTAAAAAAAGATTCAATTATTTTATGATTAACCCATATAATTCGTGAAATTAATCAAAAAAACGTGAAAATATATATTTTTCAAAAAATATTTAATTATCACTCAAAAAGTTCTAGAGGTACAATGCTGGTTAACGAATTCATTAAATATTTGTCTTTTATCTAGCTCTATGCAAAATATCTAGTAACAAGAAAGGCAAAAGCCATTATGGCTCACGTGTATGACCTATTTACATGTGTGACCTTTGTGACAATAAGGGCTGGCGTCTGCACCAGCAAAATCCATGTTTTCTCAAAATGTAATCATTTTTCACACATCTGTGTGACCCTTGACCTTTGCGATGAGTCGACTAAATTAGTATGCATAGGAAGGTCTTATCATCAGCTACCTATGTGCCAAATTTGAAGCAGCCTTATGGGAAAGGTCAGGTCTGTTGTTCTTCCGAGCACCCATCCACTCCAAGTTCATCCAGGGCTTTTCTCAGATTACTTTAGTGACAAAGTCAAAGACATCCGTGATCCGTGACAGTGTTGATAAATGTGCCGATGCTGGTATGGAAGGCTGTCCATCTGCAGAGACCTCTTTTTCAGGTCTGCCTCTTGACATGTTTTTGTCCTGTAGCGGAGAAATGTGTGCAAGAGGCCATGATTGGGATGTCGCCTTATTCGTGTGGCCTCGACCCTGTCCCTTTTTCTCTTCTGCTTGAGTGTTGCGGGGACGGGGGGGGGGGGGGGGGGGGGGGGCGGGGGGGGGGGGGGGGGGTTGCCAGCTGTCGCGGAGGTTGCAAGCCGGTCTCTTGAAGAAGGTGGTGTGACAGCGTGTTTCAAGGCTGCCGTTGTAAAACCTCTCTTAAAGAAGACCACTCTTGAGCCAAATGATCTGAAAAATTACAGACCTGTATCTGACCTCAAATTTCTTTCAAAATTGCTAGAGAAGGTGGTTTTGTCGCGGTTGTTCGACCATGTCGGAAGTAGTGGTCTCTGGCAAGTTTTTCGATTCGCCTGCCGCCCTGGTCGCGACACGGAGACGGCGTTGCTTCGTGTCGTGAACGAAATGCTCACCGCCAGTGATGAAGGTAATGTTTCTGTTCTGGCCCTTCTTGATTTGAGCGCTGCTTTTGACACGATAGATCACCAGATTCTCATTCAACGTTTAGACTCTGTTTTTGGCCTCAGGAGTACTGCTTTACACATTTTTGAGTCTTGCCTATTTGGAGGAAAACAGATAGTGTCTGTCTTGGGAGTAGAGTCCGATCCCACTGAGCTTGTGTAAGGTGTTCCCCAAGGCTCTGTTTTGGGGCCGATCCTTTTCACATTTTATACCCAGCCTTTATCTAGTGTTATCAAATGCCACTCTGTTTCTCACCATTTTTATGCTGATGACACAGAGCGTTAAGCCAGTGACCAACAAAAACATGTTAATCAGATGTTCCAGTCTTTAGAGT
>BTPG01000008.1:5413299-5683299 GCA_036245525.1 Semisulcospira habei | reverse complement strand
CAGGTATCTCTGTAGTAAGTTTGGGTTTGAAGTTGTGAATAGTATTTGAGAAAAAAAAATCCTTTGTCAAAATATGGCTATTTTGGACCTACTTCCTGAGCTCTTGTGACCTGTGACCTTTCCGAGGGGTCATCCAAATTAGTATGCATAGACAGGTATTACCATCAGGTATCTCTGTACCAAATTTGGGTTTGAAGTTGTGAATAGTATTTGAGAAAAAACATCTTTTGTTAAAATATGGCTATTTTGGACCTATTTCCTGAGCTCTTGTGACCCTTGACCTTTCCGAGGGATCAATCAAATTAGTATGCATAGAAAGGGTTTACCATCAGGTATCTTTGTACTAAGTTTGGGTTTGAAGTTGTGAATAGTATTTGCGAAAATATAAAATATCTCAAAATATAGCTATTTTCGACCTATTTCCTCTTTCCCTGTGACATTGACCTTTGCGCGAGGTCACTCAAATTGGTATGTTTAAAAAGGTCTCCCCACAAAGTATCCTTGGGCCAAGATTGAAGACTGTAGCTTGAATAGTCTCCGAGAAAATGGCAACGTAATTTTTTTTTTTACGGTGGACGAAGGTGGACGGACGCCGGACGGACGACCACTGGCCCAGAACGTAGACTCACTTTTGCTTCGCACTTGAGCAAATAACGAAACTCACTTAACGTCATATCAAATAAACAACGGAAAGCGTTAAAATCTACAACCTCCAAACAACGATTAAGGCCCGGTAAGCAAAAGATCTTTGCAGGGCCAACGTCGGACGGGTGTGCTGGCCAATTAACTCATGCCGACATCAGCCCAGTCACCTTTGTGCTGACCGAAGTGGGTGAGGGCTGCATGTAATATCCAAAAACCGGTTCCGGGACATTATGATGACAAATTCACTGACCCTGGTTACCTGACTAGATTCGCTGCTGCTAACTAGCGGCAGCAAATCGAGAAAGGCAACCAGTGTGTAACCAATTTGAATCCCCTCGTTGCACCTTCTTTTAGACATCAATGCTCTTTAAAAAAAAAAAAAAAAATCAAAGTGATGTTTTTGACACAAATAAGAACGCTGCCGTTTGTGCCGGCATGTATTCTTACTTTATTTTTAGAGGAAAGATGTAAATGTACGAGTCAACCGCTCGTCAAAGGGCATTGTAATTCCCTTCTCTCTGTTTACGCATCCCTTCTTGCTACATAAGACGCAAATAGGCCGGTTGCCAGTCCCAGCGCAGCGCGAGAACGCACTCTATATTACGCGACTTTCAGCCAAGACTAGACTTGGCGAGCAACGAAATGTGGGCAACTCGGCTAGCTCTGACGCTTACCCGATACTCGTTTTGCTGTGAATCACAAGTAATATGCGGCAAAATGTAAGCTGACGTTGACAAAGGACTGAGGACGATAGCTCCTTGGTCATGCAGTTGTTACAGTACAACCTTTGTTTATTTTTGTGGAAATAATGCTGAGGAAAAACGATCTCTCACCCATAGAGGTGCGTTGATAGTAGCTTTGACTATAATGCAAATCCACTGCGCCACCGCGTGCACGCCAGCACCTATACTAAGCGCAAGATAAAATACAAGGGTGGAAACGAAGACGACGGCGAAATTTTAGATGTGGCCGGAAGTATCCCAGCATGCACGGACCTCTTTCTCAACATCTAGCGTTGAACGTTAAACCCTTTAGTAGATAGTAGAGAGCCGTGAAAGAGGCCTCTATGCACTGCAGTGCATCCATTGTTTTCTGCCGTATTTACTCTAAAGTCGAAGACTGAGAATTACTCGAAAAGATATTGACAACTGAGCAGTGTTTAATACCAGACTCCATTAAATTAGACCTTTTTGGGCTGGGGGGAAATACGAACCTCTACTCCATAAGCCAGTCTCGGCTACCGTGCCCCCCCCCCCCCCCCCCCCTGCCCTCCTCCCCTCCCCCACAATACTCAATAAGATGGGTTTCAAAGTGTACCTTAGAATTTCTGAGATGTTTAAGCCACGTTTCCCCTTAAATCCTTAGGAACACACCAGAGATAAAGCCGATGGCGCAAGGGTACCCCCATTCAAGCTCTGTGCGGATCCTAAAGTGAGCTTGAGAAACATTTTCCTCTAAATAAATCAGAATTTATTACAGGAGCCCCAATCAGGCAATATTATGTTAAGGCATACCTTCTGCGTCCTCAGCAAAAGCAGAATGAAAAAATATTGAATCTGTGGCTCACAGTGAATGGTATTTGTGCACCCAGTAAATGGCCATTTCCGCGAAATCGAAAACAAAAAAAAAAAAAAGTTTCCGATGCCCTCAGAAATTTTGTATACAACTGATAGGTCTTTTTTTTAAAAGGTTTTATTGGTTAGGATAGAGTACCACAGTTACTCCCAACCTGACTTTATGATGTTGTGATGCATTTAGGTCCACAGTGGCTGAATCTGCTGCCCTACCCCCATTTTACCAGTACGCATAGGCCAAAATAATCAAAAATAATTGCTTACGTCATACTCCTCTTTTTAAATATTTTTGTTTCCAGTTTTCTTAACAAAGTATGCATATTGAGTATATAAATCTATGATCATTTCCTTAATTTCAATGTGACACATCAATTTAATTGTAATTCTTTTTTGTTAAAGCATAAAAAGGGCCAGGGGAAACGTCTCTAAACAGGGGCTGCCTTTGAAGAACTTCCTCTTTAATAGAACAGCAAGACTGTAGTAAACGGCACATTGAGCAGTCTTGTCAAACTCTTGTCAAAACTGGCAACAAAAATATTTAAACAGAGGAGTATGACATAATCAATTTTTATGATAATTTTGCGTTGCTTTGTGAACTGGAAAAATGGGGGTAGGGAGCAGATTCAGCCACTGTGGCCCCTAAATAAATCACAGCATTATAAAATCAGGTTGGGAGTAACTGCGGTACTCTATCCTATACATTAAAACCTAAAAAAGACCTATCAGTTGTATACAAAATTTCTAAGGGCATCGGATACAACGTACGTTTCCCAATTTGACAATTTTAAATTGGAAAAAGCTATCATTCACCACAAACGTATCATAAAGGATGCCGACTTTCCTCATTTTCTTGCACTTTATGCTCAAATTATTGAAACTTAATAGGTAAAGAGAGGTCAAAATGAAATGGAATAACTTTAGTATTTTGTTCTAATTAATTTTGGGTATTTTTACCACTTCGGGGTAAGGATACAAAATCAATCAATGTGGCACTCATTGTAATCACAACATCACCTAGTCAAGTTTATAATAATTGTGACATCCTGTTTTAATGATGTAAGCCTGAAAATGGACTGCCAGTGCTATAGAAAATGTCTGAAAGCATCTGACACATTATTGTTGTCTTTCTTTTGCGATTTTGAGGAAATGGCCATTTACTGTGTGCACAAATACCTTCTCTGTGAGCCACAGATTCAATATATTTTTTATTCTTTGTGTGTGTGTGTGTGTGTGTGTGTGTGTGTGTGTGTGTGTGTGTGTGTGTGTGTGTGCGTGCAAAGGACGCAGAAGGTGTGCATTAACATAATAATGCCTGATTTGGGCTTCTGGAATGAATTCAGATTTATTTAGAAAAAGAATGTTTTTCAAGCTCATTTTAGCATCCTTGCGTCATCGGCTATATCTCTGGTGTGTTCCTAAGGATTTTAGGGGAACGTTGCTTAAACATCTCAGGATATACTAAGGTACACTTTGAAACCCATCTTATTGAGTACTGGGGGGAAGGGGGGGGGGGGGTGCACGGTAGAGCGGGCTAGCTCTTGGACTACTAAAGCGACTGCTGCGTGCAGCCCGGGTCACACGTTCATGTCGACAGTAAGACGCACTCTTGTTTTAATTTCATTGGATATGCTAATTTACATAAACCAATGAAAAATGAGTATGTTGCGTACTTCCGGCCATATCTAAAACCTTACGAGGGGCGTCTGCAAAAATGATGCTTCACTTTGCAAAAAGCCTCGATACTAAACTATCTGTTACGATCGGCGGGCAAGGTTGGTGTAGATTTGTGGCAAAATATCTACTGAGTTTGTCCAGTTTGGGGTTTTAGGAGGATGGTTGCTTTGAGGGTTGAAACTGCTCTGGAATCACAGTGCATCGTCTTTCGCGTGTGCCTTTCGTTTCCACCCTTTTTTTTTTAAGCTTAGTATAGGCGCTGGCGCGCACACGGTGGCGCAGTGGATTTGCATTAGTCAAAGCTACTATCAACGGACCTTTATGCTCTCACCGTACAATAAAACTGCATAATGGAGACGAAGCTTCACGGTGGCTTCGGAAAATGGTCTGCCATGTCGTTTCAACAGCGTAATTAATTAACTTTGATATATATACCAACAATAGATGCACTTTGTTAATACAAATTGAGCGTAATTAATTAACTTTGATATATATATACCAACAATAGATGCACTTTGTTAATACAAATTCTGCGGCTATTTTTTTTTTTTTTTTTTTTATTTCGCTGAAATAATGTGTTTCTGTACCGGCAGTTTTCCTGCTCGCACTGCCGATCGTCCACTGTGACGCGTTGTGCTTACCCACGGCCCACTGCGCTTTATCGCCTCTCACGATAAAGAACAGGCTAGTTAGGGGGAACCTCGGTATTGATAGCATCAGCCGAGGGTGAAGAAGTGATGTAGCTAGCTCCTTTCTGGCTTACGCAATACGCAGGCACGATACCCAACACCGAGTCGCGGTCAGC
The DNA here is from genome assembly GCA_036245525.1 of Semisulcospira habei. Classification (NCBI taxonomy): domain Eukaryota; kingdom Metazoa; phylum Mollusca; class Gastropoda; family Semisulcospiridae; genus Semisulcospira; species Semisulcospira habei. The sequence continues at coordinate 5,678,601 of BTPG01000008.1, read as the reverse complement.
TCCGGGACCGCGTCCCCCCTGCACGTGCGGGCCGGTCGGCTGTAGCTGGGGCATTCAACTACAATCCTAAGGACGTTGCCCGTCGTCATCTTACGCAACATAGAGCCCGTGCTTCTGTTCGGACAGAGAGAAATCACATTGTCCTTCACTGGTCAGACTCGCTTGTCGCACGTGCTTTTTTTTTCTCTCTCGCTTCCCAAATGCGCAAAAGACCATCGTACATCGGGCCGACGTCGGCCGCCGTTGGCCCGCGCGCGGCCAACGGCGGCTGACCGTCGGCCCGATCGCCTTTTGCGCATTGGTTAGGCAGTGTCCAGTTCTACACGTGCACACTGCATTTTTAATCGTCACCACCATCCCCAAACCGCCACCCATCTGCACGGGACAACCAGACCGCGCGACGAGTGTCGTTATCACTGCTAACGGTAATACTGTAAAGTGGTGTTCACATGGCCGATTTTGTAACGATTTTTGTCTGGCAACAATTGGCCGACGAAAGTTTTCACCTGTTCACATGGGCGTCTTTTGTCGTTTTGGAGTTGGCCGACAATTGCCAGATGTCGGTGGGGTGTTGGCAGCGAGTAGAGCAATGCTCGACTTTCCACCGATTTCCCACCAACTCCAAGCAAGCGGGTTGTTTCCTGATCGACGATTGGTTAGAACTAGCCAATCAAATATGATTTTGTTTTCAGTCTTCAGTCAACCTGTTGTCGTGTTGATGGGGTGATGCCCCTTTGGCCGAGTTGTGCCGAGTGTCGACGGAACAGCACGAAGTAGCTAAAGTTGGTGGCGTGTCGCTGGAAAGTCGTCGCAAAATTGGTGAGCGTTCACAACTTGACTTCACATGGGCAACGTCTTGTTGGCCAATAATCGCCAAACAAAAATCGTTGAGAAATCGGCCATGTGAACACCACTTAAGATCTAATGGCACTTCCAAATCCGAGATTTTAGCCGCTGACTGAACATTCCCCATACGGAGTAAATGAGTCTTATTGTGCAACAGTGTGAACAGCCGTGCACCCACACAGACGGACACGCACTCACATAGATGCACACGTGCACCTAAAGCTTTAAATGTATTTATTTCAGGTTTTTTTCAGTTCACTTTTCAGCAGTGTAGTCGTAACTGTTTCAGGTTTTTTTTCTTCTGTGCTTGACCGTTCATTTGAACGAATGATAGGTAGTTGATTTTTTATGTTATTGCTTGTCTGGTTTTAATCGGTTATGTAACGTTCATTCACATTGTGTTGTGTATAATTTTCTCTTGTTTCTGTTTTGTATTTGTATTGTTTGATCTTATTGACGTCACGGATCCCTAACCACGGTAGCACCCGCGGCATACGATTGCCAGGTGCACTGTATTATGTTTATTATGTTATTCGCAAGACCGCCATTTCTATAGGCCCCCACCCGGCTTTGCCCTGGGGGACTTGGGTGGGGTTAACTACTTTTTGGTTCCCAGGGTCACCCTAGTCAGCCCCACAGGGTGGGATTTCCTTTCTATTCTGGGGTTTGTGTTTCTGTCTACCCTTGGTCCATTCACCTGTAGTTTCCTTTTTTAAACTCTCCCTATTGTCCGCGCTGCCTGTAGCTCTTGATATTGGATGTGTCTTGCTAAAATTTAATGGTCTTAGGTTTATTTAGGCTCCATGTCGTAGGTTTATTTAACGTATTAGACCGGCTGGCGACATACATTCAATGCTCTGTTTAGTTTTTTGTTTTCACAAGCAGTGCAGGCACGTCCTGAGAAAGTCTTGTTGCTGTCGGGACGTTAAGCAATGTACAATCAATCAATCAATCAACCATTTCTATAGGAAACGTGCCTGGATTAACCCTTTCAGCGCCAACACCCAATAGCAGGCGATGGCTTGACCATGATAATTCAAGGGTAGTGCCGGATTAGCTTGGCGCCTGAAGGCGTCAAGCTAATCTGGCACTACCCTTGAATTATCATGGCATGGTCAATCCACCTCCTGCAAATAGTACGTAGTCGTTAAGTAACACTTCCAAAATTTGGGAAATGCGCCCGTGGCGCTAAAAGGCTTAAGCATATCATTGCTGTCACTAATAGTATTACTGTAGTGCACAGTTTTTCAGACGAATACTACAGTATAGTAGACAGACCACAGAACGTTCTAAACTTGCATAACTGAGAGTTGAAACCTCTGTCACCGCGTGTGACCGCTATGAGAGTGGGACCGCTGTACCTGGATAGACATGTACCCCCTGTCACCGCCTGTGGCCGCTGTCCCTAGATAGGATATGTTCCCTCTGTCACCGCGTGTAATCGCTAGGGGGGTGAGACCGCTGTCCCTTGATAGGTATACCCTCTGTCACCGCGTGTAACCGCTATGGGGTTGGGACAGCTGTCCCTTGATAGGTATGCCCTCTGTCACCGGGTATAACCGCTATGGGGGTGGGCCCGCTGTCCCTTGATAGGTATGCCCTCTGTCACCGCGTGCAACCGCTATGGGGGTCGGACAGCAGTGTCCCTTGATAGGTATACCCTTTGTCATCGCGTGTAACCGCTACGGGGGTGGGACCGCTGTCCCCCTGATAGGTATACCCTCTGTCACCGCGTGTAACCGCTATGGGGTTGGGACAGCTGTCCCTTGATAGGTATGCCCTCTGTCACCGGGTATAACCGCTATGGGGGTGGGCCCGCTGTCCCTTGATAGGTATGCCCTCTGTCACCGCGTGCAACCGCTATGGGGGTCGGACAGCAGTGTCCCTTGATAGGTATACCCTTTGTCATCGCGTGTAACCGCTACGGGGGTGGGACCGCTGTCCCCCTGATAGGTATACCCTCTGTCACCGCGTGTAACATCTATGGGGCTGGGACCGTTGTTTCTTATTTAAGAAGCCCTCTTTAGCCGCGTGTGGCCGCAAAGGGGGTGGGGCCGCTGTTACTTATTTAAAAAGCCCTCTTTCGCCGCGTGTGGCCGCTAAGAGGGGGAGTCCGCGCTTTCACTATATCAGTATAGCAATGCGGTTAGTACAACTGTTGCATACCTCTGCGACCGAGTGACATTTGACCGCTATTGTGGTGGATTATTTTTTTACCCACAAAAATAATCATTTTCGTTTTCTATCACAATATTTTCGCTGATTAAGTATTTACATTACACACTGACACTTGTAAGAATATCGCAGGTGCTCACAGTGGTTGTGTCCCCTTCTGCCCAAACCTTGTCTGTGTATGCCTGACACTTTGTGTTGTCAAACTATTGCCAGCTAATATGCTGTTCTTGGGTACATTCTGACTGTGTATGCCTGACACTTTGTGTTGTCAAACTATTGCCAGCTAATATGCTGTTCTTGGGTACATTCTGACTGTGTATGCCTGACACTTTGTGTTGTCAAACTATTGCCAGCTAATATGCTGTTCTTGGGTACATTCTGACTGTGTATGCCTGACACTTTGTGTTGTCAAACTATTGCCAGCTAATATGCTGTTCTTGGGTACATTCTGACTGTGTATGCCTGACACTTTGTGTTGTCAAACTATTGCCAGCTAATATGCTGTTCTTGGGTACATTCTGACTGTGTATGCCTGACACTTTGTGTTGTCAAACTATTGCCAGCTAATATGCTGTTCTTGGGTACATTCTGACTGCGTACTGCCGCAATGTTCGCACTTTCCTTGTTTTCTTGTTTGTGTCATAAATTACGATGAAGTGGTTGAAATTGAGCTGTCACGCTTCGCGCCCTGAAACTGGTGACTGAGTGATGGAGGAAACTCTGTCAGGCATGGTTTGATCGTCGCGTCATCGATCACGTCTATAACGGGGCGGTCCGTGGCGCAGCGGTAAAAGCGCCTGCCACCAATGCAAGCGGTGCGAGGTGTCGGACTTTTCTCCTCTAGTAAGTGTCACCATTAATTTGGGCGGAACGTCGGGGGTTCTTTCTCCGGGTACTCCGGCTCTTTCCTCCCCCACGAATTCGGTATTAATGTCAGTCCACTTAATCAAATTTAAAAAAAAAACCAAAAAAAAAAAACCGATTTAATTTAGTAGCTCGCTTGAGTTTGCCCTTAGCACCACGTGAATGTTCTGTGTTTACGTACAGTGTGTGAGGGAATGCGCGTGATTCACGTGAGCGTGCTTGTTGGGTTCAGTTCGCGGCTATGTCCTGCGCATTGAGTTATATTATAAATATGAGGAATGCGCCATATAAATACTATGTATTATTATTATTGTTGTTATTATTATTATTATAACACAGGCAGTGGCAAACAGTCTACTAGTCCACACTGCTTGCTGCGTTATACAGGTGATCGATGACTCCATTATCCCACGTCTGTTTGTTCCGGGGGTGGGGTGGGCGTGGGGAGGGGGGCGGGCTTACCTGAGATTACGTTTACGCCGAACAACTTTCAACAACAAACGAGAGCGAAGTCAAGCCGAATGACCAGTGTATAACCAGTCAGAAACACACTCTCTCTCTCTCTCCTCCTTCCAGTCCGCCCTCAAAACTCACCTCTTTCAACAGTTCTAGCACTATAACATCACCACACTCCCCACCCCAAGCTGACTGTCGTAATGTATTCGTGGTACGTGAGTCATTGTCAAAAGCGTGCGCATGTGTGCGCGAGTTGTGAGTGTGCGCTTAAGAGTTATAATTAGTATAAGATAATCGCATTATAAATACGGTTATTATTATTATTATATTATTATTATTATTATTATACCAGAAGCATAGACAACACTCCAAACATCTCCAAGGATTATAGATCCTCATGCGCCCGGTGGGCGCATGAGGATCTATAATCCTTGGAGATGTTTGGCGCGTTGTCGATGCTTCTGGCAGAGACTGGTTATCTGCCGTTTGTTGTTGCGAGTATTTCGGCGTAAACTTAAGCCCACTAGTGCGGAGCGCCTGCGGATTCTCCGGCTTCTCCACGCGGCCTCTGGTACAACCTGCCATGCCCTGTGTCCGTCTCTCTTCTTGCTACGCGACTGAACAAAGTTCGACACCTATGCCGTTCATGGGTAGTGCCTAATAGATCAGAATCAGGTCGAAGACAGAGGCTTAAGTCTTTTTTTTTTTTTGGCAATGCCGGGAATACCGCAGCGGACGCGCAATCTTTACAGGAAGGACTTGAGGGAAACGTTTGGCTGGATCGCACTGGTCACTGCAGCATGCGACCTTGCAGCAGTCGTGTCGGCAACACCGGATGAGCACCTCAAACTTTTCAGCGAGGCAAAGCAAGAGGCACCTAGTGCGCAAAAGGCCATGAGGCCGACGTCGGCCGCCCGTTGGCCTTTTGCGCATTGGGCATACATTCTCATGGGCCCCATGAGGTGGTTGGGACTCACGACAAAATACGTCTCTTGCAGATGGAGGGATCTGGATGAATGCACGGAATGTTTGAAGTCAGTGCCGTGTTTGACCTACATCTGATGGAGGGATGACCTCTACTAACTTGGCGCCTCTCCATGTGCATAGTTTATCAGGCGGCACTGCTCTCGAACTATACCAGTTGATTTTTTTGTACACAAGCAAGAACAGGGTGATACGATCTTTTTACTTTCAGTTGGTTTCTGAAGTGAAACACACGCTTTGATGAGATACACGATTTTCAGCCCTTTCACTACCAAGGCTAGAAACGTCCCCAAAAGCAACGCAGACTAACCGGTAAAGCTTTGTTTCCATATCGCGACGCGACAAAAAATTGCATTGTGTTTCGATATAGGGGCGTGACAAAGCGATTTCGCACCTTTGTTTTGAATTGGAAAAATGGCTCCAATTTGGCGTATACTGAAGACCACGCCCCCTTCACTAAAAAATCGCACCAAAATCGCCTTTGAAATGCTCGTCTGAGCGACAAAATAGTGTCGCTTTTCTGTTGCTTGTCACCACGCTGCCCTGGGGGACTTGGGTGGGGTTAACTACTTTTTAATTCCCAAGGTCACCCTGGTCAGCCCCACAGGGTGGGTTTTCCCCTCTATTCTGGGGCATGTGTTTCTGTCTACCCTTGGTCCATTCACCTGTATTTTCCTTTTTTAAACTCTCCCTACTGTCTGCGCTGCCTGTAGCTCTTGATATTGGATGTGTGTTGCTAAACGGTCATGGCTTTAGTTAGGCCCCATGTCGTAGGTTTATTTAACGTATTGTACTGGCTGGCGACATACTTTCAATATTCTGTTTAGTTGGTTTTTTTTTTTTTTTTTTTTTTTTCTTCACAAGCAGTGCAGGCACGTCCTGAGAAAGTATTGTTGCTGTCGGGACGTTAAGCAATGTACAATCAAGTACAATCAATCGTCACCACGCTTCCGCGTTGCGCATATGGAAACACTCCTTTATTTCTGTGTTCTCGATTTATGTCGCTACCGCCACCGCGACCGCCACCGCTTTCGCGTCGCAGTCGCGCCGCGATATGGAAACACAGCTTAACTATGTCTGCCCAAAACACTTGGATATAAATTATTAAGCAAGAGGCATAGATCATCATGAGACCCCGCGTACGCGGGGGCTCATGATGACCTGTGCCTCTTGTAGTTGAGCCAGCAGGGCCGGATTAATCAGTTTTCAAGGGGAGGGGGGGGGTGCTCAACTTTTATTTTTCTATTACCAGGGGATCTAGTATATATCAAAACACTACAACCGAAACTGTTTTAGTGGGTGCTGCAATAACATTAAAGCACCCCCCCCCCCCCCTTCTCTGACCATATGGACTGGTAGTGAATTTTTTTAAATTTTTTTTATTTTTTTAAAGCCGAGCGGAGGTGCTGTAGTACGAAAGCACCCCTCCCCACCCCCCCTGCCCCACCCCCTCCCCCCCCCGCCCATGGATCCGGCCCTGACCGGGACTTGTTCGATGTCCATAGTGCTGGTCACAGCGCCGTTAACTCATACCGAAGTTCCGCGTAAGACCTGTGCACAATGTCTTCTCCCTAAGATCACATCTCTGGCGGAGCTCAGCCCCAGAGCAGTCCACGTGTCCGGCCTGGGATCTCCTGCGCTCGTGAGTATTCGCGCAACCAGGAAGCACACAGCTGCGCAGACGCCAAGAGTGCCGCTTTTGAGTGTGACGAAGCAAGACCACGAAACAGACGTCGGATGATAGGTGTGAAGGAAAAAACACACCCAAGCACTTATCGACAACACCCCTGCAACATACACATTCCAGCCTTAATGATGATGATGATGATGATGATGATAATAATAACTTCATAGAGCGCTTATATGAAAATATGCCCTAAGTGCTTTACAAATCAAGGATAACATGGGGGGGGGGGGGTGTCATAAAGTCAGAAAAACAGGTTGCTATGAGACAATTCTGCAATACAATCACATCACTCACACACACACACACACACACACACACACACACACACACACACACACACACACACACACACAATAAGGTACATAAACTTGCGTAAAATGTTGTGAGAAACCTGAGTAGCAGTGGCATAAGAACCAAGGGGAGTAAAGAGGGAGCGGGGGTTGAAGCGAAAAGGGGGGGGGGGGGCATGGACTCCCAGTGAAAAAGTAGGGGGTGGCTAGAGCATCCCTTACCCCCCTGACCCCTTGATCCCCCAATACTCTTGAAGACATATTTGTTGTTGTTGTTGTTGTTGTTGCGAGGATTAAAACAAGATGAGGATTTCATCCCAAAGTTTATCGTATTATTTGGTGCTCACGTGCGTTTTTGTTTTAGGAACATTCAGAGTTGTTAAGTCCCTTCTATTTATAGAAAGGACTTTTTAGGACGGATCGCGGTGGGGCAAATTTAATAGCATGTCCATGATGTCAAAGTTGGGCAGGTTAAACCTCTAACAATTGAAGTAACAAGATAATAATAATAATAATAATAATAATAATAATAATAATAATAAGGTAATTTGTATAGCGCCTAATCACCAAGGTGCTCTAGGCGCTTTACAATCACAGTAATAAAACAGTGAAGCAGAATACAAAAGCAAGCACATACAATCCAAAAAATACATTAATTTACAAGGAGCAGAAAATTCACACACGCACGCACGCACGCACGCACGCACGCACGCACGCACACACACACACACACACACACACACACGATGAGCCGGCAGACAAAATGGTCTTTACGTATATGCACCAGCGAAAAGGTGTGTTTTAAGCTTGGATTTGAAAATGAAAAGAGATGATGAGTGACGCACATCAGCTGGGAGGGCGTTCCATGTAATGGGACCAAAATACGAAAATGCACGATGACCTTGAGTGACCTTATTACGTCTAGGGATACGGAAAACACGAGTGTCTGAAGCAGAGCGTAGTGAGCGGAACGGTGTATACAGCTGGACAAGATCAGATAAGTAAGGAGGGGCAGAACCAGAGATGATGTTGAAACAAATAACACAGACTTTATACTGAATTCTGTATGAAACTGGCAGCCAGTGCAAATCAGCTAGTAGAGGCATAATGTGTTCACGTTTCGGTACACGAAAAATCAGACGTGCAGCGCAGTTCATAACTCTGTGGATTTGGTCAAGAAGATTTTGCGGAACACCGGGCAAAAGAGAATTGCAACAGTCCTTTCGGGGCAGGTAACAAGTGTTTTGGAAACTTCAACAGTCAGCAGATGTCGAACAGTGCTGATCCTTCTGAGTTCAGTGAAGGCAAGCTGGCAGACTTTATTCACTTGTTCCTTCATTGTCAGCCTGTTGTCAAAAAATGACACCCAAGTTACGGGCCGAGCTAGAAAGGGAGATGGCACTCTCGCCCACCATCATTGACTCAGGAAGATCAGCACTGCACGCAGAGGAGCACGTCATTCGGAGGGACTCAGTTTTGTCACTGTTCAGCTGGAGCTTGTTCTGTGTGGTCCATTTCTGAACATCACAAATACAAGCCTCCAAAGACTGCACCATCTGATCAACATGTTCACGAAGGGAGTGTTTGTACAATTCTGTATCATCTGCATATAAATGATAAGAAACAAAGTGACGCTCAATAACATGCGACAGGGGCTGTGTATACAAAGTAAAGAGAACAGGCCCCAAGACCGACCCTTGTGGAACGCCACAAAGCAGCTCAACAGGGTGCACTCAAATCCTGCCACTGAAACCATCTGCAAGCGACCAACAAAGTAGGATTGGAAAAATTTCAGAGCAGTGCTTTGAATGCCAAACACATCACGAAGGCGGGAAAGTAGAATGTCATGGTCAATGGTATCAAACGCTGCGCTCAGATCGAGCGGAGTCAGAACAGAGATTAGATCTTCATCGCTAGCACCAAGTAGATAAACATTACGTCATGTCTAGTTACGCTAACCTCGCTGCTGAACGTACATTTGGCGCGAAGCGCCGTATGTGCGTATGTATGCATGTATGTATGTAGGTGCGTAAGTATGTATGTATGTATGTATAATTATGTGCTTATGTGTGTAAACAAGAGAATATCCGATATTTCTATACACACAAGCATGAAACTTGGTGAATACTTTCTTAAGTGGTTGGCTAAGAGAGCCTCCGAGCATATTGTAATTGAATGTCTCATTGAAGACAAACAACCGTTTATAGGAAGTCCGTTGACCCAGATTAGAGTCCGTAATTTTTGTCATATTTACTTGAACTTTTGCATTAAGCTAATATGGGAAAAGACATTGAATGAGCTCTTTAGCCAGCTTTGTATCCTTTCAACTTCTTTAGCAAAAATTAATTCTTTTAAAAAAAGAATTAAAACTCTAAAAAAACATTTACTTCTAGAGAAAGTCAGACAGTGGCGGTGACGTAAAAGGGGCAACTTCGTCAATACGCAGACACTGACATAATACTCTAAATATGACGTAATTCTCTCTCTCGCGCGCGGCTCTCTCTCTGTCTCTCTCTCGCTGTGTCTCTCTTTCTGTCTCTGTCTCTCTGTCTCTCTGTCTCTCTGTCTCTGTCTCTGTCTGTCTGTCTGTCTGTCTGTGTCTGTCTGTGTCTGTGTCTCTCTCTCTCTCTCTCTCTCTCTCTCTCTCTCTCTCTCTCTCTCTCTCTCTCTCTCTCTCTCTCTCTCTCTCTCTCTCTCGGGGAGTGAGTTCGAGCTCACGAATGTAGCACACCAAAAAAAGTTCAGAGTCAATTAGCGATGCAAAATTAGGCGATTTCGTCACTAATCAAAGTTCTACTGTTTGGATTTTACCACCAGTGTCTTGGCCTATCTACGCTGATCATAAAGGTGTAAATTTGGACTTTGTGCGACCACAGATTTCTGCCATCTGACTGGTTTTCCTGTATCGCCATTGAACTGAGTACGACAATCGTCGGTGTGACTGTTAGTACAACACTGCCAGCTACGTGCACTGTGTAGTACTGTGTATTACTGTGTAGCACTGTTGTGTGAATCGAACTGTGCTAAGATGGCAGACAAAGAAGCTCTATCCGCATATCCACTCGAGGTCTCTGGAACTACATCACCTTTAGTTACTGTCAGTGACATTCAGCGTATAATCGACAAGCAGACACAGGTGATTGACGAGAAACTGGGGTCTCTTCGTGCTGACCTTTGTGATGTGCTGACCTCTATACAGGCGATTGGCACCGACATTGCTGACTTGAAGCAACGCGCTCGCAGCCTGGAGGACACCTGCAAGGAACTGACTGAGAAGCAGGAGGAGGTTTCCGAGTCTGTAGAAGACTTGCAGGAGGACATGGAAGATCTGCGGAAACGCTACGAGGAAGAACTAGACAAGCTAGAGGCGTTCTCACGTAGGGACAATCTGCGACTCTTTGGAATCGTGGAAACGCCAGGCGAGACCTTCGATTCCTGTGCCACCAAAGTACTGGAATGTCTGCAGGGCACAGTGCCAAATAAAACCTGGACTGAGGACGATTTGGTACGCGCACACCGGGTGGGGAACAAACCGGACTTTGCTTCTGTAGCAGCCAACCGTGCCAGAGCTAACAACAAGCCCCGCCCCATGATCGTGAAGTTCGCGAGATGGAGGGACAAGATGGACGTCCTGACCAAGGGTCGTGCTGCACTCAAGCAAAAGGGGGTTAATGTTGCTGGTGACTTAACCAACCGGCAACATGAACAGATCAGACTGCACCGGGAAAAAGGCATGCGGGCGTACTACAAGGGAAACAAGCTGGTCGTCGCTGGACCCCTAGTGCAACGGAACCACGACACCGACAACTTCGGCCGCCGTCATGCGACAGACAACAGCGTCGACAGAAGACCGGACAACCGTATCCAAGGACTCGGTGCCGCCGCAGCTACTGGTCAGCAGGTCAACGCAACACCGGCACGTGCGTCACACTTGGTATCCCCGTTACAGCCTTCACCTAAACCAGCAAAACGGCGCCGGCCACACAGTTCCCCTACAATTGAGGTCGGGGACGAATCCAGTGACCCGTGATATGTCGGCCAAGCCGCGTCTCCCACCTCAATTGCACGGGATGTGTCACCGATGCGCGCGTGTGTTGTAGAGCAGCCAGTAGATAATGTGTTGCATACACTTACCTTTCTGTCATGGAATGTTGATGGACTGTGGAGCAAGCTATCTGACCCAGACTTTCTACAATATGTAAGTAATTATGACATTGTGTGTTTGTTTGAAACATTTTTAGACAATGCTTTCGTCCCGCCTGACTGCTGGTCTGATTTCACGTGTTTTTCCTTACCTGCAGTCAAACTGTCACGTCAAGGAAGAAGCTCGGGAGGTGTTGTTGTGTTAGTAAAAAATGTGTATGCCAAGTTTGTTTTCCAAGTGAACATGACATGCGCTCAAAGTGTTTTTCTCAAACTTGACAGATCATTGTTTGGTACTGAATGCGATGTGCTTTTGGTCGCGTGCTATGTTCCGCCCAAGGATTCACCATTTTATAGACAATTACCGTACGACTGCCTGTTGGAAGAATTAGAACAGTGTCTTGCTAGTGCCCTCGAGCAATTTGGAGACATTCATTTCCTAATGTGTGGTGATTTTAATGGTAGAACTGGGGATTTGCAGCCTAATCCATATTTGTTTCAGCTTGATCCTGATGAAACACTACTAACTAATACCGCTCTATTTGAACCTTCACGATTTACTGAAGATATGACTGTAAATACATTTGGAAGAAAACTATTAGATTTGTGTGCATGTTTTGAACTGATGATTTTGAATGGGTTCTGTAGCCCTGATCTGTCAAAGCACCTGACATTTATTTCTCCCACTGGTTGTAGTATTAATGATTATTTTGTTGCATCTCCTGACTTTATTTGTTTGTGTGACAAACTTGAAGTTGGCGAGAGGATAGAGTCTGTACACATGCCACTGGTCCTTACTGTGTCTTGTGTACGTGTATCACCCCACAACGATGTTTCTGATGACGATACGCAGTGTTTTTCATTTGATAAGATTATCTGGGAACCTGCTAATGCCCAAACGCTCAGCGACAGTTTAACTACTCCTGCATTCCAGGATGCTCTAGTAGCTGCTACTGCTGAGATCGATGATGATATTAATAGTGCATTAGACATTTTCACATGTGCTATCAAAGACGCTGCTAGTTGCATGACAAAACAATTTCATTCCTCCACAGGCAATACACACAAAACAAACACCGCTAGTCACCCCTGGTTTGACCAGGAATGCAGAAATGCAAAAATGCGAACGCGTAAAGCCCTACGTACATACACAAAAAATAAAACCATGGAAAATAAAGTAACGTTTGTTAATGAGAGAAAACAATACAAGAGATTACTTAGAGCTAAAGAAGTTAATTTTAAGAGGGAAGCTGTTGACAAAATTCTTGAGTATAGACATAACTCTCAGGCATTTTGGAAGGAAATAAAGAAGTGGAAAAGAAAACGTCGTTTAAGAAACAATATAACAAAGAAGCAGTGGTTTGATCACTTCTCTAGCATTCTAAATGAAAACATAGCACAGCAAGAGAATAATGATGATGTATATTTTTCAGAAGACTCTGAGTCTGATGAAGCCTTATTTCATGACCTAGATATCAACATAGAAGAAGCAGAAGTTATTGCTGCTATAAAAACATGCCAAAGCAGGAAAAGCCCCCGGGCCTGATGGAATTATAAATGAAGTTCTTAAAGTCTCCAACCCAGCTATCATCTCCTTTCTCACTAAGTATTTTAATGCTCTATTCAACAAAGGGTTGTTCCCCAGCGAATGGTCTAAAGCTATTATTTTCCCACTCCACAAGAAAGGAGATGTAAATAATCCAGATAATTATCGTGGTATTGCTCTGATTAGCTGTGTTAGTAAACTGTATACCTACATTTTGAACAGAAGGTTAACAGACTGGGCTGAGGAACATAATATTCTGTCTGAAACACAAGCCGGGTTTAGGAAATCCTACTCTACTGTGGACCATATATTTACACTTTATGCTATTGTTCAAAAACAACTTCTACAAAATAAGAAAGTTTATGTGGCTTTTGTTGACTTCCGCAAAGCTTTCGATACTGTTAAAAGAGGTGTGCTTTGGAATATTTTATTGAAGGCTGGAGTGCGCGGCAAAATGCTTTCAGCTATGAAGGCAATGTATGACTCGGTGAAATTTTGTGTTAGAGACAGCCTGAATTGTACAGCGTTTTTTGAGTGTTTCCAAGGTTTAAAACAAGGATGTTTAGCATCGCCGACATTGTTCTCCTTTTTGATTAACGAGCTTGCTGTGTACATTATTGAAAATGGTAAACATGGTTTCCAACTAAAAGCCGATGCAGCAGAACTGTTTTTGTTGATGTTTGCAGATGACATTGCTTTGTTTTCATCAACCCCCAATGGCCTTCAGACTCAGCTGAACAATTTATACAAAGAAGCATCTAAGCTTGGTTTGTCTGTTAACCTAGACAAGACAAAAATAATTGTGTTTCGAAATGGTGGGTATTTGTCAAAATATGAAAAATGGATTTACGGGGGAACGAGGGTAGAAGTTGTCAATATGTATAAGTACCTTGGGTTAAACTTTACCACACGTTTGAGTTTAAACACATCCGTTGATGACTTAGTGACTAAGGCAAAAAAATGTGTAATCGATATTTTCTGTATGTTGAAGAAAATTAACTGCGCTAGTCCTGATGTTTTTTTCAAGCTGTTTGATGCGCAGGTTGTCCCAATTTTGTTGTATGCCTCAGAAATTTGGGGTATAAACGAGTGTGCCGAAATTGAAAGAGTCCATACATTTGCATGTAAACGTTTTCTTAATGTCAACTTCCGCACACCGAACCTGATGGTTTATGGTGAACTTGGTCGATATCCACTGTCAGTATTAACGTCAGTAAGATGTGTTTCCTACTGGCTTCGACTCTGCGCTTTACCTGTTACTAGATTTGCAAATATGGCTTATCATATGCTTAAGGATTTAGACGATAAAGGGAAAGAAACATGGGTGTCAAAGATAAAGAATTTGCTTTTTCGAAATGGGTTTGGTCATGTATGGATTTCACAAGGTGTTGGAAACAGGAATGCTTTTATAAACAAGTTTAAACAAAGGATGGTTGATTGTGCCAAACAAAACTGGTCATCGAAGCTTTTTGAGAGTGAACGTTTTACTGTGTATCGTAGTTTTAAACATACACTTGTCCAAGAAAATTATTTTGAACTGGTTAAGCCAACCTATGTCAAAAATCTATACATTAAATTTAGACTTGGCATAACCGAATTGCAAAGTAACAAACAAAGATATAGTACTCTCAATGCTGTAACGAAAGTGTGTCCATTGTGTGCCAAGGCTGTGGAAGATGAAATTCACTTTATGTTTTACTGTCCATTCTACGATGAACTGCGTGTCAAATACCTATGTAAGTTTGACCTTATGGAACTCAAAAAGAAAGAATTGTGTATCCTAGACACTACCAACCCGCAGTCTATTGCCGATTTAGCAAGATTTGTATTTCATGCATTTACACTCCGTAGCAGCATGCTTGTATGATTCCACGTGCAAACTGTGGTTCTTACTCCGACCTGGTCTGTGTGGTACACGGCTGTGGCCTGGATTTGGATACCGCATTTTACATGTAGGTCAAAAGTGGCTATTATGTGCTGGCGTAGATCGAATAGAAATGTGTGTGTGTGTGTGTGTGTGTGTGTGTGTGTGTGTGTGTGTGTGTGTGTGTGTGTGTGTGTTTTGTTATAAACATCGCCTTATGGCTTTTATATACACCTGAACTATAAATTATGTAATGTCTCACTCCATTGTATGGACATTTTGTCTGAACAATAAACTGTCTGAGTCTGAGTCTGAGTCTCTCTCTCTCTCTCGCTCTCTCTCTCTCTCTCTCTCTTTATGTGTAGAGTAGCAGAATAGTCATCATGTCTCTCTCTCTTTCTCTGCTCTCAGCCTTGTCAAAGCCATTAGAGCGGCACATTCACAAGCATCTTCTTAATTTCCTTGAGAAGGGTAATTTACTAAACATTCATCAGTCTGGTTTTCGCCCGACCCATTCATGCCAGTCAGCACTCACACATTGTAGATTGCTGGCTAGAGTCAATTAATAAAAAATTAATGTCGGGAGCAGTTTTCCTAGATCTTAAAAAAGCTTTTGATCTTGTAGACCATGAAATGCTCTTACATAAGCTTACAATATACCACATGGACGAAACTACAATAACTTTTTTTCAGATCCTTTTTGGAAGACCGAAAGCAAAAAGTGTACGTCCATGGTCAGTACTCTATGCAAGGCCATGTTAAATTTGGAGTTCCTCAAGTATCAATTCTAGTACCCCTCCTATTTTTACTTTTCATAAATGACCTTCCTTTACATATTTCCAACCTTAACGTTAATTGTAATCTCTTTGCAGACGACACAAGCCTTCACGTTCCTGGTAAAAGCAGTCATGATATTAGTCGTCGTTTACAATCCAGTCTTGACGAAGTTTCTGATTGGTGCTGTAAAAACCACATGGTACTACATCCTGATAAGATGTTAATCACCTCACGACAAAAACATCAACTTCACCCCCCTCCACTAACGCTCAGTCTTAACTGCCAACCTATTGAACAAGTTCATGAACGCACCTTCCTTGGAATACATATAGATGAGCAGCTAAGTTGGGAGAAACATGTGATTAACATCTGTAAGAAGATATCAAAAAATATATTTCTTTTATCACAGTTGAGAAGTGTAAGTGACATAAATACACGAAAATGTTTTTTCATGCGGACATTAGATCCCATGTTTATTACATCTCCACTGTTTGGGATGGTAGCGGTGATGTGCATATCAAAAAAACTAAATTCAGGATACAAAAGAGCCATTACAAATAAGATATAAGACCCATTCCTACCGCTGAAAAACTGCAAAGTCTCAAACTTCTTGGCCTTCGTCAACAACTCGTTTACAACAAGTGCATACTTATGTTAAAAATTCTCCACAAGAAAGCTCCACAGTATCTAACAGCTAAATTTACTCCACAACGACAGTGTGAAAGGTCCTCGAGGAACAGTACTCTTCCATTACCACTACCTCGCATTGACTTATTCAAATCAAGCCTAGCCTTTTCGGGACCACTTTTATGGCATTCACTTCCTCAACATTTAAAAACACTAACCCACCTTGCCTCCTTTAAAACAAAACTACACATATACCTGATGGAAACTGCTTAGATATATTACTTTTTTATCCTGTCATTCTGATGAAAGGTTATGTAAATGTATATATGTTAGTGCGTGCATTTACACGGTTGTAAACGTGTGTGTATGTATGTTTGATTCTTGGTACTTTGTGCTTGTTTTTGCTGTGCTATGATACGTTGTTTTTTTTTCCCTATGTAGTTTGTGCTGAGGAGTGTCATTCCTTTTATGTATTTGTTTATTGTTACCTTAATATCATTTTCTGTTCTGTACTGCGTGTGTCTGTACTTATTTAGTTATGATCTTTGCTTGCGTTAAATATTTTTTGTCTTGTCTTCAGTATATTTCATGTTGTAGTATGTTAGCAACGGCAAATTTGAAAAATGACGTATTTGTATCTGTCAAAACTTCTACCGTTATGTAATAAAGTTTCATCATCATAATCATATCTCTCTCTCTCTCTCTCTCTCTCTCTCTCTCTCTCTCTCTCTCTCTCTCTCTCTCTCTCTCTCTCCCCCCCCCCCTCTCTCTCTCTCTCTCTCCCATACCTCTTATGACAGTGTTTGAAGTTGGTAAGTATATTTCTACTCTAACCAGTAAATCGTGTGGCCTGGATGGAATAAATAACATGGTACTGAAATTGTCACTTCCATACACAGCTGACTCCTTGACATTTATATTCAACCTTTCTATCACCCAAGGTAATTTTTCAGATGCCATGAAAGATGCTAAAGTTGTCCCCATTCCCAAATGTAAAGATCCCAAAAGTCCAAACGATTTCCGTCCTATTTCAGTGTTATCAATATTATCGAAGCCAATTGAAAGACACATTTACAAGCACCTACTCCAATTCTTGGAGAGTCAACGCCTACTCCTATCTCTTCAGTCCGGTTTTCGACCTAAACACTCGTGCCATACTGCACTCGTTCACATCGTTGACTCTTGGCTCTCATCAATCAATAATTCCAAATTAAATGGTGCAGTTTTTCTGGACCTAACCAAAGCATTTGATTTAGTCGATCACAACATTCTTTTAAAGACACTTTCAGTGTATAAGTTTGATTTGAACTCTATTGCGTTTTTCTCATCCTACCTAAGTTGCCGCCGACAGAAGGTGTACTCGAACGGAAGGTATTCGAAAGAAGGTATAGTGAGGCACGGTGTTCCCCAAGGATCTATCCTAGGGCCTCTTTTATTTTCTTTATTCATCAATGACCTACCTCTTTCCATCTCAAATCCTACGGTAAAATGCGAACTCTTTGCTGACGATTCCACGCTGCATACATCAGACGATCGTCTCATAACGCTAAATTGTATCCTCCAGCAAAGTCTTGATGAAGTGTTAGATTGGTGTACGCATAATCGCATGCTCCTCAGTACTTCTAAAACCAAAAGCATGTTGATAACAACCCGCCAAAAGCATCAGCTACGTCCTGCCCCTTTGATACTTTCACTTGGTGATAAACCTATCCAACAGGTATCCAAGCACCGCCTACTGGGAGTTGTACTTGACGACCAGCTCAATTGGTCGTCGCATATTGACAGTTTGTGCAAAACCTTGTCCAGAAATGTATTTCTGCTCTCTAAACTTAGACATATTCTTAGTACTAAGTGCTGTACATTGTTTTTTCACGCGCACATTAAGAGCCACTGTGACTATGCGTCCTCTTTGTGGGACGAATGCAGCGAACGTCATATTAAAAAGTCAACTCGCTATATCGTCGTTCAGTTAAAATAATTATTCCACACCCTACTTTCACAGACCAAAAGATAAAATCTCTTGGCCTGCTTCCACTGAAGGAACAACTCAAATTTAACAAATGCGTCCTCATGCACAAAATATTTCATTATCAAGTCCCCGAGTATCTGTGCGCGCTATTTAACTTCAGCCCTAGGCATCAGCTACACACGAGACATGGCTTGCTTCATTTACCCCGACCCAGGATAGATCTCTACAAGTCAAGCCTTCTATTTTCGGGCAGTTTTGTCTGGAACTCATTGCCATTGAACATTAAATCATGTTCAGGTAAAACCCATTTTAAACGAGCTTTGCGAACGCACTTCCATTCAGCCTGACTTCACAGTTTGCCATATCAGAGTATTGTTGTTGATAACACGTGAAAGTCAAGTATTTTCTCTTTCTCCTTACATTTGTAAACTGATAATCCTTGGTCTTGTCGGTGTCGCTATATGCTCTTGATGCTGCTGACTCTTTGACACTGTCTTAGCTGAGTATAATATTAATGCTATGCACTCATTTATTTCTCTTACTTTTGTGTTGGTGGCAGTTACTACTTCTCCAATACGATTTTTTTTTTTCCTTTCATTGATTCACCTATTGTGTTTGTTTTTTTCCGTAGTTTTTCTTCTTCTTATTATTATTATTGTTATTATTTGCATGCTATGTTTATTTTCCTGTTATGTTGTTTGTTTACAGGACAGCTTGTAAGACAGGCATTGAGTTGCCTAATAGCTTTATCCTGAATAAATAAAGATTCATCATCATCATCATCTCTCTCTCTCTCTCTCTCTCTCTCTCTCTCACACACACACACACACACACACACACACACACACACACACACACAAACATGCGCGCATCTCCAGGGGGAATAGATCCTAATGCGCCCTTCAGGCGCATAAGGATCGATGCCTCTTGGAGATGTTTGGAGCCTGCGCGCACTAACGCGCACGCACACATCGAAGCGCTTTCAGAAGAGCATTCAGGTGACCCGTGTACTTAGTATATCATGTAGCCAGGTAAAGTCAACCTGCTTTCACACAAATTATAGGAAGACTGAAATCGTACCGTGAAGTTATAGTTTTGTCACCATTTTCTCAAGTCTAGGAAGCGAAAGTGAAACTCATTTCAGATAAAATATAAAATGACGTAACAACTAAAACTTACGTCATGACAAATGACGTATGACAAATCAATGATGTGTATGTCCTGCGCCCCTTATATAACTCACTGACGCTTTGGCAGATCTGCGAGACTTTTTCAATAGGATATAATTCAACATCAGAATCGGGTCAAAGACAAAAGGTAGAGACCATTGACAACGAGGACAGCTCTCATATAGAAGGGACTTTGTGGGTTATGTGTCATCCCATCTTGTTCATATTAATAAGCTTTTCCTTCTTATCCATTTCCATCCTCTATAAGCCAACCTCGTCAACCCATACGCCGGCGTAACAAATAAAGACGGACACACAGTGCTTCCCGCCATTAGTACGCTCTTTGGGCTGGAGTAGCGACAGAAATTCTGAATAATAATAATAATAATAATAATAATAATAAGCGCATTAAATAGGCGCTTTATCCCAATTGAAAATCGGCTCAAAGCGCCGCCGCGAACTGAACCCAACAAGCACGCTCACGTGAATCACGCGCATTCACTCACACACTGTACATAAACACAGAACATTCACGTGGTGCTAAGGGCAAGCTCAAGCGAGCTACTGTAGTTTTTGGAAATTCACAATCGTTTGTATTTGAAATTTGATTAAGTGGGCTAAAACTGATACCAAAGTCGTGGGGGAGGAAGAGCCGGAGTACCCGGAGAAAGAACCCCCGACGGTCCGCCCGAATTAACGGTGACACTGACTAGAGGAGAAAAATCCGACGCCGGAACCCGTAATCGAACCTCGCACCTTTAGCATTGGTGGCAGACGCCTTAACCACTGCGCCACGGACCGCCCCGACGAGAATAGCTGACGAGCAGTAAAATGGCGT
This sequence comes from Semisulcospira habei, assembly GCA_036245525.1. NCBI lineage: Eukaryota > Metazoa > Mollusca > Gastropoda > Semisulcospiridae > Semisulcospira > Semisulcospira habei. The sequence continues at coordinate 5,658,366 of BTPG01000008.1, read as the reverse complement.
CACAATAAGCTTCACGTCATGGCATCGCTGGTCTCACGACGCCGTGGACAGTGTGACGAAATTGATGTTTCACGTCACTCATCCGAAAGGCACGCAGCCTCTTCCAGGGCTGACTGTTTTGTTCCACACAGCCTCTTCCAGGGCTGACTGTTTTATGGAGTAAATAGTGGCTCCAAAACTTGCAAAAATAATTAATTGTGATTGAAAAGTTGAAGATTTACAACGCTAGATTACGAACTCATTCAGTATCTCCCTTTAATCTTCTCCCCCCCCCCCCACCCCCCAACCCCCACCCCTGATCCGCACGGCAATGGCACACAGAAACACAGACGGCAGAATGGCACACAGAAACACAGACGGCAGAATGGCACACAGAAACACAGACGGCAGACACACGGCGCTTCCTACGACGTTCTGTGGGCTGGCGTAGCCACGGCCATTTTGAAAAATAAGGTGGAATGGCCCATTCCCACAAAGCCTCTTCTGTACGAGCTTGCATGCATATTCCACCATTTCCACAATACGTTCGCAAATATCATACAACAAGAGAATTTCATCCCAAAGTCTACCGTATTGTTTGGAGCTCACGTGCGTTTTTCTTTTAGGAACATTCAGAGTTGTTCATATTTTTAAGCTTATTACACTGATCCATTTCCCTCCTCTCTACGCCAACCTCTGATCAACACATACGCCGGCGCACACAAATAAAGACGGACACACAGCGCTTCCCGCCATTAGTACGCTCTGTGAGCTGGACTAGCGACAGGATTTCTGAAGAAGAACACTAGCACGAGCAGCAAAATGACGTCACTTTAAGCTACGCGTCATGGCATTGCTGGTCTCACGACGCTGTCTACACTGTGACGAATTTGATGTTTCACGTCACTCATCCGAAAGGCACGCTCTTCCAGAGCTGACTATTTTGTTGTTTTGTTCCACACAGCCTTTTCCTGGTCTGACTGTTTGATGGGAGTAAATAGTGGCTCAAAAACTTGCAAAAATGAATTAATTATTATTGAAAATGTTGAAGAGGTACAACGATGGATTACGAACTCATTCAGCATCTCTCTTTAATTCTTCCCCCCCCCCCCACCCCCCACCCCCCACCCTCCACCCCGCCCTCCCTCCCCGGCCTGATCTGCACGGCAATGGCACACACAAACACAAACGGCAGAATGGCACACACAAATACAGACGGCAGACACACGGCATTTACTACCGGTTATACGTTCTCTGGGCTGGCGTAACCACAGCCATTTTGAAGAATAAGATGGAATGGCCCAAGCCCACAAAGCCTCTTCTGTATGAGCTTGCATGCATATTCCACCTGTTCCACAATACGTTCGCAAATATCATACAGAGGTAGAGAGACTATCTTTCTAAATGTAAGACACTGACGTGCTGGTCATTTGCGTCAATTAGACCGAACATTGTACAAAACACTGACGCGTTTGGTGCTTTTATTCACCGTCACTGTTTGATTCTTCTGATGAAATCAAGGAGTCATACTTCTGATTTTTTTTCCGCTTTGAACTTTGTTTTTCGAAAATTTTGAAGAGGTACGAAGCTGGCTAAAAAGCTCATCAATGCCTTTCTGCAAACTAGCCATATCCAAAATTTCAAGCGCTCATAATCAAAATTGCGGACTCTAATCTGGATCAACCGACTTTCTATAAACGGTCTTTTATGTCTTCAATAAGACATTCAATTACAATATTCTCGGAGGCTCTCATAGCCACCCACTTAATAACGTATTTTGATAAGTTTCAAGTTTGTGCGTACAGTAATATCGGAGATTCCCGTGTTTACATACATACGCACGCACACACAAACGCACATACGGCGCTTCGCGCCAAAACGACATTCAACAGCAAGGTTAGAGTGGCTAAATGTGACGTCATTTTATCTTATTATTTCTTTGCGAGACCATGAGCCCCGCCCGCCTGTTATGTTCTTCGCATTCTACGGAACGCGCTCCGACCAGTCCCGTCCTAAAGTCAACCGTATTTTCAATACGACAGACAACAAAAATAAATGAAGGAGAACATCGCGCCAGCTCATACACATTTAAAACACTGACGTGCTGGTTATTCGCGTCAACTAGGAAATTGTATAAACACTGACGCGTTTGGTGCTTTTTACGTCATCGTCACTGTTTGATTCTTCTGATGAAATCAAGGAGTCTTACTTCTGACACTTTTTCCGCAATGAACTTTATTTTCGAAAAAGTTGAAGAGGTACAAAGCTGGCTAACGAACTCATTTAATGTCTTTCTACAAATTAGCCATATCCAAAATTTCAAGTGCATATAATTAAAATTGCGGACTCTAATCTGGGTCAACCGACTTTCTATAAACGTTTTTTTATGTCCTCAATCAGACATCCAATTACAATATGCTCGGAGGTCTCTTAGCCACCCACTTAATAAAGTATTTTTTATAAGTTTCAAGTTTGTGCGTACAGTAATATCGTAGATTCTCGTGTTTACATGCATACGCACACATACATACATACATACATACATACACACACACACACAGACAGACACACACACACACACACACACACACACACACACACACACACACACACACACAGAGACATACATACGCACATACGGAGTTCGCGCCAAAACGACGTTCAACAACAAGCTTAGAGTGGCTAGACGTGACGTCATTTTTATCTTGATACTTCTGTGCCAGATGAGCCCCGCCCGCCTGTTATGTCCTTTGCATTCTGCGGAACGCGCTCCGACCAGCCCCATCCTAAAGTCTACGGTATTTCAATACGGTAGACAAAAATGAGAACAAGTCGTCTTTGAGAAGAAAATCTAATAAGAATACCACGGGCGCCGGACAGCCGGCGATTGGCCCAATACATTGACTCACGCAGCTGAGTAATCATCAAATAAAATCAAGGTTTGACACTGTCGTAAAAGCAGATGCAGCTATCCAACTACGCCGTCATGTGTGGCAAGGGAGATCATTCGTGGACAGCGGTCGAATCTGTGCCTTGTGCCGTACGACCATGACACTGTCAATAATTTCTGGCTATTGCCCATATTACCAATGGATAGAGATGACAAGTACCCGCCCATGGTCAATGTCCACGATGAAATAAATAACGCAATACAGATGCAAGTGATGTGGTTATATATATATATATATATATATATATATATATATATATATATATATATATATATATATATATATATATATATATATATATATATATATATATATATTATATATATATATATATATATATATATATATATATATATTCTTTACTTTTAACAAAGGCGTCGCTCAAAGCCCAAAAATGCACTCAATCAGATTAGCTCCAAGGGACGTAATTTTTCATTCAATTCTGAGAATTCTGTGCTAATGCCATGGAATTCCAGGCCGGTAAGCTTGCATTCTGTCATCCGGACATCGGCCGTCCTTTTTGTGACTGCATCGCTCACTAGTTCTAAAAAAGAGAGGGTAGTGGGAGAGAAGGAATGACAGCCCTATCATTTTGAGCCTTCCACTGAACACCTACTACATAAAGCAGTAGGGACTACCCCCAGGCGCCCCGCCATCCGCTGGAGAATATCCAGACCTCCCCCAAGGGGGGATGCTAGAAAATATTCTCAAACAGATATTGGACCTGCTGAGTAGATTTAAGTTTTTGCCGCCTTCGACCGGTTCCGCCCCAAGGGAGGCTCATCAGGTAGGCATACGGCGCAACCTGAAATTGCAAACACAACGCATGTACTAGAAGCCGCCTCCCGAATTTACTGGTAGCACCACTAGTGCAGCATATATATATATATATATGCTATCCTACATTGGTCTACCTTGAGAAGAGAGGATACTCGGAGCGAACAAAAGGTCTTCGGGCTGACTGCGGCCTTAACTGGCCCGCGTCAGCGGGCCTAAGACGTCAGCCCACGGATCTTTTGCTCGCTGATCAAGAGTCCGTCTAACTCCACGACTCACCAGAAGCCATGATGGCGATGTGTGGGAGGGGAAACCAGGAGAAAAGGCAGTCCAGCACTCCGACACCGCCCCGCCTCGTCAACACCGTCATCACCACACCTACTTGCAATAGCGTCGCCACAAGCGCAAGGGTCCTAGCCGCCAGCATGTAACCTACCACAATAACATCAACATGTTTTATATCTGTGTTACGTTTGTGTTTCTGGTATGTTTATCCAGCACCACGTATATAATATGTACGTATCAATATACACTGTCTTACATTATAATATCTAATCAACGATTATCTGGTATATAATGTTGTGTTGCGTTTAGTTGCGCGGCGCTCCTGGCTGTGTTGTTAACTCATTCGAGACGTGCCGCCTCCGGATACGCGGCATAAGCCGCGTATCCGGAGGAGGCACATCTCGAATGAGTTAACATGTTTATGTTGTATAGCCTTTGACAATATAAACGCGACACAACTGGGTACAGGACACTAAAACTTTAGACTTCGATATACAGCCAATGGGTAGAGATGACAAGTACAGCAAACCGTCATGGCTCACGTACATGACTGATCCGCATCATTTATCTCACCTTCTGTGACCTTGGCCTTTCTCGCAGGTCACTCATATGCGAAGACGTTTTAAATGTCAAACAGCAATATATCGAAGTGCCAGCAAAATCACCTCTTGTCAAAATAGCTGCATGTTTCACGCATTTATCAGCCTCTCTTGAACCGTTGACCTTAAACAGTGACCAGCCAAATCAGCATGCAAAGGAAGGTGTTATAATCAAATAGCCATTTTTTTAAAACCGCATTTCCCGATCTCTTATGAGAAAACAATGACCGTGCCCAAAATTATATTTTTGGCTCGCATGAGAAAGCATCGTCCGTCAACCGTCGTCTCTGTTAAGCTTTAAACATTGGCATTTTTACAGTGTCTATTCATGAAACAGACTTTACGTTTGTTCCAAGGATACTTTCTAAACCTTTCCAACCATGCCAAGACTGACTTCACTCAAAGGTCAGTGTCACAGAGGGTCAAAAAATACGTAATTTATTTTTAACATAAAGTGTCTTTTATCAAATACCATTTTTAGCTTCAAAGCCGGACGGTGTAAATAGATACCTGATGTTAAGACCTGCGCATATTAAATTTGGCGACCCTTCTCAAAGGTCCGTGAACGGTTCCCAAACGGTTCCCGAGGGTTCTAAAATAAAATAATGTCAGACAATATTCTGACAGCAGCATCCCTCTCTATCAAACATGTCGACCCTATTTTCCTTTTAGTTTTGGTCTTAGTAATCCACTTTACTAAAGTTCACATTGAGTGCAAAATTGTGCCATTTTTTCCTTCCAGATTTTCTATAGCTAGGTCGAAATATACTTATGCACTGGGTTTTATTGGAAATGGCACTTCTTGACCACGAGCAAACCGAGTTTTCTGAAAGAATTTATCTAAAACACAACGTTGGCCTGAGAATAGTGCAAAATACGTCAAATATCACATTTCTCACAAAACAAAGCCAGGCAAAAGACGCCTGCTTCAAGATTTAAAACGACAGAAATTTCGTTCATAATGAATGTGATGAATTCAAAAAGAATTTAACTGCCAAGGGCTATCTTATAAATTAACTCCCAGGTACCAAATCCCCATATTTTGGAGTTGTCCTCTGAGGACTGCATAATTACAACTCAGGAATCAGATTGACCATGATAGTTCAGAGCCAAGCTATTCTGGCACCACCCTTGAACTACCATGGTCGATCCATCTCTTGCTGTGGTGTGTCGGGACTGAATGAGTTAAAAGATTGCAATGTTTGATCGGTATTCCACACATGGCGTTTCGCGTATCTTTTGTCCAAGGCTATAATGACATGATTTTCATAGAAGAACATTCATAAACAGTTGTCTTAGAAGAATCCTGAAAATCCACTGGCCCGAGAAGATCAGCAACATCAGACTCTGGGAGAGAACAGAGCAGATAACAGCAGAGAATGAAATTGGGCGAAGAAGATGGGGATAGATTGGTCACAGTCTGAGAAAGCCAGTTTCCAGTATCACTAGGCAGGCATTGTCATAGAACCCCCAGGGAAAGAGGAAAAGAGGTAGGCCGAGAAACACCTGGCGTCGAGACCTCCAAGCAGACATCAAGAGACTGAAAACCACCTGGAGTAAAATCGAAGGAGAAGCACAGGAGTCGCTGGAGGTCTCTCGTCGACGGCCTATATCCTTTATCGGGGCGGTCCGTGGCGCAGCGGTAAAAGCGCCTGCCACCAATGGAAGAGGTGCGAAGTTCGATACCCAGCTCCGGCGTCGGACTTGTCTCCTCTAGTAAGTGTCACCATTAAATCGGGCGGACCGTCGGGGGTTCTTTCTCCGGGTACTCCGCCTCTTTCCTCCCCCACGAATTCGGTATTAATTTCACTGAGTCCACTTCAGTGATCAAATTTCAAAAATATAAAAAACGATTTAAATGTCCAAAATTTTAGTAGCTGGCTTGAGCTTGCCCTTAGCACCACGTGAATGCTCTGTGTTTATGTACAGTGTGTGAGGGAATGCGCGTGATTCACGTGAGCGTGCTTGTTGGGTTCAGTTCGCGGCTATGTCCTGCGCATTGAGTTATATTATAAATATGAGAAATGCGCCATATAAATACTATATATTATTATTATTATTATTATAGGCGTAAGTAAGTAAGTAAGTTTCATAGAAGCAGCTGTTTTGTTTCGTTTTATTATGCTGTTTTTATTATCACCATCACCATCCTCATTACGGCCCCCTCATATACCCCTTTGCATGTCGGTAGCTGTTTTAGTCGCCATGATTCATATAGGAATTATCGCGACTAAAACCGCTACCGACTCGCAAAGGGTTAAACAAGATTTATTAGCGTGCCCGAGTGCTTTATTTTCTTCTTTTTTTCCCCAGTGTCTATAAAGCCCGTGTTCTCGCAGGACCGTTTCATATAACTTGATATATACGTTGTTAGGAAATCAGCAGTGAGGTCAAAACTGCACGTGTTTCAACGAAAACAGTGGATCAAAAGCCCGAGAAAAGATTGCGTCAAAAACAGTGACTTAATAGCCCTAAAAAAAAAAAAAAAAAAAAAAAAATGCTACGAAAACAATAGATTAAAAGTCCGGAAAAAACATTCGTCGAAAACAGTGAATTAAAAGCTCTGAAAAACATGCGTCGAAAACAGTCGAAAACAGAAGCCCGAAAAACACTCTCGCGTCTTTTTCCGGGCTTTTCATTCACTTTTTTTTCGCTGAAAGACTGCAAATTTGACCTACTGCTGATTTCCTGAAATCGTCTGTCATGGTTTGGCCTGCTCCCAACTAATCTGAGTCAATGTAACACGACTCACCGTGCATAAACACCGGGTCGATCCATTCACAGGAGTAGTGACAGTACTTCCACAGGCCAAAGTGAATCAGGCCTCCCTTTCCCCAGTAGTTAGAGGTCAAACCCACAGGTGCCAGGACAAAGCTGAAGATGAGAGACCACATCGCCACTCGGTACAGCAAGATAACCCGCCCTGACGGTAACATACTCTGACCAGCGGCGGATTTCATGATCAGTCAGTCACAGCAGCTGAAACACAGACAGAAAACTGTGGTCGCTCACCCCAGATCGCTCTATATTGAGCCAACGTCGGCCTTTGGGCCTTGTGCTAACTGGCATAAGGTAAGACAATGGGTGTAAAAATCTCTCGGTGACAAATAAACCAAGAGTGTAAAAACCAATAAAACAAAAGCGCACTTTAATTTTTTTTTTTTTTTTTACAAATATCACCGCAAAGAAACACTTTTCTGTACCACTTTACGAACAAATATCAGTTAGTGCAAATTGACCTAATATTTTTACTTGACTGATTCAGCATGACGGCCGTATTTCCCAAATTTTGGAGGCGTCATCTAATGACTATGCATCAGTTGCAGGAGATGGATCGACCATGATCAATCAAGGGCAGTGCCAGATTAGCTTGGCGCCGACAGGCGCCAAGCTAATCTGGCACTACCATTGAATGATCATGGTCGACCCATCTCCTGCTATAGATGTACTATGGACACGTAAAACAACTGAACTCTGGTGATTTTTCTCTTACGAGTTTCTTTTCATTCGGATAGGTCAACTTATGCATTCATAAAAATGTTTTTCCAAAAGAACTAAAAAAGGCTAAAGTTATTCCCATACCTAAAATAAAGATCTGTCCGACGTTAACAATTATCGCCCCATTTCACTTTTGTCTGTCTTAAGTAAACCCCTTGAACGACACATTCATAAGCATCTGTTAGAATACCTGCGAAAACTCATATTAATCTACCCCGTCCAGTCAGGTTTTCTCCCGAAGCATAGTTGTCATACAGCCTTAGTGCGATTTACAGACGCGTGGCTAAGTTCAATGAACCAAAACGAATTTACAGGTGCTGTTTTCATAGACCTTCGGAAAGCTTTCGACCTGGTAGATCACAAAATTCTCCTTTCCAAGCTCAGTATATATATGGATGGTTCATTTTCAAGTAACTGTTTTCATACATCAGACGGCAGTTCTCAGGCATCTATTCATTCCTTGAAAACAATCTCGTTTTTCGCTTCCTATCTTACAGACAGACAGCAGCGCGTGATGGTCAATGGATCATACTCTTCAAGTGGTTTAGTAACAAGAGGGGTGCCCCAGGGCTCTGTCCTGGGACCTCTTCTCTTTTGCATATTTATCAATGACCTGCCACTACATCTCACGAATGACAGAATTGCATGTGATTTGTATGCCGATGACGCAACAGTCCACACACCCCGATAAGTGTCTTGAGTCTTTAAATGATCGTTTGCAACAGGGACTGAGCGAAATTTCCAAATGGTGTGAAAATAATGCAATGATCCTTAATTCCACCAAACCGAATGTATGACGATAGCAACCCGTCAGAAGCATCAGCTCAAGCAACTTTCGCTTAGCCTGGAAATCCAAGACCACACCATTACACAAGTAACTGAAAATCGCCTACTTGGAGTTATTGTTGATAACCAGATGAAATGGCAATCTCACATCAATGTTGTCTGTAAAACTGTGTCCATAAATGTTTTTAAGCTGTCTAAGCTAAAATATCTTATTGATGTCGACGCTCGCAAACTATTTTACAATGCCCATGTCAAATCCCACATCGATTATGCCTCCACGAAATGGGACGGCAGCAGTGACATACACTTGAAGAGGCTTAACTCCTTGCATCGCAGGGCAGTGAAGCAGATCCTGCCTGATCCAGCACTTTCTACCGACCAAAAATTTGAAAAACTAAAAATGCTTCCTCTTGACAGGCACCATCTCTTGAAAAAGTTGTAGTCATGTATAACATCTGGAATGAAATCCACCCAGAATACTTGTGTAAGCTCTTCAACAAGGCAGCTTCAGGCTATTCAACATCAAGGCGTAACTTCATCACACCACGCCCGAGGATAGATTTATTTAAAACCACCCTCTCATTCTCCGGGCGCCTCGTTTTGGAATAAACTGCCAGCGCACATAACACACACTGGTTTACTCCCCTCTTTCAAGGAAAGCCTCTTCAAGTACCTGCTATCCAACAGCTCATTCACTGGTTCGGGTATCCCCATCGCCTAAAGCCTTGAATTTTAACCTCCGCGCGCACGTGTGCGTTTATGTGTGAGTGCGTGCGTGTGTGTGTGTGTGTGTGTGTGTGTGTGTGTGTGTGTGTGTGTGTGTGTGTGTGTGTGTGTGTGTGTGTGTGTGTGTGTGTGTGCGTGCGTGCGGCGCGAGCGTGCGCGCGTGTTTGAGTTCAGTGAAAGAATGAATTTTGAAGAATATCTTCTTTTTTTTCCCTTTCACATTGTTAGCAATCATAATTGGTGCCCTCCATTTTACCTTATCCATCTTTTTTGAACGAGTTGTTATATTATGTGCACTTGTATGCTAGTAGCTTTGTACCTTTGTATGTTAGTAGCTTTGTACCTTTAGCAGAGTTGTACCTTTGTAGATTAGCACGGCAATCGTGAAATATGGCACATGTGCTAACTGCTTCTTCCGTTCAGAAATAAAGTTTCATTTCATTTCATTTCATTTCATCTCGTCGCTCTCTTGCGTCCCTTATCTACCGCATTAAAAATACGGTAGACTTTGAAATGGGGCTGGTCGGAGCGCATTCCGGAGCATGCACATGACGTTGTTGGCGTGCGTGGCAGAAATTCTGGCAATGAAGTTACAAAGTAAAAATTACCTTGCTAGAGAACGTATTTTTGACGCCAAAGCGCCGTATGTGTGTGTGTGTGTGTGTGTGTGTGTGTGTGTGTGTGTGTGTGTGTGTGTGTGTGTGTGTGTGTGTGTGTGTGTGTGTGTGTGTGTGTGTGTGTGTGTGTGTGTGTGTGTGTGTGTGTGAGGATGTGGCAGCGACTAGAGCCCCCGTTTGAGGACGGACAAGTTTGACATTTTAGGATATTATCCATAAAACAATAATCTCGGGACCTTTCTTTCGATGTTTTGATTAAGACGCATATTGGCGAGAAAATGGCCGTTTCACAAAAACCGGTTGATCCACACCGGAATCCGTAATTGTTATTATTTGTACTAGATATATTGCGTATAGATAGATAGATAAAAGGGACATATTGAATGAGTTCGTTAACCAGCATGTACTTCTAGAACGTTTTGAGTGATAATTAGATATTTTTGGGAAAAAATATATTTTCACGTTTTTGGGATTATTTTCACGCATTATATGGGTTAATTGTAAAACAATTCAATCCTTTTTTTACGAAAAAAACAATCTTCCCATTAATAATCGCATGATTTCTCGTATACGGTATTTACATAAACCGAAAGTTTGTCTCGGTTATCGGGTACGATTAGGTCAGTTGTGACCTTTATGCCATTGGTGTGAAAATCTGACAGATTTCTGCACCACTTTTTCGGAGTCATTTGTAAAACAGCTAACATAACTTTAATTTTTCTTTCACAAAAAAAACTATATTTTCATTATAGTTTCATAAACAGTGTTTGCATAAGCCTGCTGTTTGTCCCGGCGCTGGGGCAGGATTAGGTCAAATTGTGACCTTTACGCCCTAGGCTTGAGAATCAGCAAAAAAATTGCAAAGTTGATTTTTCTCATACGTCAAATGTTAGCTACTGCGAAGAGTTGACGTATAACATCGAGTCATCACTATGAACACGGCGTAGTGGGACTAATGATGCCATGACATGAAGCTTGAAGTGACGTCATTTCGCTGCTCGTGCTATCATTCGGCTTCTTCAGAATAGCTATGCTGCTATGTAGGTCTGTCCATATACAAACAGTGGGTACCAACTGTGCCGGAGAGCGATATTTAGCTATTTTGCTGCTATCAAATGTAGGGCGCATAACAAAAATTAAAATATGGGCGAATAAAGCATCATTCGGACTAAAGTTCTAGTTCTGTGGTGTATGGAAAGAAAGATGTATTTGTAGCACCGCCGAATGTGGAGCAAGGGTAAGCGTCAGAAACAAACTTGGTCAGCTGTCCGTGAGCGCCCCGCAGAGAGCCGCGCTACAGTGGTGTTAGAAAAACCGCTTGCGCAAACCCAAGATAGAACGCACAGCGCTATATTTGGTATCGTTGAAAAGATCTTTTCCTGCTCTGTTTCACGGTGCCTGGCGCATGTTTGAATTCAAGAGAAACCTGCGTCAGCTTTTGATGTGAATTTTTTTAATTTTTTACTCACGTGATATGTTGTGGGAGTGAAGGCGCGCACACGCGCCAGCTGCCGATGAACAGATCATTGAAAACCCTGTCGATCGATATATCATCTGACCGGGACGATCAAATCTTGGATTTGCGCAATGGCTCTGAAACTGACACCACAACACGCAAACGCGCCTTCACAATGGTGCCCGCGATAGAAGCTTCTTTCGTCAACGATGACGCAAACTTTGCTTGTGACTTGCAGAAAACATTGCGCAAGTACACACACTTTAATGCTTAATAACATGCAAAGATGTTTTTAGTATAATGAACTAAAAAATGATTGGTAGAATTGATTATTTGGACCCTCAGTTTAAGTTTTACTGTGTGTAGTCGATTTTCCAGCCTGAACTTCACGCCCTTCTCGTGGGGTATAATTTCTTTTGACCTAAATTACAGCTTTGACAAGTCTAGTCCTACTGAAATGCACACCATATTTACTGCAATACTTCAGAGCTGTACTTGAATTTTTCGGAGCGAATATGTTCGACGGTTTCTTTGAAATAACCGGTTTAGTCTACAACAAGAACGACAACTCTTTGCCAGGTAGCAGACGAATTTTTCAGCGTGTTAGCTCGCTTGGTTTTGACTGCCTAAACTATGAAAAAACAGTGTATTTTGTGTTGTATGTTTTTCTTGTCGTTGTTATGTACTTGTAAATAAGTAAAACGATACGAAAACACGTCATTATTTGTTTTTAATTCTTTTTCTCAAACGATGAACAACAAGTAGATTCGGTTACTATTAACTCATTCAGCCCGACGGCCGTATTTCCCAAATTTTGGAGGCGTCATCTAATGACTAAGCACCAGTTGCAGGAGAAGGAGCGACCATGATAATTCAAGGGCAGTGCCAGATTAGCTTGGCGCCGATAGGCGCCAAGCTAATCTGGCACTACCCTTGAATTATCATGGTCGACTCATCTCCTGGTGTAGTGCGTCAGTGCTGAATGGGTTAATTTTATTTAGACAAACACTTTAAGATGCTGTCAGACAGAATTCAGTTGAGGAAACGAGGTGGATCAACCAAAACCTCCCCCATCAACAGCAAACTTTTCTACCAGCTGAATATAATATCATCTGGTCCCAGAGATATCGCAAAGACAAAAACGGAAGCATCAAAAACAAATATGGCAGCCAGGGTCGTTACATTCAGAACGTCAGCATAATTTTCCTTTGAACAACGTTCTTTGGGGTTCTTTTACCAACAATTTAAATCAAATGAGCCGTCCTTTCTAAGATATTGCCTTTAGTGTACAATCCCGTTGTTTCCCTACCGTGACGTTGACCTTGACGAAATGCCCTCGGCTTTGGTACACGACGAATCTTCTAATTAAATTTGACCAGATATAATTTGTTGATTTGGGCGCCATCTTGTTTGTGCGACCTACCAAGTGTTTTTCGCTCCCAGTGTTTTAGTGGTTTTTCGTTGGATGTACTGTGTTTCGTGTGCTGAAAGTCTGCTGAGTATCGTATAAGAGTGCGCTGATGAGGATTATGCTTGTGTTTCGTCGGATCTCGTTGCTGTTTGAGTGGTATCGTATTGAATTGTGTCTGTCATTTGAACGTTGTTTACGTCGCCATTTTCCTTCTTCCGCAGCGTGGGTTAGCCGGGCCTTTCCACGCCCTGTTTTCATGTGCTGCGTGCTAGTGTGTGAAGTGTTTACTGTGCGAGTCTGTTTGCCACCCGTGGTTGCATCTGCTGCTTGGTTGTTGTAAACTCGTTCTTGTTCCTACCGTTCTATAGGTTTACGTGTGCTCTCCCGTCGACATCTGGCCCTCCCCACTTTCGGCGCCATTGCACGATCTCGCCGCTGACCGACCGGAAATCAGGTCGCTCCCCTACCACACCGCTCACACACACACACCGGCACGCACGCACGCACGCACGCACGCACGCACGCACGCACGCACACACGCACACACACACACACACACACACACACACACACACACCCCTACTGAATCCTCTTCTCGTCTTCCTTTTTCTTGTCCTTAGAAACAATCATGCTCATCAAATACACACGCCAACAACTGCTGTCTCTACGTCGCCACGCCACCTACTGCGCGGCCGGTGCCGCTGACAGTGTTGCAGATGCCTTACGCGGCATCCGATCGCGAAAGAGAGGCCACAGGGGCGGAATTAGCAAAAGGCGGGACTCACCACCACAAACACAACCACACACTTCTTCCCCTTTTCCTATGCCCTTCCACCCCTTCCGCCTCCCTCCGCCTCCTCGATTTCTCCACCTCCCTTCCTTCTTCTCCCATTTCTTTTTCTCTCTTGCTCATCTACCGCTCCCTGCTCTCCTCGGCCGCCCCCTCCCCCGCCCTCCTCCCCCTTTCTCCCCTCACCCCTCCACCTTCGCCTGCTTTTTCCTCCTCGTCCCCTTTCCCCCTTTTCTCCTCCCCTTCGCCCTCCCCCTCCCCCAGCTTTTCCTACTCCCCTTCCTCCTCCTCCCCCCTCTCGCATCCTCTTTCTTGCCCGGTTCTCCTCCCCCGTCTTTTCCTCCTCCTCCTCCCCCCTCCTTCCCCCTCCATCCTCTTTCCCCCTCCCCACCCTCCTCTTCCTTTGTCTTCTTCTTCGTCCGTTTCTTCTCCCTCTTCCTCTTCTGGCTCATCCAACCTAAAACTGTGTCTGTTCAATGCACAGTCTGCAAAGATGGCAAAGCCGACGTGATTTCAGATTTCATTCTAGACAATGACCTAGATGTTGTCGTGATCACCGAAACGTGGCTCCGCTCAGTTGGCGATGAACCCATCATCGCCAGCGTCACTCCGAGTGGCTACCGCCTGACCTCCTTCCCGCGTGTCTTTCTGCTCACCTCTCCTTCTTTCAGTCTCTCCCTTTTGCTCATCCCTCCTTTGAATCTGTCGAGGCCGTAGCAACACTCCCTGGCCAGTCCCTCATCTTCTCATGTATCTATCGCCCCCTCTAAGCTCTCAAAACAAACTCACAAACTCCATGTTCCTCACCGAGTTTAATCTCCTCCTCGACCACTACAGCACACGACCCGGAAAACACATTCTTCTTGGCGACTTTAACTTCCACTTCGACAAACCCGACCACCCTGACACAAAACGCCTTTGCACGTCACTTTCAAACCACAATCTTACACAACACATCACTAAACCCACCCACCGACTCGGCCACACCCTCGACTGGATCATCACCCGCACCTCCGATCAACTCTTCCTCGTGCTTCCCTCCGACCACCTCGCTAATCTCGTCGCCCTCAACCTACCTCCCCCGAAAAAAACCAAGCTCTTTGTCTCTCGTCGCAAACTAAAATCTGTCAACCGAGAGAACTTCTTCGACGAAGCTGTCGACCTTCTCTTGGACCCCGCCCCCTCTCCCGATCTTGCATCCCATTTCGATTCCTAGCTTCGAAAACTTCTAGACACCCATGCCCCTGTCACCACCTGCTCCATACCCAACCGACTCCCCTCCCCCTGGCTCACTGACGACATAGCTGAAACCAAGCGCGAGCGTCGACAAGCGGAACGCCGCTGGCGCTCATCTGACCTCACCGTTCACAGAGAGATCTTCCAAACCACCAGATTCAAAGTCTGCAGAATGATCTCCGACTCCAAACGTAAACACCTTCAAAACAAAATCCTGGAATCCATTTCTTCCAAAACCCTCTACGCTACCATGAACACACTCCTAGGCACTTCTAAAGACTCTCCTCTCCCCAACACACACAGCAAAGAAGAACTTCCGTCCGCTTTTTCCTCCTATTTCTCCGACAAAATCCAAACTCTGCGCAACACACTAAACACTCTGCCTTCTCTGCCTTGCCTTCCCGACCCCCCCTTTTCCGGCACTCCCCTCTCGTCCTTCCGCCCCGTCTCTCAGGATGAAGTCCTCAAGACCACAAAGTCCATGCCTTTCAAAACCTGCGAACTAGACCCCCTCCCAGCTTCTCTCTACAGGGACGGCCTCCCAAAACTTTTGCCCTTCATTACCGACATCATCAACACATCTCTAGAGAATGGCTCCGTCCCCAATATCTTCAAGTCCGCCATCGTCCGTCTTCTCCTAAAAAAACACAACCTCGACCCAAACGAACTCAAGAACTACCGCCCAGTCTCCAATCTCTCTTTCCTGTCCAAGCTTCTTAAGAAGGTTGTCCTCAACCAACTCAACCTCCAACTCGCCGACAACAACCTCCTCAGTCCCTTCCAGTCTGCCTATCGCAAACATCACAGCACTGAAACAGCCCTTCTACATATCCTAAACGACATGCTTCTCTCCACTGACTCGGGCAACATCTCCCTTCTTACGCTACTCGATCTCTCTGCCGCCTTCGACACCATAGACCACTCTATCCTCCTCCACCGCCTTCACCACTCCTTTGGCAACACTGACTCTGCTCACTCCTGGTTTCTCTCCTACCTCTCCGACAGACAGCAGTCCGTCACCATCGACGGCGTCTCCTCCAACCCAGTCAGGCTCTCCTGCGGCGTTCCACAGGGGTCCGTCCTGGGCCCGGTCCTTTTCACACTCTACACTTCTCCCCTGTCCAACATCATCCAGTCTCACCACATACACCATCACCTCTACGCTGACGACTCACAACTACTAGACAAAGACAAACTCGACAACACTCAGACACTACTGACTCGCACGGCTGACTGCTATGACGACGTGAAAAACTTGATGACAGCAAACAATCTCAAACTGAACGACGACAAAACGGAAGCCTTGCTGGTAGGCACTCGCCAGAAACGTTCCCAGCTCCCTCCCTCTCTCCACCTTCAACTCGACAGCACCCCCATCTCCCTCTCTGACTCGGTCAAGAACCTTGGAGTTATCCTCGATTCCTCTCTTTCCATGACCAGCTTCGTCTCCGCCACGGCCCAGGCATGCTACTTCCACCTCCGCCCGCAGTCAGATCAGAAAATACCTCACTACCGAAGCTGCCACCAAACTCGCTGTCTCTCTCATCTTATCTCGCATCGACTACTGCAACTCTCTCCTTTCCGGCCTTCCTCACTCCACCACTCTCACTCTCCAGCGCGTCCAGAACAATGCTGCCCGCCTCGTCCTCAGAAAGAAAAAATCCGACCACATCACTCCCCTGCTCAAGCTCCTTCACTGGCTCCCCATCCCCCAACGCATCCAATACAAGATTCTGTCTCTCTGCTACAAATCCCAGAACAACTATGCTCCTACCTATCTCTCCAACTTACTTCACCCCTACACTTCTTCCCGCTCCCTCCGCTCCGCCTCCGACCCTCTCCGCCTCCTCATCCCCCGCACCAAACTCAGCACTTTCGGCCCCCGCTCCTTCTCAGTATACGGTCCATCCACCTGGAACACTCTCCCACTCTCTCTCCGTCAGAAACACTCTCTCTCTCCTCCTTCCAGTCCGCCCTAAAAACTCACCTCTTTCAACAGTTCAGCACTCTATCACCACACTCCCCACCCCAAGCTGACCGTCGTAATGTATTTTCACTATTTGTGGTACGTGAGTCATTGTCTAAAGCGTGCGCATGCGTGTGCGAGTTGTGAGTTTCGCTTAGAGTTATCATTATTATAAGATAAGCGCATTATAAATACCGTAATTATTATTATTATTATTTTATATACGAATATATGACACAGCGATGGCAGTCAAAACCTAACATTCAATTCAGACTTTATTTAATGAAATTTGCTACTCCGCAGGTATCCAGTACTCTGTAAGACACAGACGCGTATTCGTCAAACAAGAAATATAGACTTGAAGAATTCAAAGACACGAATACCTTGACCAAGAAAGGAATGTTACCGTCTCAGATCAACTTGTCTTTTCCAGTCCACTCTTCGCCTATCTTCGCAACCGAGCAGCATCGCAGTCAAACAAGGACTACGTCTTTATCTTCTTTTGCAGTCATAAAAGTGTTCATGTCTGTGCGACTGTTAACGTGTAAAGAGGGGTGCTCGTTAGTCAGCAGTGAGCAGTGAGCTGAAACGATTGGGGGAAAATGGTTACCCTATCTTGCATTTGTTAACGTGGACAAACCGAGAAAAAAAAATGTTTACACGATTGAGGGGGGGGGGGGGGGCTGCCTTTATCGTCAGAACCTGTCTGTCATCTTGTGTGTCCTTCAGACCCATGAACGTGTCCTCCTTTGAATGTGTGGAAATCAAGATGACCGTAAAACAGCTGTCGGCCTCGTGCGTGTGTCTCTATCGCCCGCCACCAAGTAAACGTAACAAACTGGGGTCTGATGTATGGACAGAGACTAGACAAGTCCCCGACGTAGCCCTAGTCGGAAACTAGTTACGTAGGGACTAACTGAGGCATATATTTCCGATGCATGAACTGAGACTTGAGTCAGACTATCAAGTCCGAGACTAGATATGGTTAGTCCGCGACTTGTGTCAAGTGCTATTTTTAACTTGGGAATATCCAGTTCCAAATGCCACTGAGCATGCGCCGCTGGGAACAGTTTTCGCCCTGCACGTGTTTTGACAGCCACTGCCTTCCATCTTCACTCTGCCTGTAAACTGTACTAATCGATTTTGGTTTTAATAATATTAATAATAATAATAATGTACATTAATTTTATATAGCGCTTAACCTCCAAATGAATGGTGCTCTAAGCGCTTTACAAGATCAAAAATCACAGAACAAAAAGTACAAGAAAAATAAATTTCACGGCGCTTGAAACGAAACTTTTTGTGAAGCTTCGTATCATCAAACTCATCTAGTGTGTGTCGACGGTCTCTAAATACTCGATTTCGGCGTAGATTTCGTCGAGATAGGAACATCATGTAGACAGCGGCTGCCATTTTGATTCGCTATTAGTCAGAGACTAGACGCTTTACACCTAGTAAATCGTGGGCTTAAATTTGGGCTGTTTAGTCCCTGAGATAGTTTCAGACTTGGCCTAGTCTTAGTTCATGCATGTCTTACTAACATGTTAGTCTCAGGCGTATGAAGATAGTTTCAGACTTAGGCTCTAGTCTCTGTTCATACATCAGACCCCAGCGCAAACCTTCCTTCGGGAATTCCCGGAACTGTTGTCCCACTTTACTTGCAGCAGTGCCGATGTCTCCTTATTCGGAGACTTCAACTTTCACTTTGATGACTTTTCTGATGGATAAGTGAACTGCCTGAAGAGTGTGCTCAATGAACATGGACTGTCGCAGCTCGTGACTGTCTCCACACACCGTCACGGCCATACTTTAGACTGAGTGGTAGTGAGCAGTGTAAACAGTCTCGTATCTCTTTCGTGTGTACGAGAATACCCGGACCTGTCGGACCACTACGCTGTGTTGTGTAAAGTGGCCGTTGCCAGGCCACTCTCACCCACACGGCTTGTGACGTCACGTTAACTTGGAGTCATAGATTCTGCAGTTTTCCAAGCCGACGTGAAAGTGTTTGCCGCTGATGTTAGTAGCCGGACCTCTGATATTCTACTGGATAATCTGGTGGACCTGTACAATGACGGTCTTCGACAAGTGTTGGACCGTCATGCCCCTCTGGCAACGAGGCGTGTCAGGGACCGTCCGTCTGCTCCCTGGTTGTCTGAGGATGTGAGAGATGCACGGCGTGACAGGAGGCGTGTCAGGGACCGTCCGTCTGCACCCTGGCTGTCTGAGGATGTGAGAGATGCACGGCGTGAGAGGAGGCGTGTCAGGGACCGTCCGTCTGCACCCTGGCTGTCTGAGGATGTGAGAGATGCACGGCGTGAGAGGAGGCGTGTCAGGGACCGTCCGTCTGCTCCCTGGTTGTCTGAGGATGTGAGAGATGCACGGCGTGAGAGGAGGCGTGCCGAGGGTCGGTGGAGAAAGCACAAACTGACCGTGTACAGACAGATGTACAGACGTGTAATAGACATGCGGCCTCTCAGCGCCTCACTAATGCCAGACCGTACATTTCTTCATTGACGCGGCTGCCTCTTCCAGCAAGCTGTTCTTCTCAGTGTTAAACGAACTGCTGGGAAATCCCAAGTCTGCAGCTCTTCCTGCTGATGTCCCATTTTCTGAACTGCCGCAGACATTTTTTTTATTTTTTCACTGACAAAATCAAACTGCTGCATGAGAACTTAGATGCTAAGCTGTGCGATCCACCCGTTTTTGCTGTTATGATGGTCCATGTTTTGCAAAATTCAAATCTGTTACAAAAAGCGAAATCGCTGCCATAAGTGCAAAGTCGCCAACAAAACGTTGCATGTTGGATCCTGGTCCGACTTGTTTCCAAAAGCAGGGCATCAGCGATCTTGCACCGTTGATCGCCGCTATTGTAAAGAACTCTCTGTCAGCCGGAACAGTTCCAAAACGATCTTTCAAACAGGCTGTTGCTAAAAAATACCAGGCTTGGCCAGAAAAAAACCCTGAAAAACTACAGGCCTGTATCCAACCTACCATTCATTTCTAAGGTACTGGAGAAAATTGTCTTACAACAGCTCCTGGAACACTTAGAGGTGAATGGTCTGTTGGAAGTGTATCAGTCCGCCTATAGGAAAGGCCACAGCGTGGAGACAGCGGTGCTGAGTGTTCTAAATGACCTGCTTTGTAAAGCAGATGAGAGACTTGTCTCCCTTGTGGCCCTGTTGGATCTCAACGCTGCTTTCGATACTCTGGGCCATTCCATTCTCCTGAAGAGGCTTGAAATCAACTTTGGCCTGCGTGAAACGGTTCTCTCTTGGTTTGAATCTTACGTTTCCGATCGGTACCAGTTTGTAGGGGTAAAAGAGAGTGTCTCTAGACCTTCCATTCTGGAGTGTGGAGGGTCTCAGGGTCTTGTATTGTTTAAGTTGTATTTCACAACCGCTGTCAGATGTTATTTCCAGCCATCAGTGTTCTTATAAGAGTATGCCGATGACACTGAAATCTCTCAGAGTAGTCCACCTGGGGAATTTCATTTTGTTGAAACTGGCATCAAGTCTTGTGTTGACGATGTCACGAGATGGATGGACAGTAACAAACTTATGTTAAACCCAGAAAAAACATAGTTACTGCCCGTTGGCTCAGCATCCAGACTTCAACAAATTCACACTGAGGCTTTACGCATAGATGACACTGATATTCCATTTCAGTCTTCGGTCAGATATCTTGGTGTCAAGCTCGATAAGACTTTTAGTATGCAGGATCACGTCGGTGAAATCTGTTGTGGTGCTTCATACTCTCTGAGACGCATCGCCACTGTCGGGCACAGTCTTTCTGAATCTGCCACTGCAAAGTTAGTGAATGCTTTAGTCACGAGCCGTCTTGACTACTGCAATTCTCTGCTTTTTGGTCTTCCATCTGAGCAGATTAGCCGCCTTCAGCGAGTTCCAAATAATGCCGCAAGGCTTGTGAAGCGCAGACGAAAACGAGACCACGTAACCCCTATACTGAATGGTCTTCACTGGCTTCCAATCCAATCCCGCATAATGTTTAAGGTAGCGACCCTTGCATACCGCCACTTTGATGGCAGTCTTCCGTCATACATCTAATTACTTACAATCACTGCGTTCATCGGGAGAGAAACTTCTCAAAGTTCCAAAGTTCCATCTTAAATCTGTCTGTGAACGCTCTTTCAGATATACTGATCCTTTAATTTGGAATTCCTTACCGACTGAGCTGAGAAATGCCTCCACCCTTACGCAGTTCAAAGCAAATTTAATAACTTACTTTTTCTCGCAGACTTTTCTGTAATCTCTACGGTATTTCTGTACAACCCCCCCCCCCTCCCCCTGCAGACTCTGTGTGTGTGTGTGTGTGTGTGTGTGTGTGTGTGTGTGTGTGTGTGTCGTTTTCGCCTGCGCATTGAGTTATATTATAAATATTATAAATGCGTCATATAAATACCATGCATTATTATTATTATTATTATTATTATTATTATTATTATTATTATTATTATTATTATTATTATTATTAAAGGTCTTACTACACAATCATTATACTTGGCCCAGTTTTGAAGAGGTTTGAGTAGTCTCAGAGAAAATGCTAACGTTACAGTAATTGCTTAAGAATGACGACGGCGGACGAAGGACTGACCGGCGACAACTGGCCCATTACATAGACTTAGGTTCCGCAGGTGAACCAAAAACTTAAAAGTATCAACTCAGTTTATACTTATGACCATTTCGCACTCTAAGGGCTACCAAATACTAGAATTTGACTGAAATCGATAGAGTGGTCCCAGAGATATCGCAAAGACAAAAACGGAAGCATCAAAAACAAATATGGCTGCCAGGGTCGTTACATTCAGAACGTCAGCATAATTTTCCTTTGAACAACTTTCTTCGGGTTTCTTTTACCAACAATTTAAATCAAATGAGCCGTCCTTTCTGAGATATTGCCTTTAGTGTACAATCCCGTTGTTTCTCTACCGTGACGTTGACCTTGACGAAAGGACCTCGGCTTTGGTACACGACGAATCTTCTAATTAAATTTGACCAGATATGAACATTTAAAACAATTCTGTCAGTTGCGTCCGGAGAAATCGCTGCATAAAACCTGGACAGACACCCAGCGACACACATAGGATGACTCCAGTATACCCCCTCTCAGGAACGGGGGAGTGGTAGGAAGAGGTATCTCAAACAAGGAAAACGAGGCAAATAATCACTTTGTTTGTTTCCAATGCCAACAAACTTCCTGTAGCTTGTAAATTTGAAAAATGATGAGAATCCATTCAGAATTCCATGCATGAGATATAGCGTTAGAATGCAAGAAATTATGTCATATTGTCGTGTTCATATCTGAAATATTCTTGGTTAGTGTGCAATTATCACACATCAGGCAATGCAGCGTGGTTTCAAGTAAATTGTAGTGTCTAATTCATGTGTCTACGATGACAATTACCTAAGCTGTGACGGCTTTAGTGAAGGGTGTATAAGCCATGCAAACCCTCACTATGACACATGTCCTAATTACATTTTTTTGTCATTTTAAGGGTGCTGTAATTGCAAACGTATCAATTTGTGGGATCAGAAAAAGAAATTCAGGGCAATCTACATGTTAGTGTGATTCGTGACAGTAAAAGCAAAAACAATCTATCTTCACGTTTTGATTTAATAGGTTTTTAAACATAGCACTTTCTAAAAAATGCGAAAATGCGCCATTTTAGGTCATATTCAAATGCGCATATTTAGGAAGCCAATCAACGGAAAGTTCTGATTTTTTGCAGATGCATTTCTTTTAACGTGTACTTGTGAGTGGTGCTTTGTCTGGTGGCAGTTTCTTGGAAAGGAAAATTGGGTGGACCTACTTAATGCTATGCCAGAACACAGCTTACTAATGGCGGGCATCGCCGAAGTCCGTCTTTATTTCTGTGTGCCAGTGTGTGTGAAGTAGAAAGAAGATGGATTCCTGTCGCTACACGAGCCCAACAAGAGCGAACTAATGGCGGGAAGCGCCGTGTATCAGTTTTTATTTGTGTGAGCCGACATGTGTCTTGATCAGAAGCAGGCTTAGAGAGGAGGGAAATGGATCAGCATAATAAGCCTAAAAATATGAACAACTCTGAATGTTCCTAGAAGATAAACGCGTCAGAGCTCCAAACAATACGGCAGACTTTGGGATGAAATCCTCATCTTGTTTTTGTCTACCTTATTTAAAACAAGATAAAATGAACCATAACCCACATAGTCCCTTCTATGTGAGAGCTGTTCTCGCTATCAATGGTCTCTACCTTTTGTCTTTGACCTGATTCTGATGTTGAATTATTTCCTATTGAAAAAGTCTCGCAGATCTGCCAATGCGTCAGTGAGTTCTATAAGGGGGCGCAGTACATACGCGTCATTGATTTGTCAAATGTCATTTGTCATGACGTAAATTTTAGTTTTTACGTAATTTTATATTTTACGTGATATGAGTTTCACTTTCGCTTCATAGGCTTGAAAAAATGGTGATAAAACTAGAACTTCACGGTGCAATTTCAGTCTTGCTATAATTTGTGTGAAAGCAGGTTGACTTTAAATAGCTGCATGATATACTAAGTACACGGGTCACCTGCATACTCTTCTGAAAACTCATCGATGTGTGTGTGTGTGTGTGTGTGTGTGTGTGTGTGTGTGTGTGTGTGTGTGTGTGTGTTAGTGCGTGCATGCGCGCGCGCGCGCTCAAAACATCTCCAAGAGACATAGAACATCATGCGCCTGGAGGGCGCATGATGATCTGTTCTTCCTGGAGATGCGCGCATGTTTGTGTGTGTGTGTGTGTGAGAGAGAGCGAGAGAGAGAGAGAGAGAGAGAGAGAGAGAGAGAGAGAGAGAGAGAGAGAGAGAGAGAGAGAGAGAGAGAGCCGCGCGCGCGAGAGAGAATGACGTCATATTTATAGTATTATGTCAGTGTCTGCGTGGTGACGGAGTTGTCTCTTTTACGTCACCGCCAATGTCTGACTTTCTCTACAAGCAAGGTATTTTTTTAGTGTTTTAATTCTTTTCTGAAAACAATTAATTTTTGCTAATGAAGTTGAAAGGATACAAATCTTACTAACGAACTCATCCAATGCCTTTCTCCAAACTAGATACATGCAAAAGTTCAAGTAAATATGACAACAATTACGGATTCTAATCTGGGTCAACCGACTTCCTATAAACGGTTGTTTTTGTCTTCAATGAGACATTCAATTACAATATAATCGGAGGCTATGGCCACCCACTTAAGAAATTATTTCGCCAAGTTTCAAGCTTGTGTGTACAGAATCTTGTTCTCTCTCTCTCTCACTCACTCACTCACTCACTCACTCACTCACTCACTCACTCACTCACTCACTCACTCACTCACTCACTCACTCACTCACACGCACACACGCACACACGCACACACGCACACTCGCACACTCGCACACACGCACACACGCACACACGCACACACGCACACACACACACACACACATACAGACAAACGCACATACGGCGCTTCGCGCCAAATGTACTTTCAGCAGCGAGGTTAGCGTAACTAGACATGACGTAATTTTTATTTTGTTGCATCAATTGTTAGAGGTTTAGCCTGCCCGCCTTTGACATCATGGACATGTTATTAAATTCTCCCCACCGAGACCCGTCCTAGAAAGACCCTTCTATAAATAGAAGGGACTTAAACAAATATGGTAGACTTTGAAATGGGGCTAGTCGGAGCGCATTCCGGAGCAGGCACATAACGTTGTTGGCGTGCGGGGCACAAATTCTGGCAAAGAAGTATCAAGATAAAAAAAACGTGACGTCTAGCTACGCAAACCTTGCTAGAGAACGTCTTTTTGGCGCCAAAGCGCCGTGTGTGTGTGTGTGTGTGTGTGTGTGTGTGTGTGTGTGTGTGTGTGTGTGTGTGTGTGTGTGTGTGTGTGCGTGTGTTTGCGTGTGTATTTGCGCGCGCGCGCTCGTGTGTGTGTGTGTGAGTGTGTGTGTGTGTGTGTGTGTGTGTGTGTGTGTGTGTGTGTGTGTGTGTGTGTGTGTGTGTGTATGCGACAGCGACTAGAGCCCGCGTTTGAGGACGGACAATCTTGAAATTTTAGGATATTGTCCCTGAAAGAATTATCTCGGGACTTTTTTTTCGAATTTTTTATTAAGATGCTCATTGGCGAGAAAATGGCCGTTTTACAAAACCGGTTGATCCACACTGGCGTCCGTAATTTTTCTTATTTTTACTAGATGTTTTGCGTATAGCTAGATAAAAGGGACATATTGAAAGGGTTCGTTAACGAGCATTGTACTTCAAGAACATTTTGAGTGATAATTGAAGCTATATCTTTTGAAAAAAATGTATTTTCACAATTTTGGGATTAATTTAACGAATTATATGGATTAATCGTAAACCAATTGAATCTTTTTTAACGAAAAAACCCCACAATCTCCTCATTAATAATCGCATGATTTTTCGTATACGGTATTTACATAAGCCTACAGTTTGTCTCGGCTGTCGGTACGATTAGGTCAATTGTGACCTGTATGCCCTAGATGTGAAATCAAACAATGTTCTGCACCACATCTTAGGAGTCGTTTGTAAAACAGCTAACATTATTTATATTTTTTTTTTTACGAAAAAAGCTATCTTCTCATTAACAGACGCATGATCTTTCATAAACAGTGTTTGTATAAGCCTGCTGTTTTTCCCGGCCCTGGGGTAGGATTAGGTCAAATTGTGACCTGTAAGCTCTAAGCGTGAAAATCAGCAAGAAAATTGCAAAGTTGATACCCTGATACGTCAAATGTTAGTACTGCGATGAGTGACGTATAACATCGAGTCGTCACTATGAACACAACGTCATGGGACTAATGATGCCATGACTTGAAGCTTGAAATGGCGTCATTTCGCTGCTCGTGCTATTATTATTCTTCAGAATAGCTATGTTACGCCAGACCACAGAGCTTACGAATGGCGGGAATCGCCGTGTGTCCGTCTTTATATATCTGTGCCAGTGTATGTGGATCAGAGGGTGGGTTAGAGTAGAAAGAGATGGATTTCGGTCGCTACATGAGCCCACAGAGCGTACTAATGGCGGGAAGCGCAGTGTGTCCGTCTTTATTTGTGTGCGCCGACGTGTGTGTTGATCAGAGGTTGGATTAGAGAGGAGGGAATGGATCAGCATAATAAGCCTAAAAATATGATCAATTTGGCTGAACGTTCCTGAAAGATAAACGCATCTGAGCTCCAAACAATACGGTAGACTTTGGGATAAAATTCTCATCTTGTTCTATTCTTCCCGACCGTGTGCGCATCAACATTCTTCTCTACAGCAGCGAGACGTGGAGTTTGTACACCCGTCAAGAGCGCAGACTTAACTCTTTCCATCTGCGCAGCCTGATGAGAATCTTGGGTATCACTTGGCAGGACCGTGTTCCAAACACTGAAGTGTTGGCCCAGGCCAACATTCCTAGTATGTACGTACTCCTTTCACAAAGACGCCTACGCTGGCTCGGTCATGTCTGCCGCATGCAGGATGGTCGGATTCCTAAGGACATCTTGTATAGTGAGCTCGCCTCCGGCACCAGACCAACAGGCAGACCAGCGCTTAGATACAAAGATGTGTGCAAGCGTGATCTGAAAGCTGGAAGCCTGAATCCCGCAGACATAGAAGCCACCACCGCAGATCGTGCCAGCTGGCGGCTCGCAGTGAAGACCAGCATAAAGCTGAGTGAGGGAAGGAGGGAAAGCCAGTGGGAGGAGAAGAGGCAACGCAGACGAAAGAAAGAAGAGCCAGTGCCCACAGCAAGTCACAGGCTTCACCTGTAGCAAATGCAACAGACACTGCCGCTCTCGCATTGGACTGATTAGTCACATCAGGCAGTGAGCTGAGTATATCTGGGGCACTTTTAGGGATGTAAAATCAGTCATTTCATGTAGAAAATCCGCATTTTTTACGACTGTACGGCAAAACTGACACATGAAAGTGGATCGTATTAGGTCAACTGCCACTGAATGATATTTATTCTAAAACTGAGAAAAGTGGCTCTTTTCGATATTTGCGAAAAACGTTATGCGCTCCGATGTCAAACGAACTACAGCAGGCAAACAAGACAATACATGTATGTATTTTAGTTAGTTACTTAGTTATTAGTATATTTAGTAACAAGCTGATGTTGAATGTTGACAAAACTGAAGTAATTTCTGTTGGTGCTCCTTCCCGGCTCCGACTGGTAAACAGTAAGAAGACTTAGAAGACGAACGAAGTGCGTTTCGTTAGCCCGTTCCGTTATTGACGTCACCATACTGTGTGTACTAGTGACGTCACCAGACTGTGTGAACTTCCTTACGAACTCGTATGACTTCGGTCGTAAATCTTCGTCAGATCCGGCGCCAGTTTTCACGAAACGACTTTCGCAGGTCGATTATTTCTAAAAATCCTTGATGTGACACCATATCGTGTAAGATTTAAGCGGGGAGGTCAGTTTAGAAATGGACTATGTCAACAATTATCGCTAAAGTACCAATAAAGTATGCTTTTATGTTAGTTTTCTAAAGCCCACTTTCACTCAGCTCTCGCTGCGAGGCCTACAAGATGGCGGTCGTCGCTTCGAGCCGGAAGCGTCGATTCACTTTGACCGTCGCTGTTTACGCACCCAACACATCATAACATTCATTTGGAATGGCTGCTAATTCACTTCTGTTGTGTATGCGAAGACACACATGACTTATTTGTTTAATGCTTTTTGTCTGTGGACAGAAATCGATAGCGATACCCGATGTTGCGACTCCAGCTACAAGTAGAGTGCGTGCCCGTGAAGAGTTACCTTTCTTGCATCAAGGAAACGTCTTTCGCCAGCCATCAAAGCCGCATCAGCGGTTCGCGTAGCCGGGTTCGTATCGTAGGACCGAAACGAAACGAAGATGATTGGTCGTTCTAAGTCTCCCTAGTGTTTCTGTCAACATTGCTGGCAGCAGCATTCCCTTCAAAACGCCAGTTAGGTATCTTGGTGTCAAGACAGACCAGACACTGTCCATGCACGAGCAAATCAGCAGTGTTTGTCGAGCCTCATCTCTTTAGAGTCTGAAATAGCTCAGGCGGGTAAGCGTCGGAGCAAGAGAGCGAAGGGAATCACCATAGCATGTCCGTTGAAAGGTCCTGGAAAATCAAAGTGGCAGAGTTGCAGTGCGCCTGAATTGATCAGTGTTCAGGTCGTACTCCACAGGCAATAGATTTCCCTGTCACCCATAACCCGTCCGTCAGGGCCGTCCATTATCACTTCGGTGCCGTGGACGTTAAACCCCGAACTAACCAACCTCATTTCTGGAGCTGAGACGCATTGCATCTATCCGGCCGTATCTTACTGAATGCGCTTCGGCTAGACTAGTCACTGCGCTGGTAACTTCCCGCCTCGACTACTGTAATACTCTCTCTTCAGGTTGCCCACGGAACAGGTATGTCGGTTGCCACGGCTTGTTCTGAAGAAACATAAACGCGACCATGTGACACCCATGCTTAACTCATTGTACCCCAACACCGAAATCCCCAAAAGTTGCCGTTGTCCTCTGAAGACTGCTTTGCAGTGCAGGACACAGATCGACCATGATAGTTCAAGGGTGATGCCAGAATAGCTTGGCGACCATAGGCGCCAAGCTATTCTGGCATCTCCCTTAAACTATCATGGTCGATCCATATTTTGCTGTGGTGTGTCTGAGGTAGAAGGAGTTTAAGGAAGTCCACTGCTGCCGGTGACGTTTCGATGGATCTCACCGAGCACGCGCCACAAAAGCCACGCCCCCTAGCAATTGTTGCTGGGTCCCACAAGCTTTCCTGTCCCTTGGACAATATGGCGGACGGTAGCGCGCGTGATTCGACTGAATGCGTTGCAAATTCTACAAGCCTACATTTATGCCAGGACACAAAGCTATGTCAAAAACGGCCCTCGATCGAGGCAAATCAAGTTTGCGTCCATTTGCATTGATGCTGTTGGTATTTATCACACAACTGGCAGTGATTCCGTTCAAGTTGCATCCGTCTATCACCGGTCGCAGATCTACAAGAACGCGCCGATCCATTCAAACTGTACGTGGAAAATGCGCATCGGCAATCACAGGTCACAGAAGCTATCAGTGCCTGCAGAGCCGGGTAGGTGTTTTTTTGTTATTGATGTTTCTTAAACAACAACAAAAAACTTAGCACACTTTTCCAGGCCATTTTAGTCCATCTTGTCTCATCGTAGCAGGTTGGCTAGTTAGTTAGTTAGTTATTTGGGTTTAACGCCGAGCAGGCAACTAAGGCCATCTCACGGCGGTAGCAGAATGGCAGTGCTGATCAGCGCTCTCAATTGCTGGCTGTGTTCACAATGTCAGGCTGAGCTGATTACTTTCACTCACAAAAAAAAAATCGACGTGTTTGTGTGTGCGTGTGCGTGTGCGTGTGTGTGTGTGTGTGTGTGTGTGTGTGTGTGTGTGTGTGTGTGTGTGTGTGTGTGAAAGAGAGAGAAGGAGAGAGGGAGGGATAGAGATTATTAATAAATAACCATGCATGTATGATTTGTATTTCAGGTTGAATGGTCACTGTTCTCATGTCATTGGGCTTCAGAAAACTCTTTAGTATTTCAAGGCAGCTAAACTGTTTGACCCATGTGCCTAATCTAATTAGCTGCAGCGGCATGCCACAAGCCTAGGTAGCAGCAATATCGAAACACACCAAGATCGCATCTGTCCCAATAATAAAACCATGGTGTGCTAGCCAGGTCATCGGAGAAGCGGACGAAAAGGCCCATAACATGCCACATCAACACGAGCAAGAAGTAAGCATTACCTAAAATAAAATAAATACTATTATTAACTTGCAAATTATATTTTATTCTGTAATATTAGTGGTTTACATGCCAAAACACAACACAAGGAGAAATAATGGTTCAGGTCATAAATGGCTGATTCACAGTGACACTTACAATTTGATAGCACAGAAAAACTAGATTCAAAACTCATTTTCACTTTATTATGAAGTCTTTAAAATTTTTCAATTAGCAAAGAGTGAGAAACAGTCTATTGTGTGGCTGTAGGTGCTGAAAGTCTGCCATTTTTCACTATACTCGTGCTTAAAAGATTGACCATTTGGCACAAAAAAGCCAAAAACCAAACATATGTTAATGCAGTGTAGAACTGAAACAGGTTGTTTAGTTGTCTCTCCTTTCTTCTCACAAAGTTCGCTCCAAATACTTCTTCTTCTCCTGGTTGCGTTTGCACACCTTTAGTTCTTTGCAGCCTTGAGATGGGGTCATTCAGATTTGTCAAATTCTTGATATGATCTCATCCAGCAGGTCTATCTTTATCTTCTAGCTTGCTATTTCAGAATTTGCACTCTGCAGCCATGGCCAGGTAGTCTAATGGTGAAATCCCTAACAGAGAAATTTTTTTTTATAAACATTATATGTATATGATTAACTTAAAACGTCAAACGTATTTCTAAAGCTGCACTCAATATTTGTTCACAGTTCAGGAGACTGAAAAGAGAGCCAATGCCAGGGAATCAACAGGGTCGCTGACATGTGTGTCACAACGAGGTCCCCAGTTGATCTTCCACAAGAACTGGATTGCCTTTGCTTGACCAGTTAGTTTCCAAATCCTGAGAAACGTGAGGAAAGAACAGAGAACTGACCAGTTGTAAAGAACAGATAACTGACCACTGAATAGAGGGGAAAAACCCAGAAACTTGCAACATGAAACTTCCACATAGATCGAAATAGAAAAGCAAACGTTCCTGACAAATGTCTTGACATAATATTTTCACACACTTTTTTTCTCAGCAGCAGCCACATTTTATGTAAACGACATGAGGACACTGCCAAGAGTAAATATTTAAAAGTAATTCCTGACAGACACCTGCACAAGCGCAGCATTGTGCTTAATCCACAGTTTCTATTTCTCTCACTCAAAGTGTGCGACAGTAGCCAGACAGGTATAATCAAAGTCAAATGCCTACCCGCATCCAGAAATGCCACCATACTCGAGGCATCTCAGTTACCAGGATTTTGTGTGAAATTAGCTGACAACAACAGTGTGGGACTGAAGAAATCACATTCCTACTACACACTTGTGCAAGGCCTGCTAAATATCACAGGTTATTGTTTTCACCCAAAAGGGATGTAAATGTATCGCAAATCACACCAGACATTCCATTCATGGCATCACTGTTTCACACTCTGTCAGCTTTCTACAGAGAACAATGAAAGCCTTACTTGGAAAGTGAAAAGTCATCACAGAGTGTAAGCGAAATGTTAGGTATGCACCTCTGCTTTATTGTCAGCTTATATACAGAAGATAAATACTTGCTCACTGGGTTCGCCATCCCAAAAATGCTGAGAAGAAAAACGTTGAATGAATATATGCTCACCATAAAGAGATCTTATAAAATGTGTGTTACTGTCGGAGTGATGTGTCTATTTGTGCTTGTCGTGATTTGTTACAGTGAGTGAGCGAGTGCAGACTGAAGAAACGTAAGGGTATAAACCTTTGGTTATGGTGCTTCTGGAGAGTTAATTCCATATTTTAAATCACACACACACACACACACACACACACACACACACACACATTCATCCAAGTGTGCAGATCAGTGTAGCGGTACTGCCTGATAGCGAGTGCTTGCACATTATTGAGCAGTAGGCCTACAGTACGCCCCGGCCGTGGTAACCCGATCGCTGACTTATGTACCACTTTCGCAAGTGAATTGTCACTATTTTCAGAAGAATCTAGAAAAATGACACTTACCGCATACAAACAGCTTTGCGTTTGCTCTTGTCCTCTAGGTGGGTGGGTGGGGGGGGGGGGGGGGGGGGGGGGCGGGGGTAGAATCCCGATGTTGACATGATCAGTGTGCGGTCTACAGCAAGTTTAGTTTTATTCAGCCCATCGCGTTGGTTTTGGGAGGCAAAAAAGCCAGAAGCTTTTCTTTGATGGTTTCAGGGTAGCTTTCGTCCCGATTGCAGGTACCCCAATGGCAATGCCTGACCATTTCAGTGAAATGTATACGCACAAACACTAGCGCACTTAGCCATTTCCTTGCTTAGTTACGGGAAAGCTTGTAGGACCCAGCAACAGGACCGAGCTGCGGCAATTTTTTTTTCTATTTTCTGTTTGGCTAAAATGCGCGCACCGGGGATGTCTAGTATAAGATGGCAACTCTGGCATACCGTCACTTTGACAGGTCTCTCCCGGCTTACCTTTTGCTTCACTCTGCACATGCCAGCCTTCACGTTCTCTGCGGTCCTCCAGTGAGAAACTTCTCAACGTAACTTGAAAACTGTAGGTGAACGCTCGTTCAGCTTCATAGCACCTTCAGTTTGGAACTCGCTGCCTGCCAGTCTGCAAAATCTCCCTACTCTCTCTCAGTTTAAGGCTTAGTTAAAAACTCACTTCTTCCAGCTTGCTTTTCCTCAGTCGTAGATCCATGGTCCTGTTGTATGTATTTGTAATGTTTCACATCGTCTATGTCATGTCTGAATGTGTGTGTTAGCGCAGTGAGTTTTTGTCACAAAAAGATTTTGCGCTATACAAGAACCATTCATTATTATTATAATTATTTATTGGGGGTTTAGGCCGAGCAGACGACTAAGGCTATCTCAGGACGGGATGGGTCTAAATCAGACCAGCCAGACCAAAATAAAGGTCTTAATACAAGATGTAAATATATTTTAACACATATTTAGCACAAGTCTTTAAAGAAAAAAAATCTACTGATTTTCGAAAAGGTCAAAATGTTAAAATGTACACCGTTTATGATGTTCAAATCTTCGAAAAACATTCGATTCTCTCAGAAAACTGAAGATTTTGTCCGGGGGAACATCCCGGAACTAAGGAGTCCAAAGTGAGGTGCTATAGTCTAGTGTCAGATCAGCACACGACAGGAAAAACTGCTTAACCCATCTAGCCCCACGACCCTACCGCAGGAGATGGAAGGACCGTGATAATTCAAGGGTAGTGCCAGATTAGCTTGGCGCCTGAAGGCGCCAAGCTAATCTGGCACTACCCTTGAATAATAATAATAATAATAATAAGGAAGATTTATCACGGTCCATCTATCTCCTGCAACTGGTACATAGTTGTCAGGTGATAAACTCCAAAATTTTGGAAATGGGACCTTGGGGTTAAGAGGTTTAACAGAAAACTGTGTGACACAGGCATAACACCATGGACGGGCCTCTTGTTTTAGTATGTAAGAGTGCGTAACATACGTGTGCCCGATGTGGGGCCGAGTAAGGGCAGTCTCCTCACGGCGGCTGCCGCACCGCTAAGGTAGACTGTCGGACACTTTAGGAAGAACTTTATAGAGCTTGTTATAGGTCGTTTGACATCGAAGCGCACATTCGCAAACACCTCCGCAAACAACCACTTTTCTATACCAATCTTAGTAAATATATCATTCAGGGCCAGTTGACCTAGTACGATTTACTTTTATGAAACATGAACAATGTGTCAGCTTTGCTGTGCAGTCGTAAAAGTTCGGAAATTTGTCATGAAATGACTGATTTTACATCCCTAAATATGCACCAGATATATTAAGCCCAGTATAAGAAAGATGTATTTTCACGTGAATTGGCCAAGTTTTCAAACCTGAACCATTGCAGGCATACATGATGTCTGCATCTTGACCTCGATATTGAAAACTGCCGGGGCTTTATTTCTATCTATCTATATCCCGTAGTCTTGCCGACCGTTGGGGCACCACTGATGACTTGGCAACCAGCTCCCTCCATTCCCCTCTGTTCTCTGTCATTCTAAGCGTATCACCCAGCCTCAGTCCTGTCCACTCTGAGATATTGTCCTCCCATCTTTTCCTCTGTCTTCTTCTCCATCGTCCTCCTTGCACAGTGCCTTGCAGGATTGTTTTGGCAAGCCCTGCTGAACGCGTGACATGCCCATACCACTTCAGTTTGCGTTTTATCATAATGGCTTTCCGGTATGGATTGAGGTAAGGTTGTCATTGCATGTGGTGTGTCTTGGGCAAAATAACCTGACGGAGCCCATCCCTCTCCAGGCTGTTAACCACAACCGAAACTCCACATAACTTGTGGCTCGCCTTGGTCCTTGACACGTGGCCGATGAGACCCTCATGGGACTCTTTCGCCCTGGGTGGTGACTTCATCAAGGAAGTTCATACACCCAATCAGGTACCGTGTCAGCACCCTATCGTTTGGTTATCCAAAAACTAACCTGCAAGGCAGCAGGGGACTCGTGGAGGGCGGGGTTGTCTATGTCCCGTGCAGATGTGAACATCTGCCCACTGCCCCCTGGCTCTATTTAGGGTGTTGAAAATGGCTTGTTCTTGTCTTTTCACCAAATTTTGACAAACTGTGCAGCAAAATCGACAAACCACAGGACTTCAGTAAAACAAAATTCCACATTAGGTCAATTTGCAATAAATGATATTGGTTCTTAGAGCGGTACTGAACCGCGTTTCTTTGCGGAGAAATTTGGGTAAAACGTCGTGCGCTCCGATGTCAAACGGCCTATAGCTTCCTGTTTGTCCGAATGTATGGGTCGTTTGGCAGAACGTTTTTTGCAAATATCTCCGCAAATAAACACTTTTCTAGACAAATCTTAGAACAAATGACAATTGACCTAATACGATCTACTGTTAAGAACTCGAATAATTTGTCAGTGTTGCCGTACAGTCGTAAAAAAAAATGCAGTCGTATAAGTGTGGCACAGAAAACTGTCTCTTTGAGGAGATATTTGTGAAAACGTTGCGCGCGCTGATGTCGAACGGTCTGCATCTTAGCATTTTAACAAGACCTCAACAAACAGTACTTCCAAACTGCTGACTGGCGACTGGCCGCAATACGACGTACAGTTCCAATCGTCTTCAGTCGCCTCAACAACCCGGATGTAACAACGCAGCACGGTAGGGCTCGGTGTAATCCTATGGCGAGCGCAGGTTTGTCACGCTTCTTTCAACGAACACCTGATCTGAAACAACAACGAAATGCCAGAACGAACAACGGTTTTTTCCCCACATATCTCCGCAAAGAAAGAATTTCTGTACCACTTTAACTCATTCTATCCCAGGACCAAAATCCTTAAATGTTGCCGTTGTCCTCTGCTGACTGCATTGCAGTGCAGGACACAGGTCGACCATGATAGTTCAAGGGTGATGCCAGAATAGCTTGGCGCCCATCGGCGCCAACTATTCTGGCATCACCCTTGAACTATCATGGTCGATCCTTATCTTAGAAAAGAAGTTCAGTTGCCACATTCCTTCTGCGAATGAAGATAAGTAGCGGCTGATCTCTCTGTTTGTGTGTCTATTTTGACAAAGGGTATTTTCCAGAAATATTAATAAATTGTGTTGTACCCGTCTTTTCTAAGCGTGTTTCTTTCTCCGTTGGGTACTTCTTCGCTGAACAAAGGCAGGGAAACGCGTAAACAGTTCTGCCAATAAGCATGATATTAACACAGAACTTACAGTGCTTCGCCGTAGGTATTTAAAATGCAGATGGCCGCTTTTCGAACGACATTCCACCTCCAGTTTACAGACGTTCGAACAGTATGACGCAATAAACCTGTTACATCCCGTTCGGTAATTACGTCATTTTGTCGTCAAAAAGAAAACAAAATCAGGATTTCATCCCAAAGTCTACCGTATTGTTTGGAGCTCAGATGCGTTTATCTTTTAGGAACATTCAGAGTTGTTCATATTTTTAGGCTTATAATGCTGATCCATTTCCATCCTCTCTAAGCCAACTTCTGATCAACACACACGTCGGCGTATAGTCTTTTCCAATGTATGAAATAATGTATGGCGAGTGTCAGGTTATAGTCTGTTTCAATGTAGTGACAGAGTTATGGTATGTTGCGAAAGTAGTTCGTGTTATGAAGCACGTGCGTGTGAATGAACGTGTGAGAGTTATTTGTATCAGCCAAGTTACGTAAGGTACCTCATATTATCCAAGCTGTGCGTGTGTTGCAAGTGTTGTGATGTCAGGACTTTGTGTACAGAGTTCTTGTGTGGAGCGGAGCGACGTGACGCCGAGACGTCAGTCAACAGAGGAACCTAACGTGAGGTCATTTCATCACTCGAGGAGCGAGCGACCGGTGCCTAGACACCCGGGTCACAGTCATCAGAGACTGCACTACTGGAGCGAGTCAGGAGGACGTCCACGGTACGAGAAACGGAGGACTACTCAGAAGCGTGCGACGCGAGGAACTGCACGCCTAGACGTGGAAGGACAGAACGTTACAGAACGATAACACCAGTGAAACAGGTTGGATTGTGAGGACAATTACATAGCCTGGCTTTTACGTTGTATATGTGTATGCGGTGTTGATGTGCTTGTAGTGAGAAGTGTATGGTGTAAAGAATCGTTTGAGTTTACGTTATTTGTTTTCTTAAGAGTAAAAGAGCATAGAAGAAAGAGAAATAGTGTTTGAGTTGTACCGAGTGAATGCGCCCGTCTGAGTCAATGGCGGTGCATGCGTCTGTTGTGCTGTGAGTCTGTACGTGCGATTGGGGAGAGTCTGCGCGCGTTACAGCTATGTAGCGACAGGAATTCATCTTCTTCTACTCTAACACACCCTTTGATCAACACACACTGGCACACATAAATAAAGACGGACATAGGGCGACTCCCGCCATTCGTAAGCTCAGTGATCTGGGGGTAGCATAGCTATTCTGAAGAAAAATAAATAGCACGAGCAGCGAAATGGCGTCACTTGAAGGTTCACGTCATGGCATCATTAGTCCCACGACGCCGTGTTCATAGTGACGACTTGATGTTATACGTCACTCATCGCAGTACTAACATTTGACGTGTTAGAGGATCAATTTTGCAATTGTTTTGCTGATTTTCACGCCTAGAGCTTACAGGTCACAATTTGACCTAATCCTACCCCAGGGCCGGGAAAAATAATAGGCTTATGCCAACAATGTTTATGAAAAATCATGCGGGTATTAATGAGAAGTTCGCTTTTTTCGTAAAACAAAAATTAATGTTATGTTAGCTGTTTTACAAATGACTCCGAAAAAAGTGGTGCAGAACATCGTCTGATTTTCACACCTAGGACATACAGGTCACAATTGACCTAATCTGTAGGCTTATGTAAATACCGTATGCGAACACTTCATGTATGCCTGCGCTGTTTCAGGTTTGAAAACTTGGCCAATTCACGTGAAGATGTATCTTTCTTATACTGGGCTTAATATATCTGGAGGACATTTAGGAATGTAAAATCAGTCAGTTTACGAAACAATTCCACAATATTACGACTGTACAGCGGGACTGACACATTGTTTGATTTTCTTAAAAGTGGATCGTACTTGGTCAGCTGTTACTGAATGATGTTTATTCTAGGATTAATATACAGGGGTGGTTCTCTGTGGAGAAGATTTGCGACAACGTTGTGCGCTCCGATCTCAAACGACCGATACCGAATTCGATACAAAGTCTGTGTTATCAGTTACAACATCGTCTGTGGTTCTGCACCACCCACACTTATCTGATCTAGTCCAGCTGTGCATACTGTCACGGTTAGCTCTGCTACAGAAACTGGCATTAAGAATAAGAATAAGAGTACGTTATTATCTCGAAAAGGGAAATTCGTTTGTGGTACATTTATAACAAAGTACAAACAAGACATGAAAACAGTATAACATAACTATGAACATTTTTCTTCCTGCACTTACACAACTACAAATTGCAAATGGACATAAGTATACACTATAAAAATCAGTACACATAACTTTTACATATCTCACACATAAACATCTTTTATAAACTGAACTGAGCGGCACCTACACATTCACACCCACCTCTACACATGCATACATAATACGCGTAGTTCAACCTAATCCTAACCCTCACTAATTATTATATAAAAACGTCTCAGTGCATTATTACACATTATTACATTAGCTGCATAATTAAAAACTCCCTTAGTAAGATAATTAGTGGGTAAACAAACAGTAACAAAAATCTATGTCCATGTTCACCACCAGATAAAACACAATTTAATCACTTCTCTAAAATCAACAAGCTCCATTCCTACTGATTGAACAGGTAAAGGGGGATAGGGGGAGGAGTTAGTTTTGGGCATGCGTGGATGTACCTACAGATTGCTTAGAGTGAAGAATTTGGGGATGGAACTGTGCTGTAGTCTGAGTGTCCTAGCTCTGTGGGTGCGGAGTCTGCGGCCAGAGGGGAGGAGTTCATAGAGGTGGGCAAGGACATGGGACCTGTCTGAGGCTATCCGCCTACCTTTTTTCACCACACGCTGTTCATACAGGGACTCCACACTTGCTTGCTGACTGCCAATCACCTTGCTGCAGACGTTTACCATTCGTGCCAGGACGTTCTTGTTCTTCACACTCAGACCTCCACACCAGCACACAGAACCGAAAGTGATGACAGACTCGATAAACGAGCAATAGAAATAGATCACAGGCACGGGTGATGTTTGTGTCATTGCTCACCTCCTGACACGGCACGGGTGGTGGGTCGTGGTAAGGACACTGGCCGGCGCGCAGGGGGCCATCGGCCCGATGGCCTTTGCTCATTGGGTATTTACTACTAACAGTGTTAGGAGGGGAGCAGGGGAGCTGGGTGGCTCGGCGGTAGAGCTTTCCACTCTCGTCCCGGGTTTGATTTCAGCTGGGGTCAAAATTTGCTCAGACCCAATTTCGGTGCCCCGTCTTTGAAATCACCTTCGTGGTGTACAAACGACGTTAAGCCCTAAAAACATTTAACGTTTAGGAGGTGAATGGTGACGCAGAGATCATCCCGTGCCTGTGCTCGCATTTGCTGCGTCCCGTCACGCAATGAGGTGACTCATTTTCTTCCTCCAGTTCCACGACACGGAATGCTATGTCAACTGATGTGTTGAACTATCCTGGTCGATCTGTCTCCTGAATTGAAATGCAGTCCTCAGAGGATAACTGCAAAATGTGGATTTTTCGTACCTAGGGCACAATGAGTTAAGGTTTGACACTGACCTGCGAAGAAGCACAGGACAAAAATAAATAAATAAAATAAAATACCGTATATTATGATAAATCATAAGAGTATTAATGACAAGATTGTTTTGGGGTTTTTTTTTTTCGTAAAAAAAAAGATGCAATTGTTTAAGATTAAACCATATAATTCGTGAAATTGATCCCAAAAACTTGAAAATATATTTCTTTAAAAAAAAGAAATTTAATTATCACTCAAAACGTTCTAGAGGTACAATGCTGTCTAGAGGTACAATGCTGGTTACCGAACTCTTTCAATATCTCCCTTTGATCTAGCTATGCGCAAAATATCTAGTAAAACTAAGAAAAATTACGGACTCCAGTGTGGATCAACCGGTTTTTTGCGAAACGGACATTTTCTCGCCAATGAGCATCTTAATCAAAACATCGAAAAGAAGGTCTCGAGATAATGCTTTTAAGGACAATATCGTAAAATTTCATGCTTGTCCGTTCTCAAAGGCGGGCTCTAGTCTCTGTCACACACACACACACACACACACACACACACACACACACACACACACACACACACACACACACACACACACACACACGGCGCTTTGGCGCCAAAAAACGTTCTCTAGCAATGTTTGCGTAGCAATACTTGACTTCATTTTTATCTTGTTACTTCTTTGCCAGAATTTCTGCCCCGCACACCAAAAACGTCATGTGCTTGCTCTGGAATGCGCTCCAACCAGCCCCATTTCAATCTCTTGGCTTGACTTCGCGAACGAAGATTCTATAGGGGTTGTCCACGACGTCTGCAGGCATTCTCGTGACTGCGAAGGCCAATCCGGGACAGGCAGGTTCGACCGCAGTGACTGCAGAGGGAGGTCTGGCCAGGGTTCTGAGTTGCGGCATCTCTGTTGTTTCTCCTGAGCCGCTTGTCTTTAAGGCCAGCTCTGCGAGAGTCCTCAAAGGAGACAGCTGCCTTGTAAATGGTGGAGCGCCAGGTGTCACGGTCTGCTGCAAGTGAAGACCACTGGCGGTGGTCGATTTGGCAGGCACTAAGTGACTTCTTGAGACAGTCTTTGTATCTCTTCTTTGGTGCTCCTCTGTCTCTGTGTCCAGTGGCAAGCTCGCCGAACAGGGTGATATTGGGTAGGCGATGATCCTCCATCCTGGAGACGTGCCCAGCCCAGCGGAGTTGTGCCCGCAGCAGCAAAGCCTCGATGCTCACAGTTTCTGCCTGTTCAAGGACCTCGACGTTTGTGACATAGTCACTCCAGTAATGCCAAGGATTGTACGCAGGCAGCGCTGGTGGAAGCGTTCGAGGAGTCGTAGTTGGCTGCGGTAGAGGGCCCAGGACTCGGAACCATACAGCAGGGTGGTGAGGACGACAGCTCTGTACACGCTGACCTTGGTGCCTGTTTTCAGCTGTTGATTGTGCCACACCCGCTTGTATAGACGCCCGAAAGCGCTGTTTGCTTTTGCCAGCCTGCTGTCCAGCTCCTTGTCCAGCTTGGCATCTGACGTGATGATGCAACCAAGGTAGGTAAACTGGTGCACTGACTTCAGTTCAGACTCGCCGATGGTGATGTGGGGAGGACAATGCTCTACCCTGGGTGCCGGCTGATGGAGAACCTCTGTCTTTTTCAGACTGACCTCGAGTCCAAAGAGCTGGGCAGCGTCTGCGAAGCAGGATGTGATGCGCTGCAGGGCTCTCTCTGTGTGTGCAACGAGGGCAGCGTCAGTTGGTCTAGGGTTTTGGTGTGGGCCTGCAGTCGTCTAAGGTTGAACAGGCTGCCATCGAGACGATACCTGATGTACACTGCATCGTCATCGTCGAGGTCCACTGTGGCCTGCTTCAACATCACGCTGTGCCAGCACACAGCCCTGCTTCACACCGTTGAGAATGGGGAATGGTTCTGAGAGGTCATTGTTGAGTCTGACCTGGCCTTGCTGGTCCTCGTGTAGCTGTACGATCATGCTGAGGAACTTTGGGGGACAGCCAAGTCGCTCCAGGATCTGCCACATGCCTTGCCTGCTCACAGTGTCGAACGCTTTTGTTAGGTCGACAAACGTTACGTACAGCCCTTTGTTCTGCTCGCGGCACTTCTCCTGAAGTTGTCTAAGCACAAAGACCATGTAGGTGGTACTCCTGTTGGCTCTGAAGCCACACTGGCCCTCTGGGAGGTAGTCTTCTGCAATGGCAGGTACCAGCCGATTTAGGAGCAGCCTTGCGAGTATTTTCCCGGCAATGGACAGCAGGGTAATTCCACGGTAGTTGGAGCAGGCAGACTTGTCTCCTTTGTTCTTGTACAGGGTGATGATGACTGCATCACGGAGATCCTTTGGTAGTGTTCCTTCCTGCCAGCAGCAGAGAAAGAGGTCATGGAGCTTGTTGTGCAGTGCTGGGCCTCCATGTTTCCAGATCTCTGGTGGGATTCCGTCAATGCCTGCTGCTTTCCCACTCTTGAGCTGGTGGATGGCTGTGAGGGTCTCTTCAGCACTGGGCGGTTCGTCCAATTCAACCTTTACTGGGAGGTGTGGGATGTGGAGGATGATTGCTTCTTGAACAGTGCGCTCAGCGCTGAAGAGGTCCTGAAAGTATTCCGACCAGCGGTTCAAGATGGAGTTATTATCTGTGAGGAGTGCCTGTCCATCAGCGCTTCGCAGGGGACTTTGTATCAGGTGCCTGGGGCCATACACTGCTTTCAGTGCTTCGTAGAAGCCCCTGTAGTCACCGTTGTCAGCACAAAGCTGGGTCCTCTGTGCGAGTCTGGTCCACCACTCGTTCTGGAGATCTCTGAGCTTGCGCTGGAGACTGCTGCA
This sequence comes from Semisulcospira habei, assembly GCA_036245525.1. Classification (NCBI taxonomy): domain Eukaryota; kingdom Metazoa; phylum Mollusca; class Gastropoda; family Semisulcospiridae; genus Semisulcospira; species Semisulcospira habei. The sequence continues at coordinate 5,616,539 of BTPG01000008.1, read as the reverse complement.
GACGAGGCGGAAGGCAGACTTCTTCACAGGGCAGGAAGGCTGGGCTAGGTGGGCCTGATGGGCCGCTATTTTTTTTTTTTTTTTTTTTTTTTTGCAAGGAGTTCCTGGGTCTCTACGTCGTTTTCGTCAAACCAGTCTTTGTTCCTCTTTCTAGCAAAACCCAAGACTTCTGCAGAGGATTTTGCGATAGCAGTTTTCAGCCGTTCCCAGAGTGTTTCAGGGGAGGAGTCTGCTGGGTCAGCTGTGTCTGTGAGCCTGCGCTGTAAATCTGTCTGAAAGGCAGCTTTTACGTCGTCACGCTGAAGGCTGGCAACATCAAGCTTTTTCTTAGGGAGCACCCCTTTCTTGGGTTTTGGCTTGAAGTGGAGCCTAAGTTTGCAGCGGACAAGGCGGTGGTCAGTGTGGCACTCTGCGCTGGGCATCACTCTGGTGAGGAGGACATCACTGCGGTCCCTCTGACGCACTAGGACATAGTCGATAAGGTGCCAGTGTTTGGAGCGAGGATGCATCCAGGTGGTCTTTCGACTGTCCTTTTGCTGGAACGTAGTGTTGGTGATGACAAGCTGCTGCTCTGCACAGAACTCCAACAGTAGGCGGCCATTGTCATTGCAGTTCCCGACGCCATGCTTGCCGAGGACTCCTTTCCAGGCTTCATAGTCCTGGCCCACTCTGGCGTTGAAGTCGCCAAGGATGATGACTTTGTCGTCTGCAGGGGTGCTCTGTAGGAGGCTGCGCAGATCAGTGTAGAACTTGTCCTTTTCTGCAGGCTCTGCCAGGAGGGTTGGGGAGTACACACTGAGAAGGGTGACGTGTTGCTGGTGTCTCAGTGGGAGGCGCATGGACATGATGCGGTCTGAGTGACCGGTTGGTAGGTTTTCCAGCTTAGTCGCAATGGAGGTCTTGACCATGAAGCCCACGCCCGAGAGCCGTCTTTCTGATGCAGACTTGCCTGACCAGTAGAGGGTGTAGCCAGCGCCAGGTTCTTGGAGACTGCGTTCGTCCGGGAGGCGTACTTCGCTGAGCGCAGCGATGTCGATGTTTAACCTCCGCAATTCATGGGCAATGAGGGCGGAGCGACGTTCAGGGCGTCCGCTGTCTGCTGTGTCAAGCATGGTTCGGATGTTCCAGCATGCTACGTTGAGTCCGGTCGTGGTCATCATTAGCGTGGGTCCGTTGCTTTTACTTGTTTTCTGACCGCAGGAGAAGATGCCCGTTGACCGCGGTTAGCCAACTGTGGTTGTGAGGGGATGAGCTTTGGTTAGGCCACCTTTTCTAGGCCCCTCTCCGTGTGGAGCAAGCAGTGCTGTCCCTAGAGAAGGCTGCTTGGTCGTTCAGGGTGTGCCGAGTGACGTTGTCATCCCCAGGTCAACATCAGGCGACCAATATCCTGAACCGCCTGCATGCAGGTTTGAGACTGCGGCTTCCAGTGACATCTTTCACCTGCCGTTTCGCCTCTCGCCCGTCGCTACAGGACTTGGAATGGTCTCTGTCATGGTCCGTGGACGTTTCCTAAAGCCGGCGCGGTGGAGCTTTTTGGTGGAGTGCAGTGTGCGCAGTACTGGCCCCACCCTTTAAACCCTTGGTTCGTCTGCCATGGCCTAGCAAGCTGGGACGATGGCATCGAGGTCCTCAGGTCGTAGGTTTTATATCAGACTGTCCTTGTCCTAGTCTCTGGCTCAAAAACCTTCCCCGGAGACAAGGGGGCTTCGAAGTCAGGGTTTTCCTCCCTTAGCCTTTCCGCAGCCAAGCGGCCAGGCCTGCAAGGCAGCAGGACAATGTTGATTAATTTTCGAGGTTCTCTCCTCTAGATCCGCCGTGTTTAGCCTGGGGGCTCGTGCTCCCCAGTTTTTGGGGTCACCTCGGAGAGGATGTGGCCAGGGACCACGCACGGGCGGTCTTGGGATAGAGGGATGCTATGCTAGTCCGGAGGGATTACACACGAGGGTGCCTCACGAAGGCCAAGAGGCCCTAGACTAGGGTGATCCCGGGGGAGGCGCTGTAAGAGTTCCCCACTACCCGCACCACCAACGCAACTCGTCCCCTGGGGCCCCCACCTTTTGAGTCAGGCAGCGACCCCTTGACCCCCCTCCCCCCCCCCCCATTTCAATACGGTTTAGAAAATAAGCAAGAAAAAAACAAAACAAAAAAACACCCATAAAACGATAGCTGGCGTCCACGGAAAATATAGCTCGTATATGAAGCGCATACCAAGGAACAGCGCTCGGATTCCCTGCGATGTTAAAAAGGTGTAGGAATTGTGGCGCGGCGCTAAACGACAGAAATATGAAACAACAGGAGGATTTCATCCCAAAGTCTACCGTATTGTTTGGAGCTCAGATACTTTTATCTTTCAAGAACATTCAGAGTTGTTCATATTTTTAGGCTTATAATGCTGATCCATTTCCCTCCTCTCTAAGCCAACCTCTGATCAACACACACGTCGGCGCACACAAATAAAGACGAACACACGGCGCTTCCCGCCATTAGTACGCTCTGTGGGCTGATGTAGAGACAGGCATCTCTCTACTACTCTAAACCACCCTCTGGTCCACACACACTGGCGCACATTAATAAAGACGAGCGCACGGCGATTCCCGCCATTCGTAAGCTCTGTGGTGTGGCGTGGAATATCCTATTCTGAAGAAATAGCACGAGCAGCGTCACTTTAAGCTTCACGTCATGGTATCATTAGCCCCACGATGCCGTGTTCATAATGTAACTCGGTGTTATACGTCATTATCGCAGTACTAACATTTGACATATCAGAGGCCGGATCAACTTTGCAATGTTCTTGCTGAATTTCATGCCCAGAGCTTACAGGTCACAATTGGACCTAATCCTACTCCAGGGCCAGGACAAATAGCAGGCTTATGCAAACACAGTTTATGAAAAATCATGTGGGTATTAATGAGAAGATATTTATTTTTCGTAAAAGAAAAATTGAAGTTATGTTAGCTGTCTTACAAATGACTCAGAAAAAGTGGTGCAGAAAACTGATTTTCACACCTAGGGCATACAGGTCACAATTGACCTAATCGTACCGGACAGCGGGACAAATTGCAGGCTTGTGTAAATATCGTATACAAAAAAAAATCATGCGATTAGTAATGAGAAGATTGTTTTTTTCGTAAAAAAGATTCAATTGTTTTAAGATTAACCCATTTATATCGTGAAATTAATCCCAAAAACATAAAAAATATATATTTTTTAAAAGTAATTATCACTCATAATGTTATAAAGGTACAATGCTGGTTAACGAACTCATTCAATATCTCCCTTTTATCTAGCTATACGCAAAATATCTAGTAAAAATAAGAACAATTACGGACTCCAGTGTGTATCAACGATTTTTGTGAAACGGGCCATTTTCTTGCCAATGAGCATCTTAATAAAAACATTTTTTAAAAAAGGTCCCGATATAATTCTTTTAGGGACAATACCCTAAAATTTCAAAGCTTGCCCGTCCTCAAACGCGGGCTGTAGTCGCTGTCACATCCACACACACACACACACACACACACACACACACACACACACACACACACACACACGCGCGCACACACACACTTTTGGCGCCCAAAAGACGTTCTCGAGCAAGGTTTGCTTAGCTAGACTTGACGTCATTTTTATCTTGTTACTTTTTTGCCAGAATTTCTGCGCCGCACTCCAAAAACGTCATGTGCATGCTCCGGAATGCGCCCGACCCAGCCCCATTTGAAAGTCTATCGTATTTTTTTTAATACAGTAGACAAAAAAAAAAAAAAAGCAGAAAAGCAACCTACCTGGAGCTCCTTTGCCACCATCAACTCATGTAGAAGGTGACATGAACGCGATTCATCTTTATCTTGATTCACGATTTATTTTGTTTCACAATTATTTTTTTATGTGAGGCACTCGATAATGTGCTTTACTGGTAAGGTTTGGCCAAGAGTTGAACTTTGTGAATTCTTACCAGTCAATACACGGTGTATTACTGAACTTATTCGTGATTCTACTGCCAAGTGATGTATTCTTGATCCTTTGCCAACTGTGTTTGTGAAAGAGTTTCAAGGTGACCTTATACCTATCATTACTGGTATTGTTAATGCTTCGCTGATGTCTGGCTCTGTCCCTCAGCACTTCAAGCAGGCGGTGATCGCCCACTTTCTAAAGAAACGCAGTCTTGATCAGAACGTTCTTAGCTCATTCTGCCCGCGACACACCACAGCAAGATATGGCTCGACCATAATAGTTCAAGGGTGGTGGCAGAATAGCTTGGCACCTATAGGCGCCAAGCTATTCTGCCACCACCCTTGAACTATCATGGTCGATCTCCTGAAATGTAATGCAGTTCTCAGGGGACAACTCCAAAATGTGGGTATTTCGTACCTCTGGCACAATGAGTTAAGAATGATCGCCCCGTATCCAACCTCTCCTTTTTGTGTAAGGTTCTTGACAAGGTAGTGCTTGATAAGGTAGTGCTTGACAAGGTTAGTGCTTGCTGACACAATAAATTCGCTCTACAGGAGAGCAGCCAAACTTATTATTCCTAGCTCATCTCTACCCACTGAGGTGAGGCCTGAGGCAGCTGGACTCCTTCCTCTTGACAAACACTTAGTATTTAACAGTACTAGTGCACAAAGCTCTTAACGGTAAGGCCCCCGGCTACTTATCGGAACTCTTTACTCTTACTGAGAAGAGATACAGCACCTCTCGGAGCAACCTGAGCATAAAACGGCCCCGCATTGATTTGTATAAATCCAGTTTGTCATACTCAGGTGGTTTCCAGTGGAATTCTCTTCCTCTGCATTTACAACAAGTTAATTCCCTGCAAAACTGTACAAGCACTTATCCAAGGCAACGTAAATTTAATTATCTCATGTTGTCAAAACATAATATATTTTAATTTCTTTTTATGCAACTATTATTTTTTATCATACCATTTACGCTCACGTCCCGTTTGTGGGGGTGCTTCCCGTATAGACCTGGTCAGGGGATGCAGTGCCGGTGCACAGTTTATTCAAACGATGTGCTTAGCATGTCATTCGAGTGAAAGTATACTTGCGTGCCCCCCGGGTGGGAGTTTCTGGGGAGCTAAACGGATATTATGACACGTGCTAAAATCTTCGTATGGGTACCTGTGTGTTTTGTTAAATAATTGTTGCTGTTTGTAGTGTTGTTGTAATTTGCATTACTTTCGATGTTGTTTGTGAGTGTAAAGTAGCTTTGTCAGTAGATGTAGCAAGGACAGATTGGAAGAAAGGCCTGTGCGCCTAATATCTCAATCCTTGATAAATAAAGTTTCAGTCAGTCAGTCAGTCAGTCAGTCAGTCAGTCAGTCTCTCTCTCTCTCTCTCTCTCTCTCTCTCTCTCTCTCTCTCTCTCTCTCTCTCTCTCTCTCTCTCTCTCTCTCTCTCTCTCTCTCTCTCTCTCTCTCTCCGGCTTTAGACCGAAACACTCATGTCAGTCAGCACTGGCACACATTGTAGACAGCTGGCTGGAATCAATAAATAAAAACCTGATGTCTGGAGTTGTTTTCTTAGACCTACAAAAAGCATTTGATCTTGTCGACCATGACATTCTCTTAAAGAAGCTAGCAGCATACCATATAAGTGAAATTGCCATAGCATTTTTTAGATCATACATAAAAGACAGAAAACAAAAGGTATATACTCATGGAAAATACTCTAAACAAGGACAAGTTAACTACGGTGTCCCCCAGGGGTCGATCTTGGGACCTCTTCTATTTATAATATTCATTAATGATTTGCCTTTGCATATTACTAACACTGATGTTAATTGCAACCTGTTTGCGGACGATACGAGCCTCCATGTTTCGGGTAAAAAAACAGCTGACATTAACATTAGCTTACAAAGTAGTCTCAGCGAGGTTTCCGACTGGTGTAGAGAGAATCATATGGTTCTTCATCCAGGAAAAATAAAGAGTATTTTAATCACTACACGACAAAAAAACCAACGCCGACCACAGCCGTTACATTTACAACTGAACGCTAAACCGATAGAACAAGTCACAGAGCGTAAATTCTTGGGAATACACGTTGACGAACAATCATGTTGGGAGACGCATATAAATACAGTCTGTAAAACCATTGCTAAAAACACTTTCCTGTTGTCCCAGCTTAGACAAGTAACGGATACACATACTCGTAAACTGTTTTTTCATGCCCATATCAAGTCTCACGTTGATTATGTCTCCACAGTGTGGGACGGTTGTAGTGATGTTCACATGAACAGGTTAAACTCTATATATAAAAGAGCTGTCAAAATGATAGATACGCGGCCCATTCCTACCATAGACAAATTTAGACATCTAAACATTCTCGGCCTGCGTCAACAACTTAATTTCAACAAATGCATCCTCATGCACAAGATATTAAATAACATGACACCGCAGTATCTAACCACCAAATTTGTGCCACAGCAAGAACGCGAACGGTCCTCAAGGAACAATACTTTACCCCTACCTCTGCCTAGAATTGACCTCTTTAAAACTAGTTTATCCTTTTCTGGACCGTTTGTATGAAACACTATTCCTGCACATTTGAAGACTATAGCCTCACTTGGAATCTTTAAAACGAAACTTTTCGATTACCTGATGAGCCAAACATAACAACACTGGGCATTTAAACAAACCCTGATGGTTAATGCTTTTATGTAATATAATTATGCATTTATTTATATTGTTGGTATGTGTGTGTGTGTGTGTGTGTGTGTGTGTGTGTGTGTGTGTGTGTGTGTGTGTATGTGTGTGTGTGTGTGGTATAAGATGAATGTTAAGTGTTATTATTATTTTGTGTCATTAAAAAATTTTTTTTTTATTGTTGCATGAAATTATGTGTAAATATAATTCTTTATTATTATTATTATTATCTTTTAATCTATTTTATGTTGTAGATGTTAACAACGGCAAGTTTGTAAAATGACGATTTGTTTCTGTCAAAACTTTTTACCGTTGATAAATAAAGTTTCATCATCATCATCATCATCATCATCTCTCTCTCTCTCTCTCTCTCTCTCTCTCTCTTTCTTTCTCTCTCTCTCTCTCTCTCTCTCTCTCTCTCTCTCTCTCTCTCTCTCTCTCTCTCACACACACACACACACACACACAGTACACCGACACACACACACACACACACACACACACACACACACACACACACACACTATCCCACCTTGGTCAGTTTCTTGGCGCCTACTGTGACATCCTGACATTAATGAAACAAGTGTGACGTCTCTGTGGTTACCTCTCATAACTCATTGACTGACCTCATTTTGTAATGAATACCCCCACCCCGCCGCAGTTCACACTGTGTGCCGGCCTGAGGTGTTAGATGTTAACTCATTGACTGACCTCATTTTGTAATGAATACCCCCACCCCGCCGCAGTTCACACGGTGTGCCGGCCTGAGGTGTTGGATGTTAAGGCATTAAGCACCAACGCACTAAAGCAGGAAATGAATGGACCATCATAATTCAAGGATAGTGCCAGATTAGCTTGGCGCCTTATGGCGCCAAGCTAATCTGGCACTACCCTTGAATTATCAAGGTTCATCCATCTCCTAAGAGTGGTGTATAGTCGTTAGGCGACACCTTCAAATTTTGTGAAATGCGGCCTTGAGGATAAATGGGTTAAGACTGAGAATATAGGCGTCCACACTGGTTGTCTGATCAGCGGTAGCCAACCAGACCAGCGCGACAATCAGCAAACCATTGCATCGATCGTCCAAAGCCTACTGTTCCGTGCAGAGACTAAACAAAGGCAACCACCAGACAGAACATAGACCCCCCCCCCCCCCCCCCCCACACCCCTGGACGAAATCAGCGAGAGCTGGAAGTCCATATCCTGCAAAAACAGCACTAGCACTAGCAGAGACTAAACGCCTCAATAACTAAATATACAGACAGCCGCTTGTAAAAGAAAGCAAAAGGATTGAAAAGAAGCTAAATACTTACAGTTTCAAAACGAAGGCTGCCACTGTGATAACCACGACGAGGCCTCGGGTATCGTTCTTTACATTGTTTGGCCCGACAGAACTCGAGATAACACGAGCTATCACTGATAACGTAGCGAGCGCATTTCTGTGGTGTGCATTACTCCTCTGCTCTTACTCCGCGGTGTAAAGTAGGAAGGCCCGGTCAAAATGACACGTTACACAACATTATCTGCAGTAATGTGGAAGCAAAAATGTACAGTTCATTACGGGAGATCTGACTGGTAGAGGATTGACTTTCAGCAGTCGCACAGAGTGTTTGTATAGCTGTGTTAACTCGACGCCGAAGAATCCCATGAACACGGATGTATACACAGCGGTGTTACCAAGAGGCATGAGGCTCCCGCAGATCTATGTCTCTTGAAGGGGGGTCATCTCCAAGTTTGTTGTTTGTTCACTTGTTGTTGCTGGATGGTATTTTTTTCCGAAGTGAAAGTGTTCATGCATTGTCATCCGATTTATCCGTAAATCTTTTGAAATCATGGTAAAAATGAATGACAAATAACCCTGACACCAGACACGGAACATGGATATAAATAGGGTCAGCAAGAGGCCAAGAACTTCATGAGGCCCCGTACGTGCGGGGGCGCATGAGGTTCTTTGCCTCTTGCATTTGTGTAATGTTGTGTAATGTTCGTATTATTCTGAGCAGGTTGTGCCACCGACTTTGACCGTCTGTTCCTCCTGGCTAGGTCTGTTGATGAAATCTACGTGGAACCGAAAAATGTTGCACATACTATTTTGCGATCGAGCGTCAAAAGTGTGACCTTAACACATTTAGCCGCAGCGCCCGACAGCAGGAGATGAATCAACCATAATAATTCAAGGGTAGTGCGCAGTCGCTACGATAACATGAGCGTAACTCCTTGACCGTCGAGTGAAAAGTTAACACGATCCAACCGCAAGAGGCATAGATCCTCATGAGCCCCCGCAGTTGCGGGGGCTCATGAGGATCTATGCCTCTTGCTGACACCGCTTTGGATCCTTATTTCTAGGACGCCAGAGGCTGTTTGCGTTCACGTGACAGAGTGTGGACGCGAAATCTGCGTCAGCTGGCATGAAAGGATTACCCCACCAAAGAAATACTCGCTGTGATTTCTGTCTTAGATAAGATAAGATAAGATAAGATAAGATAAACTTTATTGATGCATAAACATTAGGATTTTTTTTGCAGCGTAACTGTCCAGCGTCCATATTAAGATCAACACATAAAACATACATACATCACAATCAAGCAGACTCAAAAATACCAAACCACACATATGTATAGCAGTTATTGTGCTAAGTATGCACACTGATCATTTAACACAGATCAGTTAACTTACTGCCTCCGGCCAGCACAATGATGTGGACGATCGCTAACAGTAATACTCCAGCCATGGCGGACAATTATGCATACATGTATTGATATACTGTATAGTGTATATATGAACCCTCCACCCCAGTATGTTCATGCATGCGGCAGCGTGCTTGCGTGCGTGTGTGTGTGTGTGTGTGTGTGTGTGTGTGTGTGTGTGTGTGTGTGTGTGTGTGTGCGTGCGTGTGTGGGTGTGCTAGCAGTCTTTATGTGTGAGGACTGCGGGTGAGCTGCAGGTAACCCCTCCCAGTCCTCTACCCGCACAAGCCACTCATGTCGAGGTCTGTGTTTATTGCAGGCACGGTGAGTCAGCACGTGGCTTTCACCGCCAGTATGGGCGTCACCAACACCCACGCCAGAAACAGCGTCATCATCCATTTTAATCACGGCATATTAACACCGGCAACACTTTCGACCCAAACACCAGCACATTCAGGTATTTTATGATGTGCATCTGTGTTATTTTGTGATTTTGGACCATACGGCTCATAACCGCTCTTAGCAGTAGGGACCAAAATCACAGACCAACACACTCATACAGTCGACTCTGCATATCATAATAATAATGACTATAGCAATTAGTCGGAAATGTACGTATTGTATGCAGGTTCTGATAAATCTTTTTAACTCTTTCAGCCCGACGCACGAATTTCACAAATTTTATAGGCGTCATCTAACGACTATGCACCTGTTGCAGGAGATGGATCGACCATGATAATTCGAGGGCAGTGATAGATTAGCTTGGCGCCGACCCATCTCCTGCTGTAGTGCGTCAGGGCTGAATGGGTTTTAAAAAAAAACTTCGGATATAATAATAATCATTATTATCATCATCATCATCATTATCATTATAATATACGTCCGTCCCTGGCATGCTGTGAATAAAGTAACTTTGTCTTTGTTGAAGTAGTTCAAAGAAAATAAACATGCTTAACATCTTCTCTGCCAATGATCGCATATTGTATTCCCGAAATCTTTGTTAACTCATTGTGCCCGAGGTACGAAATACCCACATTTTGGAGTGTTCCTCTGAGGACTGCATTACGATTCAGGAGACAGATCGACCATGATAGTTCAAGGTTGGTGGCAGAATAACTTGGCGCCTTAATTATCTTGCTGTGGTGTGTAGCGGGCGGGGAAGTGGCGCCTATAGGCGTCAAGCTGTTCTGCCACCCCTTGAACTATCATGGTCAAGCCTTAATTATCTTGCTGTGGTGTGTAGCGGGCGGGGAAGTGGCGCCTATAGGCGTCAAGCTATTCTGCCACCCCCTTGAACTATCATGGTCAAGCCTTAATTATCTTGCTGTGGTGTGTAGCGGGCGGGGAAGTGGCGCCTATAGGCGTCAAGCTGTTCTGCCACCCCTTGAACTATCATGGTCAAGCCTTAATTATCTTGCTGTGGTGTGTAGCGGGCGGGGAAGTGGCGCAGTGGTTAAGGCGTCTGCCTCCAATGCCAAAGGTGCGAGGTTCGATACCGGGTTCCGGCGTTGGATTTTTCTCCTCTGGTAAGTGTCACCGTCTGGGCAGTGGGCAGATGTTCACATCTGCACGGGACATAGACGACCCCGGCCCCCACGAGTCCCCTGCTGCCTTGCAGGCCTGGCCGCTTGGCTGCGGAAAGGCTAAGGGAGGAAACCCCTGACATCAAAGCCTCCGGGGAAGGCTTTTGAGCCAGAGACTAAGACAAGGACAGTCTGATATAAAACCTACGACCTGAGGACCTCGATGCCACCGTCCCAGCTTGCTAGGCCATGGCAAACGAACCAAGGGTTTAAAGCTGAGAAACAGTCACAAAACTCCGCCCCGCACGTGTTTTAAAAAAACTTTGCAGGACCCAGCGAGGGCCCTGTCTTCGTGAACGTTCGGCTAACTTCGGCAAACCGGTTTGCAACCCAGTTGACTGAGTTTTCAACTGCGTTTGTCGTGCTGGCAAAACTCCCGTGAAAAAGACAGGCCACTTCCTGTTTGCAGCGAGTGCGCACCGCGATCACTGATCTAAACCAGCGATATTTTTACTGACATCAACAGTAGCAGACGACACTCGACCACCCGACGGACAGAGCAGGCCATTTGTGTCTTGCCTGGACGCACACTGGATATGGACCAGGCCGAGCTATCCGTAAGTTACACAGTACAGCCTGAAGCTTTATTTGATATCGGAAGGGTGAGGAAGGAGGGGTTATTTGTCGTTTTGTGTTTGTTGTTATAATCTCTCTCTCTCTCTCTCTCTCTCTCTCTCTCTCTCTCTCTCTCTCTCTCTCTCTCTCTCTCTCTCTCTCTCTCTCTCTCTCTCTCTCTCATCCACTTTACTGTGTTGGATGTACATCACAATGCTTCTTTATTTATTTATATTATCCTATATTGGACTGGATGTACGTGTTGACAAAATTCGTTCACAACTACAAAGTGTCGGGAGTCATACTTACAGCATGTACAGCCGTGCATTCTGCCATCATAGTCCCCAGCGCGTAAAATCCGTGGCTGTCGGTCAGTTTCAAAGTGTCACAGAATCGTCTGCTGTTGTCCGATCTGCTAATCGCGATGATTTCCGTGCAACAGGAAGTGGTCTGTCGTTTTCCGAGAGTTTTGCAAGCTCGGGATACGCAGTTGCCAACTCCGTCAACTGTGTTACGAACCGATTTGACCCACTTAGGGGCAGGGCCCAAGCTGGGTCCTGTAGTCTTTTTAAAACACGCGCTGGGCGGGTTTTTCTCATTGCACCTCAGCTTTAAAGGGTGGGGCCAGTACTGCGCACACTGCACTCCACCAAAAAGCTCCACCGCGCAGGCTTTAGGAAACGCCCACGGACTATGTTCCTGCAGACGACGTGGGCAAGCCCTATAGAATCTTCGTTCGCGAAGTCAAGCCATGATGATGGTGTATAGCGGGCAGAATGAGCTAATGCAATACCAGAGACCCCCTGCCCAGCAAGGAACACGGCTACAAATTGGTATGAGACACAGACAGATCTTCCAAACAACTAGATCCAAAGTCTGCGAAATGATCTCCGACTCCAAACGTAAACACCTTCAAAACAAAATCCTGGAATCCACTTCTTCTAAAACGCTCTACGCTACCACGAACACACTCCTAGGCATTTCTAAAGACTCTCCTCTCCTCAACACACACAGCAAAGAAGGACTCCCGTCCGCTTTATCCACCTATTTTTCCGACAAAATCCAAACTCTGCGCAACACACTCGACACTTTGCCTTCTCCGCCTTGCCCTCCCGACACCCCCTTTTCCGGCACCCCCTCTCGTCCTTCCGGCCCGTCTCTCAGGACGAAGTCCTCAAGACCATAAAGTCAATGCCTCTCAAAACCTGCGAACTAGACCCTCTCCCAGCTTCTCTCTACCGGGACGGCCTTCCAAAAATTCTGCCATTCATTACCGACATCATCAACACATCTCTAGAACGGCTCCGTCCCCGATATCTTCAAGTCCGCCATCGTCCGTCCTCTCCTCAAAAAACACAACCTCGACCCAAACGAATTCAAAAACCATCGCCCAGTCTCCAATCTCTCTTTCCTGTCCAAGCTTCTTGAGAAGGTCGTTATCAACCAGCTCAACCTCCACCTCGCCGACAACAACCTCCTCAGTCCTTCCAGTCTGCCTATCGTAAACATCACAGCACTGAAACAGCCCTTCTACATATCTTAAACGACCTGCTTCTCTCCACCGAATCGGCAACATCTCCCTCCTTACGCTACTCGACCTCTCTGCCGCCTTCGACACTATAGACCACTCTATCCTCCTCCACCGCCTTTACCACTCCTTTGGCATCACTGACTCTGCTCACTCCTGGTTTCCCTCCTACCTCTCCGACAGACAGCAGTCCGTCACCATCGACGGCGTCTCCTCCAACCCAGTCACGCTCTCCTGAGGCGTTCCACAGGGGTCTGTCCTGGGCCCGGTCGTTTCACACTCTACACCTCTCCCCTGTCCAACATCATCCAGTCTCACCACCTACACCACCACCTCTACGCTGACGACTCACAACTACTAGACAAAGACAAACTCGACAACACTTAGTCACTACTGACTCGCACGGCTGACTGCTACGAAGACGTGAAAAACTGGATGACAGCAAACAAGCTTAAACTGAATGACGACAAAACGGAAGCCATGCTGGTAGGCACTCGCCAGAAACTTTTCCAGCTCCCTCCCTACCTCCACCTTCAACTCGACAGCACCCCCATCTCCCTCTCTGACTCGACCAAAAACCTCGGCGTTATCCTCGATTCCTCTCTTTTCATGACCAGCTTCGTCTCCGCCACGGCCCAGGCATGCTACTTCCACCTCCGCCGCATCAGTCAGATCAGAAAATACCTCACTACCGAAGCTGCCACCAAACTTGCTGTCTCTCTCATCCTATCTAGCATCGACTACTGCAACTCTCTTCTTTCCGGCCTCCCTCACTCCACCACTTACACTCTCCAGCGCGTCCAGAACAATGCTGCCCGCCTCGTCCTCAGAAAGAAAAAATCCGACCACATCACTCCCGTGCTCAAACTCCTTCACTGGCTTCTCATCCCCTAACGCATCCAATACAAGATTCTGTCTCTCTGCTACAAATACCTGAACAACTGCGCTCCCGCCTATCTCTCAAACTTACTTCACCCCTACACTCCTCCCCGCTCCCTCCGCTCCGCCTCCGACCGTCTCCGCCTCCACATCCCCCGCACCAAACTCAGCACTTTCGGCCCCCGCTCTTTCTCAGAATACGGTCCATCCACCTGGAGCACTCTCCCACTCTCTCTCCCTCAGAAACACTCTCTCTCCTCCTTCCAGTCCGCCCTCAAAACTCACCTCTTTCAACAGTTCTAGCACTATACCACCACACTCCCCACCCTAAGCAGACTGTCGTAATGTATTTCACTATTTGTGGTACGTGAGTCGTTGTTTAAAGCGTGCGCATGCGTGCGCGAGTGTGAGTGCGCGCTTAGAGTTATAATTATTATAAGATAAGCGCATTATAAATACCGTAATTATTATTTTTATTATTTTTTTTAGCAAGAGATAAAAATCCTACACACCTTCCCGCTCCCTCCGCTCTGCCTCCGAACCTCTCCACCTCCACATCCCCCGCACCAAACTCAGCACTTTCGGCCCCCGCTCCTTCTCCGTCTACGGTCCATCCACCTGGAACACTCTCCCACTCTCTCTCCGTCAAAAACATTCTCTCTCCTCCTTCCAGTCCGCCCTCAAAACTCACCTCTTTCAACAGTTCTAGCACTATATCACCACACTCCCCACCCCAAGCTGACTGTCGTAATGTATTTCACTATTTGTGGTACGTGAGTCGTTGTCTAAAGCGTGCGCATGCGTGCGCGAGTGTGAGTGCGCGCTTAGAGTTATAATTATTATAAGATAAGCGCATTATAAATACCGTAATTATTATTTTTATTATTTTTTTTAGCAAGAGATAAAAATCCTACACACCTTCCCGCTCCCTCCGCTCTGCCTCCGAACCTCTCCACCTCCACATCCCCCGCACCAAACTCAGCACTTTCGGCCCCCGCTCCTTCTCCGTCTACGGTCCATCCACCTGGAACACTCTCCCACTCTCTCTCCGTCAAAATCATTCTCTCTCCTCCTTCCAGTCCGCCCTCAAAACTCACCTCTTTCAACAGTTCTAGCACCATACCACCACACTCCCCACCCCAAGCTGACTGTCGTAATGTATCTTCACTATTTGTGGTACGTGAGTCGTTGTCTAAAGCGTGCCCATGCGTACGCGAGTTGTGAGTGCGCGCTTAGAGTTATAATTATTATAAGATAAGCGCATTATAAATACCGTAATTATTATTATTATTATTAACCCACGCGGTTGCGTAGGCTCATGAGGATCTATGCCGCTTGCAGTTAGATCGTGTTCAGTTTTTCTCGGCAGTGAAGGGATTAATGTAAGTCATCGTAATTGCATAAATATGCACCCTACATGACCATAACTATAAAATGAAAATCCTAATGAGAGCGCGATTTGCAGGCCGCCTTACGACGGTGACTACATGGTCCTGGTCAGTGTTGACGTGGATCCTCTCTACAGGACTCTGAACGTGAAGAAATCTGGTCACACTGTACTGGTGGGTCACAACGACAGAGACACTGGTTTTCACATCACTACAGGAGGCGTGGTCAGCCTGAAGACCGGAGATGTCGTGGCTGTGTACCATGGTGTGAATGTTGCGTATGTCGATGGTGGCCCAGAGTCCGTCTTTGCTGGATTTCGTATTCAGTAGGTCGCCAGTAAGCCAAAGGTCCTCAGTCTGGCCGACGTCAGTCTTAGCTGGCTCGCACACGGTCGTGCGCGAGCCAGCTAAGACTGACGTCGGCCAGAGGTGCTGGGCGTGCCGAGGATATAGTTTATAACTGTGTACCGCATGGAGTAGCCACTGGTCCAGATTGTGACCCAGAGGGCGTTTTTGATAGGTTTCGTATTCGATCTTCACAAGTAAGTAAAAGGTCCCCAGTCTTTTCTGTCTCTTTTTGTGATGATGCTAATGATCAAATTGAAGTGCTGATAGTTACATAATAAAGATACAAGAAAACAACAATACACGTGTGACTCCTAGCCTTTTCTGTCTCTTTTTGTGATGATGCTAATGATCAAATTGAAGTGCTGATAGTTACATAATAAAGATACAAGAAAACAACAATACACGTGTGACTCCTAGCCTTTTCTGCTGATGATCACGTTGCTCGTACTTTTGTTGTCGTAATTACTTTGGTTGTTGCGGTTGTTGTCACTGATGTTTGTTTGTTTGTGATTTTGTTGTTGTTGTGTTGTTGTTTGTTTGTTGTTGTTTTTTTAGTGTATGTGTGGGGGTGGGATGGGGTGGGGAAGTGAGGGAGAGGGTGGGGGGGGGGGGGTTGCGGGTTTACTCCTGCTGCTGCTCTAGTTGTGTTGCTGTTTTGTCCCTGCGCAATAACTACAGATATGTTAATAATACCGGTTATTATATAGGCGCTTTTCCCAATTCGGCGAATCGGCTCAAAGCGCCGCGAACTGAACCCAACACGCACGCTCACGTAACAATACACACATACACTCTGAAGACAAACGCAGTACAAGACAAACACAGGACATTCACGTGGTGCGAAGGTCAGCTCAGCTACTGAGGTTTCCGAAATTTTGATCGCTTGTGTTTGAAATTGTATAAAGTGGCCTGAAACCGGTACCAAAGTGTTGATGCAATAATGGGGTGATTTCAATAACTGAGCGGGAACTTCACACAGTGAACACTGGGCTGAGTTCGCGCGAGTACACACAGGACACAGATTGTGAAGTTGGCAAGTAGAAAGACGCACACTTCAGTTCCACCACAGGAGACTAGTCAGAGTGACCCATACCCATACCATACCTTCTATGTTAACTCATTGTGGTACGAAATGCCCACATTTTGGAGTTGTCCTCTGAGGACTGCATTACGATTCAGGCGGCAGATCGACCATGATAGTTCAAGGGTGGTGCCAGAATAGCTTGGCGCCTATAGGCGCCAAGCTATTCTGGCACCATCCTTGAACTATCACGGTCAAGCCATATCTTGCTGTGGTGTGTCGCTGGCTGAATGAGTTAAGCACGAAATGAGATTAATACCATAACAAACATTCACATTCGAGACTGGCAACATGGTGAAGATCCCTTTTGTTTTCTTTTCTTTTCGTTTGGTGGTGGCGGTGGTTGTTGGTGGTGGTGATCATCGTCGGGTGTGGAGGAGGCATGCACTCAAGCACACAGGCACACACATACGCACACAAACACACACATGCACACACACACACACACACACATACACACACAAACACACACAAACACACACATACACACCAACTATGCATGCAATATATGATAAAGAGCGTTGTTGTTGTCTCTACGTCGGTGTTTCTGTAGCTGTTTTTTCCTCAGTGGTTTGTTGCTGCTTCTCCCTTCTGCTTCTGATTACAACCGAGATGTCCATTAACACATTTTGCCCCAGGACCGAAATCCCCAAATTTTGAAGCTGCCCTGTGAAGGACTGTATTACAATTATAGAGACAGATCGAGCTTGATAGTTCCATGTCTAGCTGTAGTTGTGCGTCGGGGCTGAACGACTTAAACAAACTCTTCATTTGAATACGACCCAGTCTGTGACGACCGACCGCGCTCAACCATGCAGACGGTGTCAGGGTTTACGACAAGAGTCGCTGCCAAAAACAGGAGCAAGTGCAAGTAACACTGACAGTGAGCGCGCCCTTGACATACCAGATAATGGACCGAATCCGTGCACGTACGGACTACATGAACGGGGAGAGGATGGGGTGGGGACATCGAGAGGCGCATGTCAGTCCCACTTTAGTCGACCAGCAGGAGTGACCCTTATCTATAATTATACCTTCTGTGATAAGCACGAAATAGCATTTTAAACAACACAATACATTCATAGTCGAGTCATCTCGTTGGTGTCGGGCCATTCCGCAGCATGGTGTCTTCTGTCCGCAACGCACTTCTGACCGTGGTTCTCTTGTCCGCTGCTGCCCTGCGGGTCAGCCATGCCCAGAGTGGGGACAATGAGACGGACCCCTTGGTTATCCAGTTCCAGCAGCTATCCAGTGTCGTCAGCGAGCTCAAGACGGGAATCAACGAAACGGAGAGCACAATAAAGTGGCTGGAAGGTAATCAGGGCTCACAAGGTCCTCTGGCCGACTTAGGCGCCAAGCTATTCTGGCATCACCCATAAACTAAAATGGTTGATCTATCTCCTAATCTGTAATGTAGCCTTCGTAGGACAAAAAGCAAATTAAAAAAAAAAAATCAGCGTCAGGATATAATGGGTTAAACCCCTTCACTGCCAACACAAGCCAACTGCAAGAGACATTATAGATCCGCATGAGCCCTTGCATTTATAAAGAAGATATTGTCAAACTATTCACTCATTCAGCCCGACGGCCGTATTTCCCAAATTTTGGAGGCGTCGTCTAACGACTGTGCACCTGTTGCCGGAGATGGATCGATCATGATAATTCAAGGGCAGTGCCAGATTAGCTGGTCGCCGACAGGCTCCTAGCTAATCTGGCACTGCCTTTGAATTATCATGTGTGTATAAAATGGTGCCAAACATCGCACGTTCTTTTAGCCTCTTTGTTCTGGCTTGGCCGCTTTCGTGTGTGTATAAAATGGTGCCAAACATCGCACACCAAGTGTGTATAGAATGGTGCTCAACATCGCACACCAACAACGCGTTCAGTAGCCTGTTTATTCTGGCTTGGCCGTATACACAAAGTTTTATGACACATGTCTATATTTTGTTTGTGAATAAATGGTGCCAAACATCGCACACCAACAACGCGTTCGGTAGCCTGTCTATTCTGGCTTGGCCGTATACACACAAGTTTTATGACACAGGTCTAGTTTTTGTTTTGTCACTTCATTTCCTTGTGTATTTCGAACACATTTTTGCTTGCAACAAGCCAGGTACTGTTCTCGTCAGCGGACCAACCTGACCACATTGGTGATATACACCAAAGCTTTCTTTTGTTGTGCGGTGACCGTTCTGTGGATTTATATTTTGTTATGTCACTCTTTCCTGTTTATTTAGAGTCATTGCGTTGTTTGGGGTGCTTTAAGCATTTGATTGTTTAAGCAATAGGTCTTGTTTGACCCTGCTGTTTCCTCCCTCGTTTTTGTTGTCGTGTTTAGTTTGTTTCATTGCGTGTTGGCTTGTTTGCAATGGTGCAGCGTTCACTGTGACGCTGGGCGTTAGACTGGTTCTCGCGCGTGGCAGTTTTTCCACTTTTTACTGGCCTCGCGGTCCCGTGTGACTGTGAGTCAACAGTGACCATTGTTGCTGGTATTTGTTGATTGCGTCTTGACAGACTTTTTGGCTTTTTCCGATGTTCCGGATTCTGGCCTGGGATTTTTGTTTTCTCTAGTGTTTTCGGAGTACGAGCTCTAGCGCGTCGTGCGTTATTTCTTTTACGTGTTGTTTTTTTTAGGTCGGCTTGTTTGCCTAGCGCGTTAGTTGTGCGCTGAATTGTTTCTCGTTCGCAGCAGGTTGCCACTTTAAACCCGTGGCGCGGGCCAGTCTAGGACGTTGGCGAGATTTGGTTGGTTACCGCCACACGCAGTCGGAGCCGTCGGCACCGCGTGGCCAGGGCTGGTTCCGTCCATCCCGGGCCCTGTACCTGTGTCTCTGCAGAAACAATAAACATCAATGCATATGTGGAGACAAAAAAACAAAGATGAAAATGTGGCCCTGAGGGAAAAGTCCTAACTTCTCATGTGTCCCTGCAGAAAAAAAGAAAACCCCATGCTCAAGGGTCCCTGCATGATGATGATGATGATGATATTGACAGGGACATGGACTTCCAGCTCTCGCTGATTTCGTCCAGGGAGGGGGGGGGGGGGGCAGGGGAGGGGGGGGGGGGCAGGTCGTCGCTCTGTCTGTCTGTCGCTCCGTCGCTCAGCGGCTGATGTTATTGCCGGGGCCGGATGGTTGATGGTGGAGGAGGCGGGTGGTGTGGCCGGGGGACCGTTGCATTAGCGCCAGGCTGGTGGGTGGTGGTAGGCCATCCACTCTAGTAGTTGTTGGATGAGTGGGGGTGGTGGTGGCCGGAAAAACCGTTGCTGGCTGAGGTGTGGCTTGGTGTGTTGGGGTGGTGGTGGTGGTGGCCAGTGGAGCCTCGGCTTGGGGGTCGGGCGCTGGAACGGGCGTTGTGGGTGGCGGTGCTGAGGCCCGTGGTAGTCGGAGGTGTGGTGGCGGCGTGGGGAGGAGTGGCGGGCGCTGGTTTCTGAACCGCTTGGGTGGTCGGTGGCGTTGGCGGTTTGGTTGGGTGACGGCTGGCTGGTTGACTGGTGGTGGTGTGGGCGGTGGCGGCTGTTGTGGTGCTGGGTCGGTGCCAGCGTTTCGGGTTTCAGGGGCCCTGGTTTGCGGGGCTTCTGCCTCGGTGCTTGTATCCTTGGTGGTGGTGGTCGTGGTGCCGGTGTTTTTGTCCGCTGTCTTGGGGGGGGGGTCAGTTATAGCCTGGCTGGCTGTGTTCACTGTCTGTGGGAGTTTAAAATCATTGATGGCTCCTGTATGCACAAGCCACCTGGAGGTGACTAAAGCTCTGTGGTAGTTGTCTCCTTTTGTCGCCAGGTTACCCGGGATAGCATCCTGGAGGAGGAGCACCAGCTCCTCAAAGTCGATTCCCCGGAGCCGAGTCCCTTCCTCCTCCGATGATGCCGGCCGCTCCCGAGTTAGAGATTCGGGAATGACAACCGGCGGTGGGGAGGGCGGGGAGTCCGGCCCCGAAGATATCTCCGTCGGGCTCTGGGGCTCCTCTTCGTGTTGGGTTGATGGCTGGGGGCTGGCGGGTGCCTGTTCTTCTTGGCTTGGAGGGCTGTAAATTCTGTCCAAGAGTGAGTCCAGTTTAGGGAACATTCCCCTTGGTGGCACGGGTGGCGCGAAGCTCTGGAAGGATTCTCGCAGACTTCGATCAAAATCTTCCTCCGTTCGTGGCGCTCTACTTGTTACTGGTTCCTTTGTTTGTTGCTGCGGCGCCTGGGGGGGGGGAGGGGGTGAGTCCCCCACCTGTTCCCAGTATGGCCGCGTTGTTTGATCCCTTGGTTGGCTTTGTCGCTGGATCGGGGGAGACAATGGTGGTCTGTTCTGCCTTGTCTCTCTCTTTGGCCTGGGGGGAGGCTGTTCTGTTTGGTAGCTGGTCGCAAATTCTTCGGCCTGTTGGAGGTTTGTCGTGCGGCGATTCGCCCTGAGGAGGGCGGACTGTTTCTTCTTTGACGCCATCTGTGGTCTGTACACGTGATTGATGAGGCGTGGAGGCGACGCTTGCGGCTGTCTTGCTTGTCCGCTTGTAGTCTCGCTAGCTGAAGGCTGGGTTTAACACAGCGCGGTGGTCCGTTCCCTGTGCTTGCTAGCTCTCGAATGGGGTCCCTGCAGAAACCGGAGGCATAGATGTACATGGGTACATGCGGAAAGGGACATAGATGTTAGCGTGTCCCTGAAGAAAAAGAAACGAGAAACACACATGCATCAGGGTCCCTGCAGAAACAATAGGCATAGATGCACCCGGGTCCCAGCCGAAGGAGGCATGGATGTTCATGTGTCCCTGCAGAAAAAAGGAACACACATGCATAAACGGTTTCCCTGCAAAAACAAGAAATCAATAGCATAAAATGCGTACATGCGCACGGGTCTCTGCGGAAAGACGAATAGATCTCCAAGTGTCCCTGCAGAAAAATAGAAAAAAAGGGGGCACACTACACATGCACAAGGCATAGATGCACATGTTGGTTATTGGTCCCAGAGTGTTCACAGATTTACGGGTTTGAGTCAGAAAGTTAGAAAGTGTTAGAAAGTGACGGCGGGCCCGGGTCGGACGGAACCAGCCCTGGCCGCGCGGTACCCGGGGTGGACGAAGCCGGCCCCGGCCGCGCGGGGCGCGAAATAGTGGGGGGGAACCCACCAATCATGAACACAACCACCCCTATATCTCGCCAGTGTTTCACACTGGGCCACGCAACGGGTATAAAGTAGCGACCCACCGCGTGCAAATAAACACTTCAGCGCTCAACCACAGCGCTAAGGCAAACAAGCCGCCCTCCAACAAAAAGTTGCCACGAGCACCCCCAACAACGCAATGAATCGAAAAAAAAAAAACAAGAAAGAGTGACACTAACAAATAGAAATCCACAGAACGGTCACAACAAAAGAAATGTTCGGTGTATATCACCATTGTGGTCAGGTGGGTCCGCTGACGAGAACAGTACCTGGCTTGTTGCAAGCAAAAATGTGTTCGAAATACACAAAAGGGAACGAGTGACAAAACAAAATGTAGACCTGTGTCATAAAACCATTGTGTATACGGCCAAGCCAGAACAAACAGGCTAAAAGAACGTGTTGTTGGTGTGCGATGTTTGGCACCATTTTATACACCCATCTCCTGCTGTAGTGCGTCAGGGCTGAAAGGGTTAACCCTTCGTTGTCTGAAGCATGTCCCATAACTCATTTGAAACGAACGGCATCCGGATATGCGGCGGAAGGCGGCAACCCATAAACAAACGAATCCGATACGAAACCGATACGAAACCGATACGAATCCGATACGAAACCGATACGAAATGCGAAGCGGGTCCGAAACAGAAAAAAGTAGTGCAAGACCTTTTCGTGATTGCGTGTTTCCATATGACGGATGCGATAAACGAATTCGCATCCGGCATTGAACGAAAATGACGCAATTTTGGAAGGAAAACTGCATCATCGCATCGGTTTCGGATCGTATTCGTGTCGGATTCGTGCTGATGGAAACGCAGCTTAAAGCCGTGTATCCGGATGCCGTTCGTCTCGAGTGAGTTAATTTTTTTTTTCAGGTTTAAATGTCGTAATGCCCTTCCACCCCTTTGTACTCATGGGTGTTTTTGGCTTGTACCACTGGTAGTGCCGGCAGCTCACAGGTTTTGTGAAAAGAAGGGTAGAATAGCTGAATGTTAGCAATGCAATCCCGCCCTGGAGCTTTCCGATTGCAACTCGTAACCCTTTCACTACCAGTGGATGCAGATCGCCTTGTTGGTTTCATTGCAAATTCAACGTTAAAATTCGCGAACCTTCACAATAACGTGGACACAAAGTGGTTTCAGCAAGAGGCATAGATCCTCATGAGCCCCCCGCGAATGCGGGGGGCTCATGAGGATCTATACCTCTTGCAGTTGGGTGGTGTTCAGTTTTTCCCGCATTTAAAGGGGTTAAATAGTGAATAACGTCATTAAGGCTTATTTTGACTTCTCTCGTGTCAACCGCAGACCAGGTGGAGCACAAGGTGGCTTTCACTGCCTACATGACGGACGACAAAAACGAAACGTCACAAGGTGACGTCATCTTTGAGCAAGTCGTCAGCAACGTCGGCAACGGCTACAACAGCACAACCGGCCATTTCAGGGCGCCCTACGGCGGCGACTACTTCTTCCTCGTCACAGTCACCTGCAGCGCGGACTACGAGTGAGGCTTTGTGGAAGGGCCGGCTCAGTCGCGCCACGTTGATGTAATGCGATGTTTGCGGGGTTCTTAGCGTGAAACCCGCCCACGCGCTCTGAATTGGTCTATGATGTGGGCTCGTGCTGGGGCGGCGCGCGCAGGCTCACCGGAAGAAGCCGTCACATTAACCCTTTCGCTGTCAATGGACGCAGATTGTGTTTTCTGAGATGTCTCTTAACTCAGCGCCAGAGAATGTTAACTGCCCAAGGAAGATACAACTTGGCATGAGCAAGAGGCATAGGCATCCTCATGAGCCCCCGCGTTCGCGGGGGCTCATGAGGATCTATGCCTCTTGCTGTGTGGCTCTTGCAGTTGGATCGCGCTGCCTTTTTTATCGTCCGCGAGGGGGGTTACGTTACATCAAAGTGACGCAAGAGGCAGAGCCCTTATCTACGTTTGCTGTGCTTTGGTCGTCGTCGATGCTCTTGTACCTCATTATGTTGCTCTTGTTGTTGCCGATGGCCTTTGGAGAAGTCCGTGTTCCTGCGGCTGCCGATTTTCGTTAGGCGTTTGTGGTTGGTTGATGAGACTAGTGCTTTATCAAAAGTAGTAAATAGTTTAATATATAGTAATAATAGATAATAGTTTTGCTTTTCTTGCTATTTCAGTTGTCGCTGTCGTTCTGCTGTCGTTGTCGCTGTTGGTAATGATGATAGGAAGGCATCTACTTTTATATTATTATTATTATTATTATTATTATTATTATTATTATTATTATTATTATTATTATTTATTTTATCATCATCATCATCATTATCATAATTGTTATTATTATTATTATCATCATCATTATTATTATTATTACTATTATTATTATTATTTATTATTATTATTATTATTTTTAAAATTAGTATAATTATTACCATCATTATCATTATCATCATTGTTACGTGGTGGAGTTGCAGTCGTAGTATGATAAACACACCAGACGCTCGCACGTAAGGTTCTTTTAAATAAACTTCATTCAGCTGCAATCCGTCACACGTGGCTTATAGATGTAGACAATACTGGAGTAACAGTTCCAACAATATTTTAATTCAGTGATGCGATCTCCACACAATGCAATTCCAAATGCACTAACACTGATACGAAGTCTCTTCTGCAATGTCCACACTCCGACACAAAGTTTCTCATACACAGCGTCTCACACAATGTACACCCTATACGGGCCACGTACCTACGATAACTGTGTCTCTACAACTGACAAATACAAGACAATGTATGAACCGTGCTTTCCTAGCGCCCTCTTTATATATACTACCAATTTCCAGAATCATCTACGAAAATCATACAACGCAACCAATCAGAACGAAACACGCAACTGAAACTCATAAATAAGAATTTTCTGGAATCACTAAAATAGGCTACAAAAACTCGGCTGCTCATTTCAGCTCTAAATTCTAATGTGTAATGAAGTCACATAAAAGTATGGTAGCCCTATCACGACCTAGCATATCCGTTCTAGAAAACTCCGGAATTTTCACAAAACAAAAAATGGCTGCTCAATTCACGCGCACAGAAAAACAAAATGTTGCAAACTGTTACGAACTCCCGGACGTCACACATACGAGGACACTAGACAGTGCGACCTTTCTAGAACGTTCTGGACTAAACTTAATGTATTATAACGAAGTGAATTCCGCTCTGCGCGACCAAAAGAAAATGTTACTTAAAAAGGTACATGAATCATAACCATGATAGCTTAAATAAACATCGGATCGTTTCCTACGATTAACACATGTATGCTCTCACAGGACATCACAACCACAATCGTAACAATCATCATCATTATCATTATCATCATTACTATTATTGTTATTATTATTATTAT
The DNA here is from genome assembly GCA_036245525.1 of Semisulcospira habei. Classification (NCBI taxonomy): domain Eukaryota; kingdom Metazoa; phylum Mollusca; class Gastropoda; family Semisulcospiridae; genus Semisulcospira; species Semisulcospira habei. The sequence continues at coordinate 5,591,351 of BTPG01000008.1, read as the reverse complement.
TATTATTATTGTTATTATCATTATCATCATCATCCTCTTTGCTGACAGTGATCACGGTTTTCGCGTCTGAAACCACTGCGCGCTGACCGACATTCGCGTGATGAACACAGAGCGAAATGGGACCAGATGCGGACACAAAGAACACATGCCTCAATAAGAGACATAAACCCTCATGAGCCCCGTGACTGCGATAAGTTAGTGCGACTGCGGTAAGTTAGTGCGACTGCAGTAAGTTAGTGTGACTGCGGTAAGTTAGTGCGACTGTTAGTTAGTTAGTGCAGCTGAGGTAAGATAGCGTGGCTGCCGTAAGTTAGCGCAGCTGCAGTAGTAAGTTAGCGCAGCTGCAGTAAGTTAGCGTTACCGCGGTAAGTTAGTGCGACTGCGGTACGTTAGTGCAGCTGCGGAAAGTTAGCGCAGCTGTGGTAAGTTAGCGCGGCTAAGGTAAGTTAGCGCGGCTGTGGTAAGTGAGCACGGCTGCTGTAAGTGAGCGCATTTGCAGTAAGTGAGCATGACTGCGGTAAGTTAGCATGACTGCGGTAAGCTAGCGTGACTGCAGTAAGTTAGTGCGGCTGCTGTAAGTTAGTGTGACTTCGGTAAGTTTGTGTGACTGTAGTAAGTTAGTGTGACTGCGGTAAGTTAGCACGACTGCTGTAAGTTAGTGCAGCTGCGGCAAGTTAGCGCGACTGCTGTAAGTTAGTGCGGCTGCGGTAAGTGAGTTCGACTGTGGTACGTTAGCGCCACTGAGGTAAGTTAGTGTGACTACAGTAAGTTAGTGTGACTGCAGTAAGTTAGCATGGCTGCGGTAAGTTAGCTTGGCTACGGTAAGTTAGCGCGGATGCGGTAAGTTAGCATGACTGTGCTAAGTTAGTGCAGATGCAGTAAGTTAGTACGGCTGCGGTAAGTTAGCATGGCTGCGGTAAGTTAGCACGGCTGCTGTAAATTAGCACTGCTGCGGTAAGTGAACGCGACTGCGGTAAATTAGCATGACTGCAGTAAGCTAGAGTGCCTGCGGTAAGTTAGTGCGGCTTCGGTAAGTTAGTGCTACTGAGGTTAAGTTAGTGCAAATGTGGTAAGTTGGTGTGACTGCAGTAAGTTAGCACGACTGCAGTAAGTTAGTGCAGCTGTGGTAAGTTAGTGCAGCTGTGGTAAGTTAGTGTGGCTGAGGTAAATTTGAGTGGCTGCGGTAAGTTAGCACGGCTGCAGTAAGTTAGCACAGCTGCGGTAGGTTAGCACGGCTATGGTAAGTTGGTGCAGCTGTGGTAATTTAGCGCGGCTGCGGTAAGTGAGCGCATCTGCTGTAAGTGAGTGCAACTGCGGTAAGTGAGTGCAGCTGTGTAAGTGAGCATGACTGCGGTAAGTTAGCGCGACTGCAGTAAGTAAGGCGACTGTGGTAAATTAGTTTGGCTGTGGTAAGTTAGTGCGGATGCGGTAAGTTAGCGTTACTGCGGTAAGTTAATGTGGCTGCATTAAGTTAAAGCAGCTGCGGTAAGTTAGCGCAGCTGATGTAAGTTAGCGTGACTGCGGTAAGTTAGCGTGACTGGGGTAAGTTAGCGCAACAGCGGTAAGTTAGTGCAACTGCGGTAAGTTAGCGCGACTGTGTTAAGTTAGTGCGTCTGCGGTAAGTTAGGGTGACTTCGGTAAGTTAGTGCGACTGCTTTAAGTTAGTAAGCCTGCGGTAGAATAGTGTGACTGCAGTAAGTTAGTGCGACTGCGGTAAGTTAGTGAGACTGCGGTAAGTTAGTGCGACTGCAGTAACTTAGTGCGACTGCGGTAGCTTTGTGCGACTGCAGTAACTTTGTGCGACTGCGGTAAGTTAGTTCGACTTTGGTAACTTAGCCTGACTGTGTTAAGTTAGTGCGACTGCGGTAAGTTAGTGCGACTTGGGTAACTTAGCCTGACTGTGTTAAGTTAGTGCGACTGCGGTAAGTTAGTGCGACTGCGGTAAGTTAGTGAGACTGCGGTAAGTTAGTGCGACTGCGGTAAGTTAGTGAGACTGCGGTAAGTTAGTGCGACTGCGGTAAGTTAGTGAGACTGCGGTAAGTTAGTGCGACTGCGGTAAGTTAGTGAGACTGCGGTAAGTTAGTGCGACTGCGGTAAGTTAGTGAGACTGCGGTAAGTTAGTGCGACTGCGGTAAGTTAGTGAGACTGCGGTAAGTTAGTGCGACTGCGGTAAGTTAGTGAGACTGCGGTAAGTTAGTGCGACTGCGGTAAGTTAGTGAGACTGCGGTAAGTTAGTGCGACTGTCGGTAAGTTAGTGCGACTGCGGTAAGTTAGTGCGACTGCGGTAAGTTAGTGCGACTGCTTGGGCACATGAGGGTTTATGACTCTCGCAGCTGGGTAGCGTTTGTCGTGTCCCGCCAGTTAAGGGTTATTATTATTAAATTAAATGTCATTGTTGTTGTTGTTGTTGCTGCTGTAGTCGTGACGACGTCTGTTGACAGAGAGTTGAAACTGGAGAAGAACGAGCACTGGGTGGTGTACGGGCAGAACGACAACAACGACCACCACATCACGACCTGGACAACCGTGACGCTGGACGCAGGAGACGTGGTGCAGGTCAGACACGCCGGGAATGTGGGCGGTTACCTGGTGGCGGGACTCGGTTCCATCTTCTCAGGATTTCTGATCTATTAAACACGTCCTCCTCAGCATTTCTCTCAGCTGTTCTTCCTTTGGTTATTTCGTTCTGGTTTGGGTTTTTTGTTTGTTTGTTGTTTGCTTGTTTTTTTTATTGTTTGTTCTCTTTAGTTGACTTGTTTGCTCGTTTGTTTTTGTTTGTTGTTTGTTTGTTTGTTCCCTTTAGTTCTTTTGTTCTTTTGTTGGTTTGTTTGATTGTTCATTGGTTCGTTTGGTTTTTTTAATTTATTTGTTTTATGCTTGTTTCTTTGTTTGTGTGTGTGTTTGTTTGTTTTTTTTTTTTTTTTTGCTTCTTTCTTTGTTTGTGTGTGTTTGTTTGTTTTTTCTTGTTTGAATGTTTAGGTGATGGTGAATGGATGTGGTGGTTGCGTAGGGGATGGGTTTGGCGAGTGCTGAGAATGGGAGTGGCGTCGCGCGCGCGTGCGCACACACACACACACACACACACACACACACACACACACACACACACACACACACACACACACACACCCAACGCACGCACACACACACACACAAACACACACACACACACACACACACTCGCACACACACACACTCGCATACACACACACACACACACACACACACACACACACATACGAAACATGCTTGCAATTTACCGATTACCAGGATTACCAGGGGGTTAAACAGCATGTGAAGACAGAGAGGAAGCCAGCTGTAGCCATGACAACCATCCCCGCAAACAAACATACTTTTCTACTATTTTACAGCACGCCAGGAACACATGACAACCACAGCCACCACACCCTACAGGATTTATCTTGCATCGTCTCCCACGACTTCGCTCGGCAGACGGAGATAAGGTTAACATAACTGTGTACAAGTCATATTTGTAATGCCTTGATACAGCGCCGGCGAGACAATTGGCTAGATTTCAATATTAACCCCTTCACGCCACCCAGCTGTGAAGTAAACAACCGCATCTGCGGGGGCTCATGTGGTCGTTTGCCTCTTGCGGGGAGCTAGGTAGTTCAGTTGGGAGAGAGGCGTTCGACTCTCGTCCGAAAGGTCGTGAGTTCGAACCCAGTTGGGGTCAAAATTAGTACAGACCTCTTTTTGGTGCCCCGTCTTTGAAATCACCTTCGTGTTGGACAAAAGATGTTAACCCATTCAGCCCTGACGCACTACAGCAGGAGATTGGTCGACCATGATAATTCAAGGGTAGTGCCAGATTAGCAGATAAGCTAATCTGGCACTACCCTCGAATTATTATGGTCGATCCATCTCCTGCAACTGGTGCATAGTCGTTAGATGGCGCCTCCAAACTTTGGGAAATACGTGCTGAATGAGTCAAGCTCTAAACGTTTAAAGTTTGTTTCTTGCCCCTTGCTGACCCTGCTCATATCCGTGTCACTTGGTTTGATGGGATCATTTGGTGTTGTGTTTGCCCTACTTTCAAATACACGGAGTTTCGTGTACTGACAGGAAGGGGTAGAGGTCACGCATTCCGTGCATCAGGTCTGACAATTGTCTATAATGCTGGACTAGATGTGGACTGGGCGTACAGCGGATTAGTAGATAGGTCCTGCTTATTTATCCAACTTACTTCACCCCTACACTCCTTCCCGGTCCCTCCGCTCCGCCTCCGACCCTCTCCGCCTCCACATCCCCCGCACCAAACTCAGCACTTTCGGCCCCCGCTCCTTCTCCGTCTACGGTCCATCCACCTGGAACACTCTCCCGCTCTCTCTCCGTCAGAAACACTCTCTCTCTCTCTCTCCTCGTTCCAGTCCGCCCTACAAAACTCACCTCTTTCAACAGTTCTAGCACTATAACATCACCACACTCCCCACCCCAAGCTGACTGACATAATGTATTTGTGGTACGTGAGTCATTGTCAAAAGCGTGCGCATGTGTGCGCGAGTTGTGAGTGCGCGATTAGAGTTATAATTATTATAAGATAAGCGCATTATAAATACCGTAATTATTATTTATTATTTTAGGCCATTGACCCCTTGACTGCCAGTGGCCGCGGATTTCGCGTCTGAAACCACTGCACGCTGACAGACATTGGCGTGATGAAGAACACAAATGAAATGGGACCAGACGTGGGCACACAGACGGAACACAGGACTCAACAAGAGACATACATCCTTATGAGCCCTCGCAGTCGCCCTTAAACTACCATGGGTGATCCACATTCTGAGGTGGAGTGTCAGGGTGGATGGCTGCCGGAGTTCCATCATGGTCCAAATGGCCTGTCTGTAGGCTGGATCGTCGCTCGGGTTTGGTCCTGCCGGCCCTCTACAACCTCCCGGCCCACCCCGCATTGCTCCTCCCTTGCCCCCGCCGCCCCTCCCCCTCCCCCCAACCCACTCCCTACAACACCAAGTTAAACCTGCCAGTCCCCCATACATTTCTAACGTTAGTCGGGTCAGTAAGCTGGACTGAGTAGTAGGTGTGGATGGGTTTAAGGACTGCGCTAGAAATGGAGATAGTGCTCTCGTGTAGCATCATTGTCTCATAACCAGTGTGTGGGGACGATATTTGGTATCAATTTCAGCCCACTTAATTAAATTTCAAATATAAACCATTTGAATTTCCAAAACTTCAGTAGCTCGCTTGAGCTTGCCCTTAGCACCACGTGAATGTTCTGTGTTTATGTACAGTGTGTGAGTGAATGCGCGTGATTCACGTGAGCGTGCTTGTTGGGTTCAGTTCGCGGCGGCGCTTTGAGCCGATTTTCAATTGGGATAAAGGGCCTATTTAATGCTCTGATTTATTTATTTATTACACGGGTCATCGTTTTTGACACAGTTTTCAGGATCAATTGGAGGTTTTTTTTCAAAAGTGGCTTCACAACAGCGATTTGAAATAGTTATGTACGATACCTACCAGAGAGGCTCATGTACAATGCAGGTAACAGCTGGTGCAAACTTATCTTTACACTGAAAAAAGAAAGAACGATGGCACTGGGTCTAGTTCTCAGGTTTTAAAGAGACACCCTGTTCACAGTTTCCAGCACAACTTTTTCAGTCACTGGACATAACCCTTTCAGCGCCAAAACCCTACAGCAGGAGATTGATTGACCATGATAATTCAAGGGTAGTGCCAGATTAGCTTGGCGCCTTCAGGCGCCAAGCTAATCTGGCACTACCCTTGAATTGTCATGGTCAATCTACCTCCTGCAAGTGGTACATTGTTGTTAAGTAACACGTCCAAAATTCGGGAAATGCGGCCATGGCGCCATAAGGGTTAAACATGTAAGAGGAGTGTTGGGGAAAAAAAACAACACAAAAAAAAACCACCTAGAATCAAGTCAACAAGACATCACACTTGTCAAGGTTATCACGCACTGTTTTGACCTGGTAATAGAACAAGTCAGAGAACAGTTTTGGGAGATCACGAGTTGTGTGTGTGTTTGGGAACTCAACAGACGTGATCATTCCCAAGTGAAATAGTTCATCACCTGCACGTCCTTCGATCTACCTTGGCCTTGGAATGTCAATGAATACAGCATCATGGCCGCCTGGACTGATCCAAGTGTACAAGCACCTACAGACGTCTTGAGATGGGAAAGTTTGCCTCGCAGCAAGCAAATGATCCTCGGGCATCGTGGGCCCGAGGAGCTTTGTTTCCTGGCCTAATATCTTTTACCGAATACACTCGAGATAAGGAACCCATCCCAAGATCTACACGCAGCAACAATGCAAGAGACAACTCGTTCAGTTGGAAAGAGGCGTAGATTCGTATGAACCAGAGAGAGTCTATGAGAATCTCTGTCTCTTGATCACTTGATGACGCGCATTGCACCTCAAGCTGAGTGGGTAAAATGCGAGCTGAGTCTAGGACCGCGGGAAATATACACTCACCAGCAAGAGCTCAAAAGACACCTCGCTATAGCAGTTGGGGACACTTCGTGACACATTTTCAACATGGTAGGATCACTCGCTTTCACTGCCAGCGTTTTGCTGTGTGCGGTTACCGCCAGTGGCGCCACTGACCTCAGTGATGATCCCGAGTCGCTACAGGTGGCTGTCCAGCAGATGGCCACGCAAGTCAACCTTCTGCAGGCCCAGCTGACGGCACTGACCAACAGAGTGCAGCATTTACAGAGTAAGCCCCAGCCTACTTTACCTTCGTAGTCACGCTGCACCTCGAGCGGGGTCACTCTGGTCAGCCCCACAGGATGGGGTTTCCCCTCTATTCTGGGGCATGTGTTTCTCTCTACCCTTGGTCCACTGACCTATATTTTTTTCTTTTTTAAACTCTCCCTACTGTCTGCGCTGCCTGTAGCTCTTGATATCGGATGTGTGTAGGTTTCTTTAGCATATTAGACCAGCTGGCGACATACATTCAATATTCTGTTTAGTTTTTGTTTTTCACAAGCAGTGCAGGCACGTCCTGAGAAAGTCTTGTTGCTGTAGGGACGTTAAGCAATGTACAACGAACCAACCTGCACCTCGAGCGGTAAAGGCATCCATATAACTTCATTCACATTAATGACAGTATCTCAGCATCAAGTAGGCCAACAAAAAACAGACGCAGCACTCTGTAAATTCATACACATATCTCATTCAGCCCGGACACACCACAGCAAGATATGGCTCGACCATGATAGTTCAAGGGTGGTGCCAGAATAGCTTGGTGCCTTTAGGCGCTAAGCTATTAATAATAATGATGATTTCTATGGCGCCTAAACTCAGGTAGAGCTCTAGACGCCTTACAAATTTCCAAAATACAATTACAAAAACTCTACAGTTTTACACGCACATACACACACACACACACACACACACACACACACACACACACACACACACACACACTCACACACACACACACACATTCCAGCCACCACAGCAAAACTACAACAGAATCATCAGCAGTCAATGATTAATCAGTGAGGTAATGGAGTTGGAAAAGGTGTGTTTTTAGCGCAGATTTCAGTAAAAACGTCTTTTGAAGCACTGTGGCGGACATGGGAAGGGAGTTCGTTCCAGTACTGCGGCCCAAGATATGAAAAAGACCGCTGGCCAATAGACGTGGTACGGATAAAAGGTACACGTAAAATGCGGCTGTCAGCAGAGGATCCGAGTTGTCTTGAGGGAGTGTACAGCTGTAAGAGAGAGAACAGGTACGGGGGGCTTGATGTGGAAATGCAGCTGAAGCAGACAGAAGAAAGTTTATACTGAATTCTTGCAGCCAGAGTGAGCCAGTGGAGGGATTTAATTACATGTGTAAATTGATCAGTTTTGCGCTTTTTGGTGACGATCCTCGCAGCAGAATTCTGAACTTTTTGAAGCCTGTCAATCTGATATTTGGGACAACCTGCATACAGTGAATTACAATAGTCCAGCTAGGAAAGAACAAATGCACAGATGAGGGCTTTTGTGGCTTCGATGGTCAAATAGTGTCTGACAGAAGATTTGCGACGGAGCTCCATGTAGGCTATGCGACAGGTGTTGACAATCTGTTGGTTCATGGACAGTGTTTCGTCCAGGGTTACTCCAAGATTCTTGGCGGTGAGTGCGAAATTGATGATGCTGGTTCCTATAGCCATGGACGTGGGGAGGGAAAGTGGACAGGTCAATCTGGGGGGGGTTTGATTATAAGAGACTCAGTTTTATCATCATTATGTTGAAGTTTGTTTGATGACATCCACTCTTTGATATCACAGATACAGTTCTGAAGGCTTAGGATGGCGCTAGGGACTTGGTTGGGAGTAGCGTGTTTGTACAGCTGGGAGTCATCGGCTAAGCCATTGTGGAAAATCGAGAATCTCTCAATTACACTGGAAAGGGGCTGGATGTAGAGAATGAAGAGAATGGGGCCTAGGACTGAGCCCTGGGGGACCCCAAAGCGCAGTAGAGGACTCGACCGTTAGCTGTTAATGTCAACAGTCTGGTGACGATCAGTCCGGTAAGATCTGAACCAGGACAGGACACTACCCGTGATGCCAAACGTGGAATGAAGTCGGTGCAGAAGGATCTCATGGTCTATTGTATCGAAGGCGGCTGTCAGATCGAGCAAGGCTAGAACAGAGACATGTCCACCATCAAGTGTCCTAAGCATGTCATTCACGATCTTGAGAGAGCAGTCTCAGTGGAATGCCCGGGTCGACACGCTGACTGGCAAAGAGGAAGAAGACAGTGAGCATTCACATGGTCAAGGACCTGGGAGAAAACAATCCGTTCAATGAGCTTGGCTAGGAAGGGCAGATTCTGGCACCACCCTTGAACTAACATGGTCGAGCTGTCTCCTAATTTGTAATGCAGTCCTCAAAGGACAACTAACAAATGTGGGCATTTTGTGCCTGGGTGACAATGAGATATACTGACGAGCAAAAAAATACGACATCATTCGAGTCATCGGACACACGGAAGCATTTCTTTCGCTCGTCGGTATACATTTCACAACGCATGATATTACATGTTCAGATGTAAGGGGGCCCCTTCTCATTGCAGCACTCATTGCATGCGGCATCCATTTAAGACAAAAAGAGTTTTGCAAAGTCACAGCAAATTAGTTAGTGGGTGAAACTGCTCAACGCATGCTCTTTGGTTTCAGTGATCGCACCCCATAAAACTGCTATCGTTGTGCCAGTTGGTTGAGTGCCATTTTTCGCCAACAGAGAGATGTCGTGAACATAACGTTTTCTGGCCGACAGCATATATGTGTTTCCGTACCGGGCACGGGCCTATGTGTATTTTTGCACTACAATAATGCGAACGCGATGAACGAGGTCAGTCCTTATCGTGGCTGCCCGGTACCGCGATTTCGTGTGTCTGACATGTGCTGTTTGTTCCCATCTGCAGACCAAGTGCGCCGGTCGCTACAATTCACGGCCTATATCGAAGAGGCCAACGTGCCAGAGACGGAGAACGGTGTGATCATCTTCAATCACATCGTCAGCGGCAACGGCGATAACTCTTACAACAAAGTCACCGGCGTCTTTACGGCACCTTACGACGGCGAATACATCTTCTTGGTCAGTGTGGACGTCACCGCCAACTACACGGAGCTCGCTATCCGCAAGTATGTACTCTCTCTCTCTCTCTCTCTCTCTCTCTCTCTCTCTCTCTCTCTCTCTCTCTCTCTCTCTCTCTCTCTCTCTCTCTCTCTCTCTCTCTCTCTCTCTCTCCCGGCTGTTTTCCGGATACATTGAAAGATGATAAAAGTGAATACCACTATCAAAATCAAAAGATCTGAATGAAATTAATAATTTTCGTCCCATTTCATTACTAACAGTTTTGTCAAAGCCTTTAGAGAGGCATATTCCAAAACATCTATCTCAATATTTAGAAAACCGAAATCTTATCCATTCATTGCAGTCAGGCTTCAGACCAAACCATTCCTGCCACACCGCGCTGATTAGGATGACAGATACCTGGCTAGCATCTATCAATGAATCCAAACTAACAGGTGTAGTCTTTTTAGACTTCCGTAAAGTTTTTAATTTAGTTAAACCATGATATTCTGATAAAGCAAATCTCAGCAAACAGCGCTTTCGGGCGTCTATACAAGCGGGTGTGGCATCATCAACAGCTGAAAAAAGGCACCAAGATCAGCGTGTACAGAGCTGTCGTCCTCACCACCCTGTTGTATGGTTCCGAGTCCTGGGCCCTCTACCGCAGCCAACTACGACTCCTCGAACGCTTCCACCAACGCTGCCTGCGTACAATCCTTGGCATTCACTGGAGTGACTATGTCACAAACGTCGAGGTCCTTGAACAGGCAGAAACTGTGAGCATCGAGGCTTTGCTGCTGCGGACACAGCGCTGGGGTGGGCACGTCTCCAGGATGGAGGATCATCGCCTGCCCAAGATCACCCTGTTCGGCGAGTTCGCCACTGGACACAGAGACAGAGGGGCACCAAAGAAGAGATACAAAGACTGTCTCAAGAAGTCACTTAGTGCCTGCCAAATCGACCACCGCCAGTGGTCTTCACTTGCTGCGGACCGTGACACCTGGCGCTCCACCATTTACAAGGCAGATGTCTCCTTTGAGGACTCTCGCATAACTGGCCTTAAAGACAAGCGGCTCAGGAGAAAAAACAGAGATGCCGCAACTCAGAACCCTGGCCAGACCTCCCTCTGCAGCCACTGCGGTCGAACCTGCCTGTCCCGGATTGGCCTCCGCAGTCACGAGCATGCCTGCAGACGTCGTGGGCAACCCTTATAGAATCTTCGTTCGCGAAGTCAAGCCAAGAGGGATAGAAGACACAAAGTCCTTCTTAACAGTACATATTCTAATCACCGCTTAGTCAAGCATGGCGTGCCACAAGGCTCTGTTTTAGGTCCTCTTCTATTTTGTTTGTTTATTAACGACCTTCTGCTCACAATTCTAGCGACATAATGTTCCATGCAATATGTTCGCTGATGATGCTGCAATACACGAGGATTATCTATTATTGATACACGCCTACAAAACGTACTACAAGACATCGAGAACTCAGTGGTGTAGTAACAATTCCATGATCCTAAACCCAGCGAAGACTGAATATTAAGTACCCGTCAAAAGCACCAGCTCGGCTCTCTCTCACTCAGCTTGTCTCTTCAAGGAAAAGTGACCCATCAGCCAAGTAACAAAACATCGTCTTCTCGGTGTTACTGTAGATAACCAGTTTAATGGCAGTGTCATATTGCTAACATAAAGAAACTTTACATTTTACCCAAATTAAAATATATCACTGATTTAGAAACACGTAAACTGTTCTTCAACGCCCACATCAGGTCAGATATCGACTATGCTTCTACAGTGTGGGATGGCGCAAGCGAGGTCCAGTTAAAGGGACTGAACTCTCTTGATCGTAGAGCCGCAAAACTTATCCTTCCAGACCCTAACTCAACTACCGATAATAAATTAAAAACAGTGGAGATTCTCCGCCTCGAAAATCATTTAATGTACAATAAGGGAATAATTATGTTCAAAACATTGAATATCAAAATGCCTGGTTATATTAAGAAACTATTTTCCTTTCCATCACCAACGAACTCAAGATCAAGGCAATCCATTATTGTGCCTCGACCTAGAATCGATCTCTACAAGACAAGTTTAGCGTTTATAGGCCATAGCCTGTGGAACACTTTGCCTCGAAAGGTTACAACAGCAACAACCCTTTCGTATTTTAGAGCCAATATCTTCAATTACCTCACGTCATTATCGTAATACTTTAACTGCGACCCAATATTATGTTATGCATTGTGTGCGTTCGCATGCGTGTTTGTGTGTGTGTGTGTGTGTGTGTGTGTGTGTGTGTGTGTGTGTGTGTGTGTGTGTGTGTGTGTGTGTGTGTGTGTGTGTGTACGTTTATTTTTATTTTCAATATAACATGTTTACACTTTGTGCATTATTTGTAGATTAGCAACGGCAAGTTAAAAAATGGTTGTGCCAGCCAAAACTTTCTCACCGTTGTAAAATAAAGTATCATTGTCATTGTCATTGTCTCTCTTTGTATATAATGATGCTATTGGGTTATATATATATATTAATGGTCAAAACGTAAGGGCCACCCCACTTATTGTGTTCTGTTCTCTCATAGTGACACACCCAATGCGGAAAAGGCCATAGGGCCGACGTCGGCCGCCGTCAACCCGATGGCCTTTTGCGCATTGGGACATATATCATTTCATTGTTTTTGTGTATATATATATATATTTATATTAGCCATCGTGCCTATTACTGACATGGTGCTTGTTTTCAGGAATGGCGAGGCGGTAGTGTTTGGGGAAAATGACGGCGATCATCACATCACCACGTGGGCGACGTTGTCCTTGGTGGAAGGTGACACGGTGACAGTGACGCACGCGGGTGAAGTGGAAGGCAAGATTGACGGCGGCCATGAGAGCGTCATGTCCGGTTTTCTCCTTTAGAAACACACTCTGTTATGCAGCTCTTTATTTGAACTGCTTCAGACGGACACAGACAGATACGTCATAGTATGACGTCACACACAGTGTTTTATGGGCGCCAAGCTATTCTGGCATCACCCTTGAACTATCATGCTCGATCTGCGTCCTGCACTGCAATGCAGTCTTCAGAGGACAACGGCAAAATTTGGGGGATTTCGGTCTTGGGGTAGAATGAGTTAAGACAATGACATAGTGTCGGGAATTTCATGATGCCGGCCTGATTTTTGTCTTGAAAGTCTGTGTACTTGTATTTTAAGTCCTTACGGGACTTTCTGTCTAGGACGATCCAACTTTATACGGCAACTAAAATTGTTGTCAGATAGTTCTATTCTGGAGGCAAGCGTAAAGGTTAACATATACTGACGTGCAAAACAAATGCGACATCGTTCGGATCGATGACGCGCTTCTTTGCTCGTCAGTGTAATTAGAAGAAGTTGTTTTGAACTTTGTTTTCTTTACAGCTTCATTGTGATGTAAATTCAAATCAAATTGAAACTTTGGCCTGGCACTTTCGTGATAGAGGTTCAGTGGGTTTTTTTTTAGAGATGAGAAAAGCAGTGTACGACAGGTGTGTCTAAAAAACGCGCGTCTACTATGGGCCTCTGTAGTAAAGAGAGTCGTAAGGGACTGAGACAACTCTGTGCTCATGGGGACCATAAACTCAAGCCGCCTTGAGATTCTTCTGAAGCCTCAGCTAGTGTCTACTCACCACACTACAAACTGTATAACTGCTGTGATACGTTTTGCCTGCGCGGTTTATTGTCACTCTTTCATTTTCATTGCAAATCTCAGCACACCGTAATCACCGCGGAGACTCAGCCGACCGTGATAGTTCAAGGGTTGTTCTTGATCAGCTTGGCGCCTTTCCAGGCGCCAAGCTGATCAGGCAAAACCCTTGAACTATCACGATCGAGCCATCTTCACGATGTGGTGCTGAAATTGAAGAGACGAAAATGAACGGGCTTAATTCCCTCCAAGGCGCCAAGCTGATCAGGCACAGACTACCAATGAGCAGACAACGTCCAACAATCGCACGATTGGCGTCGGAAATGAAAGAGATCAGATGGGCTATATACCTCTCTCTTCGAACGCTCCCAGCCCAAGGCGCCACCCTAACCAGCACTGCCCTTGAACAATCGTGATCGATCAGTATTGAAAGGGATCCGCCGAGAAGTGTCAAAAGTCATGCGTTTTTATTTTTATTTTTAGAACAGCGAGATTTTCTTTCCCCTCCCCTACCCTCAACGCCACCCCGTCCCTTCTCCCCGCTCACCTACCCGTCTGATAATAGTGTGTTGACACGTACAAACATGGCTGTCCCCAGCAGGCCGCGCGGTCTACTTGTAGTCACACGACAACCTACACAGCGTCCTTAGCAACGGCATGTGTACAGTTACAGGCAGTGTATTGTGAAACACCAAAGGCTGTGTTAGTCTTCTGTGCAGATCCATAATCGGACGCGCAGGTGCTAGCCAAGGCTCTGTCTGTGTGTGTGTGTGTGTGTGTGTGTGTGTGTGCGCGTGCGTGCGTGCGTGCGTGCGTGCGGTGCGTGCGTGCGTGCGTGCGTGTGTGCTCGCGCGCCCTTCGTGCGTACTTACTGACTTACGTGAGTCAGTGCTTGCGTTACTTTAAAACATTCGAGACGTATGAAATCCGGATACGCGTCTTAACTCATTCTACCCCAGACACACCACAGCAAGATAAGGATCGACCATGATAGTTCAAGGGTGATGCCAGAATAGCTTGGCGCCTACGGGCGCCAAGCTATTCTGGCATCACCCTATCATGGTCGATCTGTGTCCTGCACTGCAACGCAGTCTTCAGAGGACAACATCAAAATGTGGGGATTTCGGTGTTGGGGTAGAATGAGTTAAGCGGATGCCGTTCATCTCAAATGAGTTAAGGCAACAAACGGTAACTGGTGTATGTAAAACGATCTGCATCACCCATACCCAAACACAGCGGGACTCACTCCCACCCACCCCGACCCCCTTCCATTTGACGTGTACGCAACCGTTGTACCGCAAAAAGCCGCGATTTTCATAAGCTATCGCCTTAAGTTACAGTGTCTACCATGTGACACGGGCGCCGTTCGTTTTAAACGCAGTCAGGAAGCACCTATCGTTTTGAACGCAGTCCACTATTGCCAGAAATAGCGGTTTGGATGGAACAACAGTGCGCTGCTGTGTGCGTCATCAGGCACTGCCCCTGGTACAAGATACACAGCTGTGATCGGGCGATTGGTCCGTTCATGTTTTTTTTAACCCCTTCCCTGACTGTGGTCTCACAGAAAACTCTGTATTAACCCTTTCAGCCCTGACGCACTACAGCAGGAGATGGGTTGACCATGCCGGATAATTCAAGGGTAATGCCAGATTAGCTTGGCGCCTGTGGGCGCCAAGCTAATCTGTCACTGCCCTTGAACTATCATGGTCGATCCATCTCCTGCAACTGGTACATAGTCATTAGATGACGCCTCCAAACTTCGGGAAATAAGGGCCGTCGGGCTGAATGAGTTAATTCAAGCCGAAACATTGATACAAAGTGGTGTCAGCAAGAGGGATAGATCCTCATGAGCCCCCGCATCTGCGGGGGCTCATGAGGATCTATGTCTCTTGCAGTTGGATAATTGTTTTCTCAGCGCTGAGCAGTTTAGTTGAACGGTAGAAAGCGTTATCGTTCTACCGTCTTTGGCACTCGATTCGGTAGGGGCAAAGATTTTGCGTGAGAAAAAGAGCAGTTCGAAGGAGGTCACAGAACAGCACTACAGATATTTAACGACATTGTGTGTGTGTAAGGGGGGGGGGCGGGTCGGGGGGGGGGGGGGGGCTGTGACTGCATTACTAGTGCGCACTTCATGTGTACGGCTGCGTTACAAATAAGGAAGTGTATCGTTGACATCGTTTCTAGGAACTTGTGCCGCTTCGCGGTGAGAGTTTTGTCAGAACTCTGGGCTAGCTGTCTTGGACCAGCGTGCGTGGTGCCCGAGGGCATGGTGTAGCAAGCGATAGGCCTGATTGATTAATCAGAACGTGTGAGTTGATGGCGTGTTGTGTGTTAGACTGACTTGGAGAGCTACAATAATACCATGGACGACTGAAGATCATTGAATTGCTCTGCTGGAAGGTGGTCTGTTCTACGTTACACGACAACTGCATGTATCAATGTGTTATCGACTGTAAATAAAGGTATGTGCTCAGTACGTAACGATCATGTGAAAATGTATCACATCTGTTCCTCCGAGCACACACACACACACACACACACACACACACACACACACACACACACACACACACACACACACACACACACACACACACACACACACGGGGCGGATCAGTTACATCCAAGGGGGGTGGGGGTTAGGAGGTCCAACTTTTGTTTGGGACCTTCAACCTGATACAAAAGGCCTCCCCGACGCTTGACCTTCCTTCCATAGGCCGAAAAATCGAAAAGCGGGGTGAGGGGGGGGGGGGAGCGGGGGGGGAGCGTTGGGGGGGGGAGGGGGTAAGGAGGAGCGGGAAGGAATTGGGGGGGGGAGGGGGAGGGGGGGGTCTGGAGGGCGGAATAAGGCGCGTGCGTGTTGACTCTCACCGTTCGCCAAAACATCAAACAACGGGTGGAGGGGGGGGGGGGGCAACACGCCAAATTTTAATCGTAGGGGAGGTGGGGGGTGGGTGGGTGGGGGGGGGGAGGGTTCCAAATATCCCAAAAAGGGACTTGTTATAGCATTTATTTTTAATTGGGGGGGGGGGGGGGTCCGGAACCCCTGGAATCCCTCCCCCAAACTGATCCGCCCCTGCACATACACACTGAGGTACGCATTAGCACACAACCCTATACGACACTCATTCAGGCAGGTGCACACAAACACACTCAGGTACACACTAGCGGCAACTCTATTCGACATTTCCGCACCTATTGATGCGTGGCGCCTTGAATGAGTTAACTGGTTTCGCCGCTTTCTTCTTCTTCATATTTGAGTACCGACACGTGATTTCTGACTTCACGATTGAAAGCGGTAAGGTCCAACATAACACGGAGCAGCGGAGCAGTTTGTATTGATTGCGTACTCTCGCAGCCCGATGAGCTGTTGTGTAAAGAGAGCGGAAATCGGCGAGCAGTGTGCTCCATAGCGCCCTTGGGCTTTAGCAATTCCCCGAAACAATGTTGTCCTGCCTAAGCTAAGACTTTTCTGCCCTTCTTTTCACACGAGAACAGAAACGTAATGTGAGGTTTTCTACTGCCCCTGAACGCATTTAGCCGCGACGCACAACAGCAGGGGATGGATCGACCGTGATAATTCAAGGGTGGTGCCAGATTAGCTTGGCGCCTTCAGGCGCCAAGCTAATCTGGCACCACCCTTGAATTATCACGGTCGATCCATTTCCCGCAACTAGTACATAGTCGTTAGCTGACGCCTCTAAAATTTGGGATATGCGGCCGAGGGGCCAAACGGGTTAATTGCACGTAACGAAAGATCTCTCCTGCGTACAAAACGGAAGAAGAGCACAAAAGTCCTTCATTTTGCGACATCCAAGCTTTATTTAGCTCTTGTGTCCAGCATCAGTGTTAGACATACACTGAGAACCTCTCTCAACAGTTCTAGCACGGCTATAACGCCATCACACTCCCCACCCTAAGCTGACTGTCGTAATGTATTTGTGGTACGTGAGTCATTGTCAAAAGCGTGCGCATGCGTGCGCGAGTTGTGAATGCCGGCTTAGAGTTATAATTAGTGTAAGATAAGCGCATTATAAATACCGTAATCATTATAAATACCGTAATCATTATAAATACCGTAATCATTATAAATACAGTAATTATTATTTATTATTAGAACAGGCATAGTCCCTTTGAGCAAAGCTTCCCTCGTGTTATTTTGCAAATAACTTTGAACGCAGATGATTTCAAGACAACTATAAAAGAAATGACTATCACCAACCGTGGCAGGGTCGTATCTTCATTTGTTTATTCGGGTGGAGGGGGGGGGGGTGGGTGGCGGAACTTCCCTCCTCCCCTCCTGCCCCCCCCCCTCCTGCCCCCAGCCCCCCCCCCCCCCCCGCTCTCCACCCTGATCCGAAATTCTTTAAAACTCTGTATTAAAGTCCCTTTCTGGGGAGTTTGGAAGCCAACGAAATTTTAAAATAAATGGGGTTTTGTGATCACTTTTTTAAGCCTCTTCTACTTATAGAATAGACTTTTTAGGATGGGTCGCGGTGGAGCGAATTCAAATCAGTGCATGCCCATGACGACATAGGAGAGCAGATCTAAATATCTGACAACTAAAGCTAAACCAATTAAAAACTAAAATTAAACCAGTTAAAAATTACGTCAAGTATAGTTACGCTAACCACGCTGCTCAATGAAGTTTTGGCGGGAAGCGCCGTATGCGTGTATGTTTGTGTGTGCATACGCGAACGCGCACGCGCGCGCGCGCACACACACACACACACACACACACACACACACACACACACACACACACACACACACACACACACACACATCGACGCGAGGTCAGAAGAGCATATAGTTTTGTCGTATTTTCCTCAAGTCTTGAAGGCAAAGCGAAACTCATATCACGTAAAATATGAAATTACTGACGTAAAAGCTAAAATTACGACTTTTTATTTTTTTATGTTTTAACCGATGGTTGTGCCCACATATATACAGTACAGCTCACTGACGCACTGGCAAATTTGCTGGCTTTTCTTTTTCAATAGGACATAGTTCAACATCAGAATCAGGTCAACTACAACAGGTAGACAGCGAGGACAGCTTGCATATAGAAGGGACTTTGTGGGTTATGGCTCTCATATAGAAGGGACTTTGTGGGTTATGGCTCTCATATAGAAGAGACTTTGTGGGTTATGGCTCTCATATAGAAGGGACTGTGGGTTATGGCTCTCATATAGAAGGGACTTTGTGGGTTATGGCTCTCATATAGAAGGGACTTTGTGGGTTAGGGCTCTCATATAGAAGAGACTTTGTGGGTTATGGTTCATCCCATTCTTGTTGTTCTTGGTTTCGTCCTGAAACATGACTGTTGAAAAGTTAATTGGAAAGAAAAAAAAGAACACGAGGCAAGTTTTGCTCAAACGGACTTGCAAACGGACTGTACAAACGGACTGTACAAACGGACTGTACAGACGGAGCGTACAAACGGACTGTGCAAACGGACTGTACAGACCGAGCGTACAAACGGACTGTACAAACGGACTGTGCAAACGGATTGTACAAACGGACTGTGCAAACGGACTGTACAAACGGACTGTGCAAACGGACTGTGCAAACGGACTGTACAAACGGACTGTACAAACGGACTGTGCAAACGGATTGTACAAACGGACTGTGCAAACGGACTGTACAAACGGACTGTGCAAACGGACTGTACAAACGGACTGTGCAAACGGACTGTACAAACGGACTGTACAAAGAATATTTTGCGAACTATTAACCCATTCAGCCCTGACGCACTACAGCAGGAGAGGGATCGACCATGATAATTCAAGGGTAGTGCCAGATTAGCCTGGCGCCTCTCGGCGCCAAGCTAATCTATCACTGCCCTTCAATTATCATGGTCGATCCATCTCCTGCAACCGATGCATAGTCATTAGATGACACCTCCAAAACTTTGGGAAATACGGCCGTCGGGCTAGATGAGTTAACCTTTATAGCGTGGAGTAGGTTCACTGAGAGTCCTGTTGGCAGATGGCCGATTCTTGAAAGGCTGCTCTGGTCTTGACTTGCTTTATTTTGCAGGAATCTTCTGGACCATGGCTCGCGCCAGTAAGTGTCAAGTGGTCGCCTACCTCCTGGGTCACGCTCTGCTGATTCTAGGCTTCACTTTTTTCGCCGTTGGCTTCGCCACGGATCACTGGATGCGCGTGGGAGACACGGGCTACGGCTTGTGGCGATACTGCAGGCCCGATGTCTGCAAGACTATATTCACCAGCAGCTGTGAGTCGCATCACCCCGTAAGCCAAGGTCTTCGGGCCGACGATGGCTGCAGTGGGCCCGCGCACGACACTGCACGGGCCCACTGCGGCCGAC
The DNA here is from genome assembly GCA_036245525.1 of Semisulcospira habei. Lineage (NCBI taxonomy): Eukaryota > Metazoa > Mollusca > Gastropoda > Semisulcospiridae > Semisulcospira > Semisulcospira habei. Next base: position 5,571,777 of record BTPG01000008.1, on the reverse strand, counting down.
GTCGGCCCAAGGATCTTTTGCTCACGTGGACTGGGATATTCTGACAGCCTAAATATGAGGGAGTTGTCATAATATTGTGACGCGATAAGTGTCACAATAAGTTTTCCTCTATAAGTCGTCTACAGTATTTCCACATGAGATCCCTGCGCTCACTCATGGGCATCAAATGGCAAGACAAGGTGACAAACCTGGAAGTCCTGGATAATGCTGGCTTAGTGAGTGTTGAAGCCTTGATCTTAAAGACACAACTTCGCTGGACAGGTCATGTCATACGCATGGATGATTCTCGCATGCCACGCCAACTCCTGTATGGTGCACTCTCAAAATGCCACAGGAAGCAAGGACGGCCAAAGAAACGCTTCAAAGACTGCATCGAAGACAGCCTCAAGTACTGCGTCTTCCCGGTAAAGGAACTTGAAGCACAAGCGCAAGACAGATCCGGCTGGCGTGCCGCCACCAGAAAAGCCTGCACGCTCTTTGAACACAATCGGCGCGAACGGATTACCAGTGCCAGAGCTCGCAGAAAGACAGCGTCGACTCTCCCCACAGCAACGTTCTAGTGCCCCCATTGCCCTCGCAGGTGTGGCTCCAGGATTGGCTTGGCCAGCCACACCCGCACCCACAAATAGAAGTCATGCACAATGACGACATCATCGGTTTTCGATGGTCTACCCATTAACATTAAATAACACGTAGGTAAGATTAACTCTCTGGGCAGTGGGCGGAGTCCTGAGGACTTGTTCGGGGAGTTAGGCGTCCCCGCCCACCACAGTCTCGGGCAGATGGGGCTCGTGAGACTGGGATGGCAGACCATCTAGGAGAAGGAAAACTCTGAATCAAAACCTCCACTGCCTTGTGGTCATATCCTGACATGGAAAAGGATTGAGGAGTAAACCTGGTGGTCACATAAACGGATTTTTCTTACGAGTCCTTACGGATCGCCAACTCGTAGTCAATCGCCAGCATCCGTAAATCCGGCAGTCCGTCGTTGCATTAAACTTTGTTCTGGCAGCTTCTGCGACGGCGCCGGTGCCAAACTGTAATGGCTCTGCCGTTGCTTTGGATCCATCAGCGTGGTGGAGAGGGGGGACGTGCTGCATGGGCAACAGCCTGTCCTCCATATCACACCGCCCAGGCTTCCATCCGAACAGCGTTCACCCACAACCAGATTAACTCATTGAAGATTCGCCGCATAGGTATACGCTGCTATACACCGAGTATCTGTATGCGACACGTCTCCAATGAGTGAATGTTTTATTGGAGCGGTTGAAATAATCCACCCACCCCCCGCCCCCACCCCCCACCCCCCCGTCCAACCTCCACCCGCCCCCCCCCACGCCCACCCCCCGCCCTTCCGCCCCCTCTACCGCCACACACTTGTTTAGTCGTCCAGAACTTCTCTTGTGTTGCTATGTGTGGGGTTAGGTGACAGACACTAGAAAATGGCGGTTCCGAAGGTTGAGTGATTTTTTGTTGTTGTTTTTGTTGTTGTTTTGTTGTTGTTAATGCTTCCTGGAATGCATTTGTTGAGGTGTGGGAACAGGACAGTATCGAATGTAGCCAGACCATGCAGTAGTATAGGCAGGTCGTGGCAAAGTGTGGACATTCTCCTGTGGAAAATACAATAACACATTTAAAGGTGAAAGGAAAACAGAAAATGGATGTTGAAAATCCTTTATGTATGAAGCATAAAACACACTTTAAAGGGGTTTTAACCTCTTTTTTCCGTTTTCCTTTCACATGAAACCCTTGAGACAGCATTTGTGCGTTATACATTCTGGCGTCGTGCGTTACATTCTGATGTTGCGCGTTATACATTATGACGTCGTGCGTTGCTTTCTGACGTTGTGCGTTACATTCTGACGATGCGTGTTACAGCGTGGCTATTAGCCACACGGGCCATGCAGACGATGGCGTTGGTGTGTTACATGCTGGCGTTTCTGCTGGCACTCTTCTTCAACTGCTTGGAGCAGACCGCCGGCCATCTCACTTACACAGCCAAGGAAAGAGTACTGGAGATATTCGCCACAGCCGGAAGTAAGCACTGCCTTCCTCACTTCAAGTACTTATCGTCGTGCTTCCTTTGATAATAAATTGCAGCGTGTGCGGGTCTGTGATTTTGGACCTTACGGCTAAGAGCTGTAAGGTCGAAAATCATAGACCCGCGCACGTACATGAGCCGTAAGAGCGGGAAGTGTGTACTGCCTTGTGTACTTGACTCAAATTATCCTGCTTTTTTTATCACAGTCATGCAGCGTGTGTTTCCCTAACCCTTATCACTCGGAATACACCAGTGTGTGAAATAAGTTTGACTAAAATAGTTCAAGTAGAGGCGCCAAGCTATTCTGGCACCACTACTCAAACCAAGGGGAATCACAGCGCTGGACAGACAACAGTTAGATCCCCTGCCCAGTTAGATCTGGTTTGTGAGTATTCTGGCACCACCCTTGAACTCAAGCCATTGGTCTATGTCCTTATCTGTTAAGTACTGTAATGTAGCTTGCATATGGCAGAGTACATATATATATATATATATATATATATATATATATATATATATATATATATATATATATATATATATATATATATATATTAATATTAATATGTATATATATATATATATATAAAGTCTTAGGTGAGGCTTTAACCCATATGTCATACTGAGGCTAAATTTTTATTTGAAGCTTTTAGCCTCAGTATAATATGGGTTAAAGCGAACAGCTCCATGGCGGGCTTTCATTGCTAAAATTAGCCGAACGGGTTCTCAATGTTGCCTTGCCTCACCTAAGACTTGCCTACCCTTCTTTTCACAAACCATGTGAGTAGGCACACGTACCACAGGTTTTCACTGTCTTTGAGCGTAACTACAAGGACTCTGTTGCTTGCAAAGGAGAAGAAGAACAGATAAGTCCTTCATTTTGCAACATTCAAACATCAGAATTTAGTGTACCCCTTTTCCCCAGCATTATTGCAACAGTTAGTTAGTTAGTTACTTAGTTAGTTAGTTAGTTAAATAGGATGTAACGTCGAGCGACCCATTAAGGCCATCTGCGATTGTAAGACGTACAAAGAGTATTTATGTAGGAGATATTGCAAACTATTATCTCATTGGAATACGCGGTGTTAGAAATGATGCTTATGCCGCGTATCCGGAGAGGGCACGTCTCGTATGAGTTAAACCTCTAGTGTCTGGAGTAGGCTGCTTTAAAACCGTCACAGCGGGAAGCGTGTACTGCCTCGCGACAATTTCACGTACCATCCTTGTTTTTTAGTGGTGTTTGTTGTTGTTGTTGTTTTGTTTGTTTTTATTTGTTTTTTTAACGCACAAGAAGCAAGTGGGTGCCTAAAGTTGCAAGGTCCAAAATCACAGACCAGCACGTCCCACGGTTTTGTTTTGCTGCGGAAAACACTGTCAAATGTACTTGAGCCTGCTGGCCTTAGGCCATTCAGCCCTGACGCACTACAGCAGGAGATGGGTCAGCCAGGATAACTCAAGGGTAGTGCCAGATTAGCTTGGCGCCTGACGGCGCCAAGCTAATCTGGCACTACCCTTGAATTATCATGGCTGACCCATCTCCTGCATCTGGGACACCGTCATTACGTCACGCCTAAACAAAATGGAAATGCGGCCTTGGGCCGGTATACATGGGTTAAACAGACTGGCTGAACACAGAAAGTAGTCAGTTATGGTTGCTGAATACATTCAAAGAATAATGACCATTCTATAAAATATAATTATGTCAGAACTATATGCAAATCCGCTGTGCCACCGCATACGCCGTTTGCGTAAATTAGCTCAAGTCAGAATACAGGCCAGGGGGAACACAGTGCCGTTTCTGTACTGTCCAGTCTCTTAGCCTTAGTCAGTCCCAGTCATCCCCTAATATTTCAATCCCCTAAAAAAACACTACCGCCCACCAGCTGCACATTTGCCATGCACAAAATACCCCCAAAACAGCACATTGACAGTCTCATCTCTTGGCTATGTACCTGATTCCTTACCAACCCCACACCCATGCACAGCTGAAATCAGCGTGCCCCTCAAACCACTACGACAACTCAACATAGGCCCACAAATGTCCACTGTATAAGCTCAGGATGGTATGAATCAAAGCACCAAACATGTCTCCTCTCAACTAACCAGAAATTGCCAGCAAATTCGAACATTCACCCCTACTACAAATTTTCAAACAAGACAAAAAGTTATTTTTTTTAAAAACACCGGTCCTCTTACTACCTGAACTGCCCAATTTGAATATGTAACATGACCTGCAAGGGAGGAAACGAAGCATACCCGCGAAATTGTATCTGTGGCCGGAAGTATCCCGGTGTTACGTGGTGGAGTTGTAGTCGAAGTATGATAAACACACCAGACGCACGCACGTAAGAGTTCTTTAAAATAAACCTCGTTCAGCTGCAATCCGTCACACGTGGCTTAAGGATGTAGACAATACTGGAGTAACAGTTCCAACAATATTTAATTCAGCGATGCGATATCCACACAGTAATGCACTTTCAAATGCACAAACTACTGATACAAAGTCTCTTCTGCTATGTCCACACTGCGACACAAAGTTTCTCATACACAGCGTCTCTCGCAATAAACTACGTGTCTCTACAACTGACAAAGCAAGACAATGTACTACCGGGCTTTCCTAGCGCCCTCCTTATAAATGCTATCAAATTCCAGAATCTTCTACGGAAAACATACAACTCAACCAATCAGAACGAAACACGCAGCCGAAGCTCATTAACATAAACTTTCCAGATAAACTATAACAGGCTACAAAAACTCGGCGGCTCACTTCAGCTCTAAATTCTAGCGTATAATTAAGTCACATAAAAGTATGGTAACCCTATCACCACGTTCCATGATAGCTCAAAAAGGTACGAGAACATTCCCAAAACAAAATAAAGGCTGCTCACTACACGCGCACAAAAAGTAGCGAAAAATGTAGCGAAGTGTTGCCAATTACCCGACGTGACACGTACGAGGCCACCAGACAGTGCGACCTTTCTAGAACGTTCCGGACTAAACTTGACAAAACGAAAACGGCTCTACTCGCGAACAAAAGAAAAATCTTACTAAAAAAAAACACGTGAAACGTAACCAAGATAGCTCAAATAAACATCGGATCAGTCGTTACCTACGAATAACACATGTACGCTCTCACAGGATAACACAACCACAATCGTAACACCCGGACCACTTTCTCAACATCTAGAGTTGAACGTTAAACCCAGTAGTAGAGTGCCGTGAAAGAGGCCACAATGCACTGTTGTGCATCCATTGTTTTCTGTCGTGGGTACTCTAAGGTCGAAGTGAATTACTCCAAAAGATATTGACAACTGAGCAGTGTTCAAACCAGACTCCATTAAAGTAGAGCTTTACCGGGCTGCGGAAAAAACGTACCTAAGCGATTGCTGCGTGCAGCGCACAAGTTCATGTGGACAGTAAGATGCACTCTTGCTTTAATTTAATTGGATATGTTAATTTACATAAAGCAATGAAAAATGAGCATGAGTCGTATTTCCCGCCACATCTATAACCCAAGAAATCGACGTCTGCTAAAATGATGTTTGACTGTGTAAAAAAAACTTGATATTAAACTATCAGTTTTGATCGGAGGACAAGGTTCGTATAGATTTGTGGCAAAATATCTACAGAGTTTGTTCAGTTCGAGGTTTTACTTCGATGACTTTGTAGAGTGGTGAGATAGAAACTATCTTGAATTACATGTTGGCAAAACAAAAGAGATGGTCATAGATTTCAGGAATAACAAACAGCATCCCGGTCCTGTTGTCATCAAGGGAACAGAAGTTGAGCGTGTAGAGTCCTACAAGTATTTAGGTGTTCTTTTTGACAACGCGCTCAACTGGAAACAAAACACAGATGCTATTGTGAAATAAACCCGCATACCCGTCTTTACTGTTTGCGAAAGCTCAGATCATTTCATGTAAGCACTCAGCTTTTACAGATGTTTTACTGCTCCAGTATTGTTAGCGTTCTAACTTTTGGACTGACGTGCAGGGGTAGAAATTTATGTAAAAGAGACCAAGATCGCCTTAACAAAGTAATCCGGAAAGGGGGCGGGGTGATTGGTAGGGCACAGGATAATTTGGACACACTGTACAACAGACGGATTACGAACAAACTGGCTGACATTCTTGATGACAATACACATCCACTTAGATATGAATTTGACAGCAGACGTACTACTGAACGAAGTGGCAGACTTCGAGTACCCAAAAGTAGTACATCACGTTGTGCCAACTCTTTTGTCCCTCAGGCTGTTACCCTTTTCAACAGTAATATCAGTAGATAGTGTCGGTCAACATTCTTCAGTTCTTGAGTACTAGCCCTTTCATTATTATTATTATTATTATTATTATTATTATTATTATTATTATTATTATTATTATTATTATTATTATTTTCTACGAATGAATGATGATGCCATGTGTTGTATGGGCAGACAGTGAATTTCCCCGTGAGGGATTAATCTCTTGGCTTGACTTCGCGAACGAAGATTTTATAGGAGTTGCCCACGACGTCTGCAGGCTTGTTCGTGGCTGCGGAGGCCAATCCGAGACAGGCAGGTTCGACCGCAGTGGCTGCAGGGGAAGGTATGGCCAGGGTTCTGAGCTGCGGCATCTCTGTTTTTTCTCCTGAGCCGCTTGTCCTTAAGGCTAGCTCTGTGAGAGTCCTCAAAGGAGACAGCTGCCTTGTAAATGGTGGAGCGCCAGGTGTCACGGTCCGCAGCAAGCGAAGACCACTGGTGGTGGTCGATTTGGCAGGCACTAAGTGACTTCTTGAGACAGTCTTTGTATCTCTTCTTTGGTGCCCCTCTGTCACGGTGTCCAGTAGCAAGCTCGCCGAACAGGGTGATCTTTGGTAGGCGATGATCCTCCATCCTGGAGACATGCCCCGCCCAGCGGAGCTGTGTCCGCAGCAGCAAAGCCTCGATGCTCACAGTTTCAGCCTGTTCAAGGACCTCGACGTTGGTGACATAGTCACTCTAGTGAATGCCCAGGATGGTACGCAGGCAGCGCTGGTGGAAGCGTTCGAGGAGTCGTAGTTGGCTGCGGTAGAGGGCCCAAGACTCGGAACCATACAGCAGGGTGGTGAGGACCACAGCTCTGTACACGCTGATCTTGGTGCCTGTTTTCAGCTGTTGATTGTGCCACACCCGCTTGAAAAGTCGCCCGAAAGCGCTGTTCGCTTTTGCCAGCCTGCTGTCAAGCTCCTTGTCCAGCTTGGCGTCCGACGTGATAATGCAGCCAAGGTAAGTAAACTGGTGCACTGACTTTAGTTCAGACTCGCCAATGGTGATGTGAGGAGGGCGATACACTGTCTTGGGTGCCGGCTGATGGAGGACCTCTGTCTTTTTCAGACTGACCTCGAGTCCAAAGAGCTGGGCAGCATCTGCGAAGCAAGACGTGATGCGCTGCAGGGCTCTCTCTGTGTGTGCAACGAGGGCAGCATCATCAGCAAAAAGCAGCTCACGAATCATTTGGTCTAGGGTTTTCGTGTGGGCCTGCAGTCGTCTAAGGTTGAACAGGCTGCCATCGAGACGATACCTGATGTACACTGCATCGTCATCATCGAGGTCCACTGTGGCCTGCTTCAACATCATGCTAAAAAAGATGGTGAAGAGGGTCGGTGCCAGCACGCAGCCCTGCTTTACGCCGTTGAGAATAGGGAATGGTTCTGAGAGATCATTGTTGAGTCTGACCTGGCCTTGCTGGTCCTCGTGTAGCTGGACAATCATGTTGAGGAACTTTGGGGGACAGCCAAGTCGCTCCAGGATCTGCCACATGCCTTGCCTGCTCACAGTGTCGAACGCTTTTGTTAGGTCGACAAATGTTACGTACAGCCCTTTGTTCTGCTCGCGGCACTTCTCCTGTAGCTGTCTCAGCACAAAGACCCGTGAGGGATTAATAAAGTATTATTGTATTGTATTGTACGCGTATGGTTGCTTTGAGGGTTGAAAACTGCTCTGGAATCACAGTGCTTCGCCGCGGTGGCGCAGCGAAATTTCCATTTAGTCAAAGCACGCTATGGTTTCAGTTTCAGCGAGATACAAAAAAAAGTCTAGCACTCAGCAGTGTGTTTGTATGTGTGTGTGTGGATTAAATTCGTTTTCATACATACTTTTTTGTTGTTGTAACGCGCTTAGAGCCCACTGCTTCTGGGGATTCAGCGCGATATAAATGCTCCTTATTATTATTATTTTTATTATTATTATATTATTATTATTTTTATTATTATTATTATTATCATCATCATCATCACCATCATCATCATCATGACCATCATCATCATCATCATCAACATCATCATCATCAGTATTATTATTATTATTATTATTATCATCATCATCATCATTATTATATCATTATTATTATCATCATTATTATCATTACAATCATTATCATCATTATTATTATTTTTATTATTATTATTATTATTATTCAACAGCCTATAACCTCCTTCACTTCTAGTTGACGCGTATGAAATCCTTTTAAAAGATCCCCCTTTGTCAAAGGAACACACCTTTTATATAAAATGGTTTCGACAGGACGCACAGATAATCATGCGGTGGCCCATGAGGATCTATGCCTCATGCAATCGGGTCTTACTCGATACTACACGGCAGGGAAGGGGTTAAGACCTAGTGTAAGAAATGATGGTTAACCCATTCACCCCTGACGCACTGTAGCAGGAGATGGATCGACCATGATAATTCAAGGGTAGTGCCAGATTAGCTTGGCGCCTGTCGGCGCCAAGCTAATCTGGCACTGCCCTTGAATTGTCATGGTCGATCCATCTCCCGCAACAGGTGCATAGTCGTTAGATGACGCCTCCAACATTTGGGAAATACGTGCGCCGGGCTGAGTGGGTTAACACATTCACGACGTGATGCTTCACGCCGCGTCCGGATGTGTCACGTGGCGAAATGCGTTAAGTGATTCCAGACGTGCCGCCTCAAAATACGCGGCATAAAACGCGTATCAGGAGGTGGCACTGAAAGACCTTCACTGGCTTCCAAACCAATCCCGCATACAGTTAGCGACCCTTGCATACCGCCACCTTGATGGCAGTCTTCTGTCATACCTTTCCTCCAGTCTGATCACTTACCAGCCCTCTCGCTCACTGCGTTCATCGGGAGAGAAACTTCTCAAAGTTCCAAAGTTCCATCTCAAATCTGCCGGTGAACGCTCTTTCAGATGTACTGCTCCTTTAATTTGGAATTCCTTACACTCTGAGCTGAGAAATGCCTCCACCCCTTACGCAGTTCAATGCAAAGTTAAAAACTTACCTTTTCTCGCAGACTTTCGTGTAATCTCTACGGTTTACTGTACACCCCAACCCCACCCCACCCCCCTTTGCAGACTGTGTGTGTGTGTGTGTGTGTGTGTGTGTGTGCGTGTGCGTGTGTGTGTGTGTGTGTGTGTGTGTGTGTGTGTGTGTGTGTGTGTGTGTGTGTGTGTGTGATTTTCGCCTGCGCATTGAGTTATATTATAAATATGTGAAATGCGCCATATAAATACCATGTATTATTATTATGATTATGACGTCTCCAATGAGTTGTGGTGTTGTGTGTGTGCAGCTGCTTTCTGCCTGATCGGCGTGTCTGTGTACGGGGCCAAGGGAGACGATTACGGGACATTGGACTACTCCTATGGCCTGACCGTCCTCAGTCTCCTTCTTACCGCCCCTGGTCTCATCATGGTAGCTGTCACTCGCAGGGACGTCCGCAGCAACAAGGCTGTCTGGCCACACCCTGACGGAACCTCAAACGCCACGTCAACGCTTGTCGTGAGTAGTACGCAACAGTCGGGACTTGCTCCAAGTTCGGGAGGTTCTGCAGGGGCTACGGCCCAGCCGCAGGGCATCCCACGATTTGCTTACGGACACGGGCAAAACTGGGCAGGGACTGCAGGTGGCGGTAACACCAATATGAATGGTGGCGCCCTAGATTACGCAAACGGCGGCACGAGAGGTGGGAGAGGGGGTGAACTCGCACCTCCACCCCTCCTCCCTTACGCCATGTACCCAGACAGTCCTGCCGAGTCTGGTCGGGTGGGCCCCGGCTTCGCGCACAATAACTACCCCATGCCTCAGCCTGACCCAGGTCCAGAATGGGCTGGGGGTGACTATGGCCAAAGCACCAACCACTTCCCGATGCCACAGCCGGAAGGTGGCTATGGACAAGGTCCAGGTCGCGGCCAAGGCCGCCTGCCGCCTATTTCGGCGCCTTCCGCTGCACCGCCTACAGCGCCACCTGACGCGGGGGAAGCGCCGCCTAGTTATATGGAAGCCATTAGCGGCGGCTGGCGCTAACCCATTTCACCCCGCGCCCGGGAGTTGTCTCTTAATGACTATCTACCAGTTGCAGGAGATGGACCAACCATGATAATTCAATGGTAGTGCCAGATTAGCTTGGCGCCTCACGGCGCCAAGCTAATCTGGCACTACCCTTGAATTATCATGGTCGATCCATCTCCTGTTGTAGTGCGTCGTGGCTACAATGGGTGAACGCGCGTGTCAAACTATCGGTAGTCACCTACAGTAAGCTTAGTGGACCACTGCTGAGCTACATGGGTGGGCTTATATTCTGCGCAAGTAACTAAGCAAGGTGCTCCGCTACAGCGGGGTGAGTGTTGTGGCGCCGTAGGAGAGCACCTTGCTCAGTGTCTTGCGCAGGATGTAAGCTCTCTCATGATACAAAGGCCACCTGTTTGCTCTCGTCCGTGATCATTTTTGAGTGTAGGTGTGCTGCATTCACCATTGTGCTGAAGGCCCAAAATCATCGCTCAATCACGCCTTGACTTCATCTTTGGCAGCTCAGACCATTTCGGAGACGGTGCATGTTACGTCCAGTGGCTCCACAGGGTGTAGGAAGCCTGTGCAAGTCAGGTCGCCTGACGACGGCTCCGAGCTCCAGACGCTCGGAGCCGTGTTCAGGGGACATAACACACATACGTTTCCTCGCCCTCGCGGTGGGTCCCCGAGACGTCCAGGCAGGAGTTAGCTCGCTTTGCAAGGTGTGCAATGTTGTTAGTTACTATAGCTTGTTGCCTTCAACATACGCTGTGTGCGTGTGTGTGCGGTTTTTTTTTTTTTTTTTTTTTTTTTTTTTTTTTTTTTTTTTTTTTTTTTTGACGGACAACATGTGGGTTTCGTGGAACCACATACGCCATTTTGACGTGCTAAGGACATTTAACCGAGCGGCTGTTTGTCGCGACGCGGATTCCCGCCGAATCATGGCGACAAAAAACGGTACCGACAGCTAAAGCGTCAACGGTATTTGTTCAGTGCATGAGAGACTCCTAACAGATTAACCTCACTGTGCACAAGAGAAGTCATGAGATCGTTCAACATAGAGGAGGGACTGATCCAAATGATAGAAGCGCTTTACAAGAACGCCTGCAGCGCGGTTCTACTTAACAATCAGTCAGGCGAGTTCTTCAGGACGACGATCGGTGTCCGTCAAGGATGCCTGCTCTCTCCTGTCCTTTTCAACATATTCCTGGAGAAGATCATGCAGGAAACCCTCCACGACCACCATACTTCAATCTCTATTGGTGGCAGATCCCTGTGCAATCTTCGATTCGCAGACGATATTGACCTCATGGCAGGCAGCAATAGTGAGCTCCAAAACCTGACAGACAAACTTTCAAGTAGCGCAGGGTCTTATGGCATGGAGATCAGTACGGATAAAAGCAAAGTGATGATCAACACCACAAGCGACAGCAGCAGCAACATTCACATGAACGGCCAGAAGCTAGAAGAGGTCAATAGCTTCAAGTACTTGGGAGCCACCCTGTCCAAAGACGGTAGTTGCGTAGCAGAGATCCGTATCAGGATAGGTACAGCAACATCCGCAATGGCCAGGCTGGACAGGATATGGCGAAGTAACTCCATCAGCTTCACCATCAAGTACAGGCTTTACAAGTCCCTCGTAGTGTCTATTCTACTCTACGGCTGTGAGACTTGGACACTGCTTGCAGACTCAGAAAAGAAAATCCAGGCCTTTGAGAACAAGTGCCTGAGGAAGTTGCTCCGCATCTCGTACCGCGAGCACAAAACCAACGAATATGTACGGAGCATCGTCACCTCCCTGGTGGGCCCACATGAACCTCTTCTGGCAACCGTGAAACGGCGCAAGCTTGCTTGGTTTGGCCACGTGACCCGACACAACACCTTGTCCAAGACTATCCTCCAAGGCACTCTCGAAGGAAGTCGTCGGCGAGGTCGTCAGAGAAAGAGTTGGGTCGCAAACATAAAAGAATGGACCGAACTCGAGATGCCAGACTTGCTTGCCACCGCCCAAAATAGAACTCAGTGGAGAGCACTGTCTGTTGCTGCTGCCTTTCAGTCCCCCCAACGCCCAGTTCGGGCAAGGGACTGATGATGATGATGATGCACAAGAGACCTCTAACAGATTAGCCCCACTGTGCACGAGAGACCCCTAACAGATTAACCTCACTGTGCACAAGAGACCCCTAACAGATTAGCCCCACTGTGCACGAGAGACCCCTAACAGATTAACCTCACTGTGCACAAGAGACCCCTAACAGATTAGCCCCACTCTGCATTAGAGACCCCTAACAGATTAGCCCACTGTGCACGAGAGACCCCTAACAGATTAGCCCACTGTGCACGAGAGACCCCTAACAGATTAGCCCCACTCTGCATTAGAAACCCCTAACAGATTAACCCACTGTGCACAAGAGACCCCTAACAGATTAGCCCCACTGTGCACAAGAGACCCCTAACAGATTAGCCCCACTCTGCATTAGAAACCCCTAACAGATTAACCCTACTGTGCACGAGAGACCCCTAACAGATTAGCCCCACTGTGCACGAGAGACCCCTAACAGATTAGCCCCACTCTGCATTAGAGACCCCTAACAGATTAGCCCCACTCTGCATTAGAAACCCCTAACAGATTAACCCTACTGTGCACGAGAGACCCCTAACAGATTAGCCCCACTCTGCATTAAAAACCCCTAACAGATTACCCCTACTGTGCACGAGAGACCCCTAACAGATTAGCCCCACTGTGCACGAGAGACCCCTAACAGATTAGCCCCACTCTGCATTAGAAACCCCTAACAGATTAGCCCCACTGTGCACGAGAGACCCCTAACAGATTAACCTCACTGTGCACAAGAGACCCCTAACAGATTAGCCCCACTGTGCACGAGAGACCCCTAACAGATTAGCCCCACTCTGCATTAGAAACCTCTAACAGATTAGCCCCACTGTGCACGAGAGACCCCTAACAGATTAACCTCACTGTGCACAAGAGACCCCTAACAGATTAGCCCCACTGTGCACGAGAGACCCCTAACAGATTAGCCCCACTCTGCATTAGAAACCCCTAACAGATTAGCCCCACTGTGCACGAGAGACCCCTAACAGATTAGCCCCACTCTGCATTAGAAACCCCTAACAGATTAGCCCCACTGTGCACGAGAGACCCCTAACAGATTAACCTCACAGTGCACAAGAGACCCCTAACTGATTAGCCCCACTGTGCACGAGAGACCCCTAACAGATTAGCCCCACTCTGCATTAGAAACCCCTAACAGATTAGCCCCACTGTGCATGAGAGACCCCTAACAGATTAACCTCACTGTGCACAAGAGACCCCTAACAGATTAGCCCCACTGTGCACGAGAGACCCCTAACAGATTAGCCCCACTCTGCATTAGAAACCCCTAACAGATTAGCCCCACTGTGCACGAGAGACCCCTAACAGATTAACCTCACTGTGCACAAGAGACCCCTAACAGATTAGCCCCACTGTGCACGAGAGACCCCTAACAGATTAGCCCCACTCTGCATTAGAAACCCCTAACAGATTAGCCCACTGTGCACGAGAGACCCCTAACAGATTAGCCCCACTCGGCATTAGAAACCCCTAACAGATTAGCCCCACTGTGCACGAGAGACCCCTAACAGATTAGCCCCACTCTGCATTAGAAACCCCTAACAGATTAACCCTACTGTGCACGAGAGACCCCTAACAGATTAGCCCCACTGTGCACGAGAGACCCCTAACAGATTAGCCCCACTGTGCATTAGAGACCCCTAACAGATTAGCCCCACTCTGCATTAGAAACCCCTAACAGATTAGCCCCACTGTGCACGAGAGACCCCTAACAGATTAGCCCCACTCTGCATTAGAAACCCCTAACAGATTAGCCCACTGTGCACGAGAGACCCCTAACAGATTAGCCCCACTCTGCATTAGAGACACCTAACAGATTAGCCCCACTCTGCATTAGAGACCCCTAACAGATTAGCCCCACTCTGCATTAGAAACCCCTAACAGATTAACCCTACTGTGCACGAGAGACCCCTAACAGAGTAACCCCACTGTGAACGAGGGCACCAGAAATGTCAACTACAGGTGGCAGCATGCACAAAGCGGTCAACTTTGGGATCCAAGAGATGACTATAAATGCACGTGATGCTATAGTTAACCCTTCCCCACCCCCACCCCCCCCATACCCCCGTAGCAACAAGTCTTCGGGGCCACGACGGTCGCAGTGGGCCCGCGCACGGTTTCTGCTGGGTCCGTGCTACTCGCGATACCACTCTGCTGAAAAGAGGCGTAACTAAGCGTGTTTTCTGTCAAGCAGTATCGTCAGTAGCAGTCGAGGGGATAACCACCGAATCGAAGCGTGCTGGACTGATATCTACGCATTTCTGTGTGTGGTTACAACTGTATTAGCCTTTTATGTGTTAAGACATACTTTGCGAGGGTATCCGTATTGAAAACGGCGTTGAGGTCTCTGATTGATGTTCTAAAGTAATAATCTTGCTTTGTCTCTGGTTGTGGTTTGCATTGCGTCTGTATCATTTTGTACCAAAAGGCAGACTGTGATATTGAATAAAGATGCTTTATTTTTCATGTTTGCGTTTGTCCTTTTTTATTCAGCAGAACTAAAGCATACGCGCACACACACACACACACAAACACACACACACACACACACACACACACACACACACACACACACACTCACACACGCACACACACACACGTACACACACATACGCACACACACGTGAAAATGCAACATATGGTTAATACTTTTATTTAAAGAGGTCACTCGTCTTGTGTCCTATTGTTTGGTACATTTTTATCTCTGTTAATAAATAAACATTCCGCCCCACTCCATCTCATTCTCTCTCTGCCAGCCAGTCACAGTGTCCGTTTTAACCTAACTGTCTGAAGATTAGATGCGAGCTCTTCATTACAACGTCACAGACACAGACGTCACGTGTTTGATTTGACGTTACGCATTTAAATACTGTGACGTCAAATTATGACGTAACTCGGCCCCCTGCGCGCTAGAGTGTCACAGTTTGACGTCACACGCAGTGTTACAGACTGTGACGTTATATTATGACGCTTCACGTCTGTCTCCATCTGAGCCAGTTCAAACGAAGAGTGTCCCAATACGCAAAAAAAAGGCCATCATCGGGCCGACGTCGGCCGCCGTTGGCCCGCGCATGGCCGTGTGCGGTCCAACGGCGGCCGACGTCCGCCCGATGGCCTTTTGCGCATTGGGGTGTGCGTCTACAGGAAAATACCGGACAGAATGCTCTCTTTGCCGCCGTCAATCTTGCCGCCCACTTCCCCCGCGTGGGTCACAGTCACCTCGTCACCGACCAGCAAGGACAAGGTCGTGAACGTGGTGATGTGGTGATCGCCGTCGTTCTCTCCATACACTACCGGCTCCCCGTTCCTGAAAAACAAACACCACGACACTGAAAGGACTGATGCTGGTTGTTTAACTCATTCTACCCCAAGACCGAAATCCCCAAGTTTTGCCGTTGTTCTCTGAAGACTGCACTGCAGTGCAGGACACAGATCGACCATGATAGTTCAAGGGTGATGCCAGAATAGCTTGGCGCCCATAGGCGCCAAGCTATTCTGGCATCACCCTTGAACTATCATGGTCGATCCTTATCTTGCTGTGGTGTGTCTGGGGTAGAAGGAGTTAAAGGAGCAGTCCTTAACCCCTTTGGCTGTCGATAGCAATTTTTGTCGCGCTGATTCCTGCCGGAATCATCGCGACTAAAAGCGCTACCGACAGCCAAAGGGTTAACATTCTCAGTCAGGATCACAGGTCGCCAAAACCTTTTATCGTGATTCAGGATGGCATACCCACTTAGATAATCACCGCCTGACTGTCCCACCAAACGTGTTCTTTTGTCCGTACGACGTGAAGAAACCCCGCCAGTTTTCTGTAACGTAACCCGTTTGACGCGAACTGGTGGGTGTGTACACTGACCCAGACGGGGGGATCACGTCGATCCACAACACGCTGTTCTCCATATACATTGCACAATAGAGTGTTGCCCGTTAACTCATTCTACCCCAGACACACCACAGCAAGATAAGGATGGACCATGATAGTTCAAGGGTGATGCCAGAATAGCTTGGCGCCTATGGGCGCCAAGCTATTCTGGCATCACGATTGAACTAACATGGTCGATCTGCGTCATGCACTGCAATGCAGTCTTCAGAGGACAACGGCAAAATTTAAGGATTTCGGTGTTGGGGTAGAATGAGTTAAGGTGGTCCGTAAGCGTGCCACTCAGACTGATCGATATCGTTGGCCAAAACTAGAAAATGTAAATACAGTGAACTCCCAACATAACAAATCGCCCGAGGGCCCAGTATTCATTGTTGTTATATCCGACATTTGTAATAAACGAAGTAATGTACATAGAAAGACTGCTGTCAGGACCTCCGAAGCTCTGTGGCAATACTCTGACTCAAGGCACCTGTCTGCATCTCTGTCACGCCCAAAATCCTAACTGCATATTCACTTTGGGTGAAGAAAGGCGGACAGGATCGCCTTAGAGCACTGCTCTGATTAGCTGAGTGACTCTGAGTAGGTGCAGAAACACCTACTGACTGAATTAGTAGATGTACTCACTCGTCCCCGTGCGTCAATATATGTGAACTCTGGCTGCTATAGTACGTGTACGGGGTCTCAAGGGGTCTCTGCCTGACTCAAAGGGTGGAGGCCACAGGGGACGAGTTGCGTTGGTGGTGCGGGTAGTGGGGAACTCTTACAGCGCCTCCCCCGGGATCACCCTAGTCTAGGGCCTCTTGGCCTTTGTGAGGTCCCTCGTGTGTAATCCCTCCGGACTAGCATAGCATCCCTCTATCCCAAGACCGTCCGTGCGTGGTCCCTGGCCACATCCTCTCCGAGGTGACCCCCAAAACTGGGTAGCACTAGCCCCCAGGCTAAACACGGCGGATCTAGAGGAGAGAACCTCGAAAATAAATCATTGCCCTGCTGCCTTGCAGGCCTGGCCGCTTGGCTGCGGAAAGGCTAAGGGAGGAAAACCCTGACATCAAAGCTCCCGTGTCTCAGGGGAAGGTTTTTGAGACAGAGACTAGGACAAAGACAGTCCTAAAACCTACGACCCGAGGACCTCGATGCCACCGTCCCAACTTGCTAGGCCATGGCAAACGAACCAAGGGTTTAAAGGGTGGGGCCAGTACTGCGCACACTGCACTCCACCAAAAATCTCCACCGCGCAGGCTTTAGGCCTACAGAATCTTCGTTCGCGAAGTCAAGCCAAGAGAGACTATGACATAGTACAGATAATATTCATTTACTTCTAGCTCCACACAACGAGACGCCGACGCGCTATCAGATGGGCGTGGCAAGACTATGACTGACGTGACTTGGCATGTACTGCCCGTGACCATGATTAACACTGATGCAGTGTTGCTTGCTTGCTTTGTTCCAGTTTACTGTCCCACTGGCACTAAAAGTGATCGAGGACTAGCAGTTTTGGCGTGGTTTTTATCAGTGTTGGAGTAGTTTTCTTTGTAGTTTGGCGTAGGTTTTCCTCTCCTCCTTTGTCATCCGGGCTTGGGACCGGCAACGGTGGAGTTGATGCAGTGTTCACAACGACACACGGCTTTATACGATTACTGGTGACAGTTGGCAGTTACGTAAAGGTTCTCGGGCCGACGTCAGCCAGAGGATCGTTTGCTTACTTGGTGCCGGCAGATTAGCTTGAAGGCGCCAGGCTAATCTGGAGCCACCCTTGAATTATCATGGTCCATCCATCGCCTGCTGTAGGGTGCTGGGGCTAAAAGGGTTAATCTACTCCACATCCAATGGACTCAGATCATATCATTGAAACCACTATAAATTCAATTCAAGGATCCCCAGCCGTCACAGGAACCTCAAGGATCCCCAGCCGTCACAGGAAAATCAAGGATCCCCAGCCGTCACAGGAACACCACGGATCCCCAGCCGTCACAGGAACACCACGGATCCCCAGCCGTCACAGGAACATCAAGGATCCCAGCCGTCACAGGAACACCACGGATCCCCAGCCGTCACAGGAAATCAAGGATCTCCAGCCGTCACAGGAACATCAAAGATCCCAGCCGTCACAGGAACATCAAGGATCCCCAGCCGTCACAGGAACCTCAAGGATCCCCAGCCGTCACAGGAACCTCGAGGATCCCCAGCCGTCACAGGAACATCAAGGATCCCCAGCCGTCACAGGAACCTCAAGGATCCCCAGCCGTCACAGGAACCTCAAGGATCCCCAGCCGTCACAGGAACATCAAGGATCCCCAGCCGTCACAGGAACATCAAGGATCCCCAGCCGTCACAGGAACCTCAAGGATCCCCAGCCGTCACAGGAACCTCAAGGATCCCCGGCCGCCACAGGAACATCAAGGATCCCCAGCCGTCACAGGAATGTGGACACAAAGTGGTCTCAGTAAGTGACGTAGATCCTCATGAGCCCCCGCAGTTGCGAGGGCACATTAGGATCTATGCCTCTTGCAGCTCGGTAAAATCAACGTTTGTGGGCAGTCACGGGGTTGACCCATTCAGCCTTGACGCACTACAACAGGAGATGGGTCGACCATGACAATTCAGCCTTGACGCACTACAACAGGAGATGGGTCGACCATGACAATTCAGCCTTGACGCACTACAACAGGAGATGGGTCGACCATGACAATTCAGCCTTGACGCACTACAACAGGAGATGGGTCGACCATGACAATTCAGCCTTGACGCACTACAACAGGAGATGGGTCGACCATGACAATTCAGCCTTGACGCACTACAACAGGAGATGGGTCGACCATGACAATTCAGCCTTGACGCACTACAACAGGAGATGGGTCGACCATGACAATTCAGCCTTGACGCACTACAACAGGAGATGGGTCGACCATGACAATTCAGCCTTGACGCACTACAACAGGAGATGGGTCGACCATGACAATTCAGCCTTGACGCACTACAACAGGAGATGGGTCGACCATGACAATTCAAAGGTAGTGCCAGATTAGCTTGAGCTAATCTGGCACTACCCTTGAATTATCATGTCGTTAGATGACACCTCCAAAGTTTGGAAAATACGTGCGTCGGGCTGAGTGAGTTAACTCATTCTACCCCAGACGGACCACAGCAAGATAAGGAGCGACCATGATAGTTCAAGGGTGATGCCAGAATAGCTTGGCTCCTATGAGCGCCAAGCTATTCTGGCATCACCCTTGAACTATCATGGTCGATCTGTGTCCTGCACTGCAATGCAGTTTTCTGAAGACAACGGCAAAATTTGGGGATTTCGGTCTTGGGGTACAGCGAGTTAAACAGAACGAAAAGGTACACTCAATCTCTGGTAGCGGAGAAAAAACAACAACCTACAAGCGGATAGCCAGCTGAGTGTAGTTGGCGGTGACGTCCACGCTGACCAGGAAGATGTAGTCGCCTTTGTAGGGCGCCGTGAAGACGCCGGTTTTGATGTCGTAGTCGCTGTCCAAGTTGCCGCTGACGACGTGATTGAAGATGATCACACCGTTCTCCCTCTCGGGCACGTTGGATTCTATGATACTGGCCGTGAATGATTTCTTGTTCGCTTGGGCTGCAGATGGGAAAGAGAAAAACACAGTACGTGTCAGACACTGTGCGCCTCCCATTCTTGGGGCCTCGTTATTCGCCTTCACATTAGTGGTGTACAATGTACATAGGCCCGTGCAGCAGTGCGGCCGGTGACAGACACTCTGTCGGCCAGAACACCTAGGTCACGGGGCATCTCTCTGTCTCTGTCTGTCTGTCTGTCTGTCTGTCTGTCTGTCTGTCTGTCTGTCTGTCTCTCTCTCTCTCTCTCTCTCTCTCTCTCTCTCTCTCTCTCTCTCTCTCTCTCTCTCTCTCTCTCTCTCTCTCTCTCTCTCTCTCCCCCAGATTCTCTCTCTCTCATCCTCTGTCTCTGTCTCTGTCTGTCTGTCTGTCTGTCTGTCTGTCTCTCTCTCTCTCTCTCTCTCTCTCTCTCTCTCTCTCTCTCTCTCTCTCTCTCTATATATATATATATATATATATATATATATATATATATATATATATATATATATATATATATATATATATATATATATATATATATATATATATATATACAAATCTAGTTTGTCATTCTCGGGAACGCAGACTTGGAACACGCTTCCTGATTAGGTAAAATCCGCTTCCTCTCTAGCCCGTTTCAAAATCAGTCTCTTCAAGTACTTCTCGAAACAGTCGTAAACATTACGTTGTGAAATATATACTGCCCTGTAACCCTGATTATGTATGCTTCCAATTACAAACTCTGTGTGTGCGTGTGTGATGGTGTGTGTGATGGTGTGTGTGTGTGTGTGTGGGTGTGTGTGTGTGTGTGTGTGTGTGTGTGTGTGTGTGTGTGTGTGTGTGTGTGTGTGTGTGTGTGTGAGTTTAGGTGTGTGAGATCGTCATGGGACTTTCTTTCCCTAAACTAGCAATGTTTTTGTTTCATTTACATTTAACTATATACTTAGTTTTTTGTATTTTGTCTCGTAGTTTTGTAGCAAAGGCAGGTTTGAAAAATGGCTATGTCTATGACGATGTCAATGCCTCAACCGTTGATAAATAAGCTTCATTGAATCATTGAATGTCTCTCTCTCTCTCTCTCTCTCTCTCTCTCTCTCTCTCTCTCTCTCTCTCTCTCTCTCTCTCTCTCTCTCTCTCTCTATCCCCCCAGATTCTCTCTCTCATCCTCTGTCTCTCCACTCTTTCTCTCTCTCTCTCTCTCTCTCTCTCTCTCTCTCTCTCTCTCTCTCTCTCTCTCTCTCTCTCTCTCTCTCACACACACACACACACACACACGCACACACATTAACACACACACACACGCACGCACGCACGCATGCACATGTGCTCTCTCTCTCTCTCTCTCTCTCTCTCTCTCTCTCTCTCTCTCTCTCTCTCTCTCTCTCTCTCACACACACACACACACACACACACACACACAGATTGCTGGCAAACGCATGAACCGTTTTATTCGGCGGATAAACGTTTCGATACAGCTTTAATACGTCAATCTGTGTACAAAATTTGTTTTAAAGTTTCTTAATGTGTAGAGAATAGTAATTGTGTTCGTTTTCCCCTGTCTTACAATTTATTAAAGAAGTACCCGTCTTTTCTAGGCGTGTTTCCTTCTCGGTTGGTACTTCTTTGCATTTTACACGCTTGGCAGTCACCTTTTTGGTCTGGATTGTTTATAATTTATTAGCTTTTCCACCGAAATTTAGGTTTCCCCCAGCGCGAGATGGCTGACCCGACAGCTTGTATAGAATTCAACCTTGCACGTGCACTCGGACACGCGCACCGCGCAGTGCACTTGCACTGACCCTGACTTACCCGTACAATTGCGAGTCATAGAGTAATACCAGTGTTGTGCTTTTTTTTTTAATTTTTACTCTGTTGCTGTAATTGTTTCATGCTAAGACCGGCATCTTTGATTTTCGGAATTATGAGAAAATAGTCAGAGCAGCGCTCGGAATCTTCAACGACCGAACACGTCCTTCTTACCGACTCCTCCCCCGGGCCGTGGGGGCTAGGGCTGGCCATGCCAGGGTCAACTGGGCCAACTGGGCCAACGGGGCCGTATTGCACAGCTTTAGTAGACTAGCACTGTAGTTGGAATTCCGTAATTAGTTAAATCATTCAGTCCCACGCACGTATTTCCCAAATTTAGAGGCGTCATCTAACGACTATGCACCTGTTGCAGGAGCTGGATCGACCATGATAATTCAAGGGTAGTGCCAGATTAGCTTGGCGCCGACTGGCGCCAAGCTAATCTGGCACTACCCTTGAATTATCATGGTCGACCCATCTCCTGCTGTCGTGCGTCAGGGCTGAATGGGTTGAGTGTGGTTTTACGAGGTTCCGGATCACGATTGTTTTGTACAATGAACAATTTTTATGCAGCTATTGATGCGAAGTAAATTTAATTAGTTTAACCTTTTTTTGGTATTATTCTGTAATGATTGCTTACGTTTGATTATGCTGATCTTTCTTGAATAATTACTTTGAACTTTAACATCACTCTCAGTTGTTGAAAGCGAGAGAAAGATCGTTGCGTCTCGGAGAATAATAGTGTGTTTGTGAGCGTGCCTGTTTCCATATCGACGTAGTGTGTGTGTGTGTGTGTGTGTGTGTGTGTGTGTGTGTGTGTGTGTGTGTGTGTGTGTGTGTGTGTGTGTGTGTGTGTGTATGTGTGTGTGCGGAGCGTGTGATGTGAATATGAGCTCCGGCGCAGCATCCCGCACCCGGCTGCAGGTGGTGTCATATTTTATAAGGCACGGAAACTTGAGCACTCACAGCAGTATTTGGTATCAATTTGGTATCAATTTGGTATCAATTTCAGCCCACTTAATCAAATTTCAAATATAAACGATATGATTTTCCAAAACTTCAGTAGCTCGCTTGAGCTTGCCCCTTAGCACCACGTGAATGTTGTGTGTTTGTGTGCAGTATGTGAGTGAATGCGCGTGATTCACGTGAGCGTGCTTGTTGGGTTCAGTTCGCGGTGGCGCTTTGAGCCGATTTTGAATTGGGATAAAGCGCCTATTTAATGCGCTTATTATTATTAGTAGTAGTATTTTATTTTTGCAGACCCTATTCAATCAAAGTTTACCTCGACGTTGTAACACATTCTGCCCCAGGACCGAAATCCCCAAATTTTGAGGTTGCCCTCTGAAGGACTGTGTTATAATTCTAGAGACAGATCGAGCATGTAAGTTCAAGGGTGGTGCCAGAACAGCTTGGCGCCTACGGGCGCCAAGCTGTTCTGATACCACCCTTGAACTATCATGCTCGAGCCACGTCTTACTGTGGTGTGTCGGGGGCTGAATGACATAAATGTAACGTTCTCCGATTTGACGCCCCTGGAGCCGGTGTCACAAATGTGGCAAAGCCTTTGGAGTGTCACATTCGACTGATCCGAACTGAGGTATGTAACATTCGATAACGAAACATGACCGAATGTTGTGTGCAAATGTAGTTGTGGTTTTTTAAAAAAAAAATTATGTTAAGACCAATGTGCTTCTTTTCCACCTAACCGACTTGAGTCATAAGCCGTAAACTAAGTCACGGAGAGAGCGTGTCAGGCCGGCGAAATAGTTTCGCTTCGATCTAACCTCTTCACTGTCGAAACAAAACAAATAGCACCCATTGCAACAGACATAGATCCTGTTACCCCCCCCCTACCCCCACCCCCCACCCACACTCCCGCCGACCCAGAAGCTGTGCATCGATATTCCTTCGACTACTAGGGCTCTGTGATGTAAACTTGACAAACATTTTTAGAAACACAAACCACGTCCCCTTGTATTAAAAAAAACAAAAACACAAGAGATCGTCTGGAGCCAAGGTCATCTGCACAAGCTTAGAAACGGAAGCAAGAAGTACCTGAACCCCCCCCCCACCCCCACCCCCCCCCCCCCACCCCACCCACCCCCGCCGCTCCTCCCATCCACCACGCCGATGTTTCTGGTCACTGTAGCAGTGACGGATTACTCGTGTAAGAGCCGTTGTGCTCACCACCAGGCGAAACACCCTTTGGCTGATGTCGGCCGTAGCGGACCCGCTCGCAGCCGTGCGTGGGCCCATGTGCGTCCGACGGCGGACCCGAGTACCTTTGCTTATTTGGTTACTAGAGACGGAATACTCGTATCACTAGAGACGGAATACTCGTATCACTAGAGACGGAATACTCGTATCACTAGAGACGGAATACTCGTATCACTAGAGACGGAATACTCGTATATGCGTAGGAAACCTTTGACAACCAGTAGGCCAAAGACCGTCGGGCCAACGTGGGCGGCCGCAGTGACGTGTTAACTCATTCGGCCCCGACGCACGACAGCAGAAGATGGATCGACCATGATAATTCAAGGGTGGTGCCAGATTAGCTCGGCGCCTGACAGGCGCCGGGCTAATCTGGCACCACCCATGAATTATCGTGGTCGATCCATCTCTCGCAACTGGTGCATAGTTCGTTAGGTGACGCCTGCAAAATTTGGGAAATACGGCCTTGGGGCCGAATGAGTTGGTGTAATCCACAGACGTGCTCGGGCCCACTGGGTCCGACGTCAGCGCGAGGACCTTTGTTTACTGAGTGATTATAGAAGTGAGCCGGCGACGAGACGTACCCATGACGTGCCGCACTTTGCTATCCAGTGTCAGCAGCTCGGCCTGCAGTAGGCTGACGTCAATGGCTATCCGCTGAATGGCCACCTGTAGCGACACGGGGTCATCACTCAGGTCGGTGGCGCCTCTGGCGGTAACCGCGCAAAGCAAAATGACGGCAGTGAAAGCGAGTGGTCCTACCATGTTGAAAATGTGTCCCGCAATGTCTCCCACTGCTATGTTAATGTTCTAGTTGGGTGGCACGTGTATATTTCCCGCGGTCCTAGACTCAACTCGCAGTTTTGTCCCCGCAGCTTGAGGTTCAAGGCGCCCCATCAAGAGACTAAGATTCTCACGTGACCCTGAGCTATTTGCAAGAGACATAGATTGTCATGGCCCCGCGCATTGTGCGCGGGGCCATGAGACTCTATGCCTCTTTCAAATGGAACTGGCGGTCTCTTGCATTGCTTCTGCAAGTAGTTGACAACGTATATTTTGCCCTTTGGGTGCGCTTCTTATCTCGATTTATTCCAAAGATAATAGGCAGACTGTCCTTCTCAGTTAGTCTGCAGGGGCATGTACACTTGGATCACTCCACTCGGCCATGCTGCTGTATGCATTGTCCTTCCAGGCCAACGCCGTTGAGTCCGAACACTCCTTGGTCTCTCAAACGAAGTGAGGTGCAAGGCTATTTTGGGACTCTGATGATAGGTATTGGCAACCAAAATTTTGTATCGATTTGTATGGTACAAGACTTGCCAGTGACATAGCCGACGGTGGATGAAGCAAAACAATAAGAATATGAGAATGGTGAAGGGTGCAACTGCGTGTGAAAGGCCGAGTGTGTGCGGGAGAATAGGAGAGTGTTACTGACGTACGTATCTCAGAAGAAAAGAAAAGGTGTGAGCACGGGGGCAGTGCGCTTTCTGAATCTGGATCTGAATACGTCAACAAATACCGCTGTCGTGCAACTAGAGCATCGCAGTCAATAGACTTTAACTCATTCAGCCCGGAGCACGTATTTCCCAAATTTTGGAGGCATCATCTAACGACTATGCACCTGTTGCAGGAGATGGGTCGACCATGATAATTCAGGGGCAGTGCCAGATTAGCTTGGTGCCTGTCGGCGCCAAGCTAATCTGGCACTACCCTTGAATTATCATGGTAGACCCATCTCATGTTGCAGCGCGTCAGGGCTGAATGGGTTAATCGGAAATCAGAACTAGGTCAAAACTGCACGTGCTTGGACGATAACCCTGACAAGTGTGATAATGCTCGGCTGTCATGTCGGCGTGATTCTAGGTGTTTGTCTGGCACTCGTCTTGCATGTTTGAGTCCAGTGACGTTTTTTTTTACTGCGTGCTGAAAACAAGAATTTACGTCTCTTCAGTCCCAGTAAACAAAGATCCCCGGACCCACGACTGGGGGCCGTCGTGGGTCCGAGGACGTTTCGCTACTGGGGTTAAGACCTGTGAGCCTAACCCCGTGCCTATTTCTCCAGTTGTTGCAGGCAGTGTAAATCGTACTGTACCTATCAAATCGCAGGGCTGTGAAGCCACTTTTGAAGAAACCTCAAGTTCAACTCATCCTGGACACTACAGACCTGTAGCAAGCTTTCCTTTTTGTTCGAGGCTTCTTGAAAAGATCGTGCTCGTATACTGTTTCTAGGGCAATGAATGACAACGAGGGAGAAGGGGGGGGGGGGGAGGCGGGAGGCGGGAGGGGGGGGAGGGAGAAGAAAATCGTACCCTTCTCTTTCGTCGTCTTTCGTAGCCATTTGGTCCCCCCACCACCCACCCCCAGCCTTCTTACACACACAAACACACACACACACACACACACACACACACACACACACACACACACACACACACACACACACACACACACACACACACATACACACACACAAGCGCACAGAAGCTTGCATTGCACACGATAAAGTCATGAAGACCTTTTGAATGCAGTGATTAATTTTTTTCTAGATGAAAAAAACCCACGATGAACGCCATAAATAAAACGGCAACACACGCTATGAGCTTCCTAAAGTTCTAGTCAGACAAGCAGGTTGCATTGGCTGGTTCCTAGAAACGCCCTTCTTTGTGCACGGAAGGCTGTGGTCTCTAGAGGATAGCAATCATCTCCACAGTATTGGAGCAAAATTTAGAAAGAACAAAATTAACCCGTTCACTGCCGAGAAAAATTAAACACCATCCAACTGCAAGTGGCATAGCTCATTATGAGCCCCCGCAGTTGCGGGGGCTGATGATGAGCTATGCCACTTGCTGAGACCCATTTGTATCTATGTTGCTTCGACGATTGTGGCTTGTGGTCGTTGAATGAACAAAGATTAGAGAAACAAAATGGTGGCAGGGAAGGGGTAACACATTTCAACGCTGAGCATTCCATTGGGAGGTGGATCGATTATGACAGTTCAAGGTTAGTAGTCCGTGTGTTTAATCTGCGTCCAGAATGTGAGAATGGTTTAAGGGTGCATCTGCGTGTGAAAGGCCGAGTGTGTGCGGGAGAATAAGAGATTGCTACTGACGTATGTATCTCAGATGAAAAGATTGGTGTGGGCACGGGGCCAATGCGCTTTCTAAATCTGGATCTCAATACGTCAACAGATACCGCTGTCATGCAATTAGAGCATCGCAACCAATAGACGTTAATAGGAAATCAGAACTAGGTCAAAACTGCACAGGCTTCGAGGAAATCGGTGGATTAAAAGCCCGGACAAATATGCGATATCGCATGTTTGTCCGGGATTTTAATCCACTGTTTTCGTCGAAGCACGTGCAATTTTGAACTACTTCTGATTTCCGGAAATCGTCTATTGGCTGAAATGGCGAGCTCAGTACTTGGCCACAGCCACCATGAACATCTCCGCCTTCCTCCACGTGTTGGTGGACCCGCCACCCCAGCCCATGTGGAGGTACATGTCGTACTCCGACACCCACGTCTTGCTGCAGATCAAGCAGGTCTGCATGTACACCTGGCGAGTGCGGTATTGGGTCATGACGGCGTAGTGTTGAGAAAAGACGCCTGAAATCTTGAAACCAACGATGACGGGCCATTTTTGCCGGATGTAGGACAGAGCTGCGTCGCGATACTCATCTCTGAAACAAGGAGATATACTGAGGACCAAAAGAAATGCGACATTTTTGGAATCATCGGAAACACTAAGTGTATCCGATGATTGCACAATTGTCGCATTGCTTTTGCTCCTCGGTATGTAATCAAATGTCAGTATGATACATATAGAGTATGAGACATATAGAATATGAGACATATACAGTATTAGACATATAGAGTATCATACATATCGAGTATATAGAGCCTTACGTCGGTGTTAACGTGATACTAATAATCTCACTTGAGTGGTTTTAAAAACGTATCGTAAGAGCGAAAGCGAGTAGGATAAGGTTTTAGAACACGCGAGTGAGATTCTCAGTATCATCTCAACACCTATAGAGGAGCATCTTGCTTAGTGGATGGCGCAGGACTAAGCTCACTCATGCAAGTGACCCCCTTCACTGCACACCAACGTTGGACGTAGCTACGGACGACGTGCCGGCGCCCGAGTGTATTTTGGTCATCGAGAAACTGGGCTCTGATTTTTTTCTCTAGCATAGTGAGCTGTTTTTATAATACAAATGTGCACTAACCAGAGATGGCGAACACATCACAAGCTAAGCGCATAGCTGCGGCTCTTCTTGGGGAAATAGAACGGTTACCACAGAAGAGCAGCGGGCATGCTACTGAGCGTAGAGTTTGACTCCTGGCCCTGTGTACTAACCGGTATACGCCAACAAGCTGTGTAAGGAAGAAGGAGTCTGTGTGAAGTACGATGTCGGCACTGCCGCCTTGCCGGTCTTTGAAAAACTGCTTAGCGTCGTCCATATGGTCCTGAACGGTGGCGCCCTGACCAGACAGGCAGAACGTCCTGGCGTAGAAAAACATTGTGATATTGAATTGAGCACTGTGTGGGACAATTATTATAACTTTTGTAGTAAACACTTATTCTAATATTGTCTCACTTGTCAAAAAAAAAGTATTTATTAACACTGAATAATGTTCGCTCAACGACCAAAAGCCAAACCCGTCCAAAAAACATGGATAGAAATTTCCTCAGCAAGAGGCATAGATCATCATGAGCCCCCGCAGTCGCGGGGGCTCATGAAGATCTGTGCCACTTGCAGCTGGATCATGTTCACTTTTTTCTCGGCAGTTAAGGGTTAAAGCAGGGAGACCACTCCTCCATGAAGGAGTGATCGCACTTTCTAACAGGACTGACAAACGCATCTCTTACCCGAGGATGCTGTTCAGCTTGCCGATGTAACCCCTAATTCTTGCGTCCAGGGAGCTGGGTGCCTGGCAGCTGTTGGTTCCCGTGGTCCCGTCTACACCGCACCGGTAGAGAGCTTGGCTGTTGATGCTTCCTGTTCCGGCGTGCGCGCGTCGATCGTAGTAACCGAAAATCTGGGCCCAGGCTACAGGCCCACAGCCCACCTGCCAAGAGAAAAGTATGTCTCACCCATTTCTCTCCGAAACACTGCAATGGGAGATGACGATGTCCCATTTCTCAAACTATGGAGGTGTTGCCTAACGACCGTGTACCAGTTGCAAAAGATGGCATGACCATGATAATTTAGTCAAGGGTAGTGCCAGATTAGCTTGGCGCCTTAAAGGCGCCAAGCTACTCTGGCACTACCCTTGAATTATCATGGTCAAGCCATCTCCTGCTGTAGAGATCCGGGGGCTAAAAGGGTTAACTTGATCAGTTTTACAGCTGTATGTATTGTAATTGTAAGAATGCATTTTTTTTTCTTCTCTGTGTTATTCTAACTCATGATGATGATGTAGAACATTATTTTAAACACATTTTTGGTCTTATTTTCACCATAATAATTCAAGAGTGTTGTGAGAACTTGGAGTCCCAGTGCCCCAAACAAACTGCGACAGTCATGATTATGTGAAACAGAGTTAACCCATCCAGCCCTGACGCTCTACAGCAGGAGATCAGTCGACCATGATAAATCAAGGGTAGTGCCAGATTAGCTTGGCGCCTGTCGGCGCCTAGTTAATCTGGCATAATCTGGCACTGCCCTTGAATTATCATGGTAGATCCGTCTCCTGCGACTGGTGCATAGTCATTAGATGACGCCGCCAAAATTTGGGGAATACGTGCGTCGGGCTGAATGAGTTAACACAGGCGGGAGGTGCCTGTACGGACATGTGGCTATTTGACTTGCATCCCTAAACAGAACGTCTCCAATAACCTAACCCCTTCGCTGTCAGCGATCGCGAATTGCGTGTCAGAAACGACTGCACGCCGGCCGACATTTACGTCAACAACACAGATGTAGTTAATAATAATAATAATAATAAAGAGCATTTATATCGCGCTGAATCCCCAGGATCAGTGGGCTCTAAGCGCGTTACAAAAAATGTATATATATGCAGAATCTCACTACCTTTAAAAAAGTCTAATCTATGCACTTCTAATCTACGCACGGACATACAACTAAAACACAAATAACAAAACCATATGTATGCAGACCAAACCATCATCACACACACGCACACACAATCTGTGGATTAATGGTACGCAAGCCGCCTGAAAGAAGTAGGTTTTAAGTTGGGTCTTAAAGACGTCAATGTTTTCAGCATTCCGGAGGTGTAGGGGAAGTGAGTTCCAGACAACAGGGGTTTGATACTGGAATGTCCGGCGGCCAAACCGCTTAGAGGAAAAGCTGGGGACACGGAAACGCTTCTCAGAGCAGGAACGAAGGGAACGGGAGGGCTGATAGATGTTGAGGAGGGATGAGAGGTATGGCGGTAGGGATCCATCAAAGCAGCGAAAAGCCAGGACCGCAATCTTGTACTCGACTCTAAACTGAATGGGTAGCCAGTGCAATTCGTGAAGTAGGGGGGTTACATGGTCCATTTTAGATTTGCCAAAAGCAAGTCTGGCAGCATTGTTGAGGACTGTCTGCAGACGGGAGAGTTCTTTCTGGGGGACACCTGCCAGGAGGGAGTTACAATAGTCCAAGCGGCTAAGAACAAGGGAACAAACAAGTTGAACAGTAGCGGACCGGGTGATGAATGGTCTAATGGAGCTGATTCTTCGCAGCTGGAAGTTTGCCGTCCTGCACACATTAGTAATGTGATGGTGCATGGACATACTGCAGTCGAACTGAACTCCCAGATTACGTACAGACTGGCTAAAAGTTATTTCACTGTCGCCAACCACGAGGGAGGCCCCTGGTCGGACCTGACTAAGGGAGTGGTCGAAACCAGCGCAAAGTGATTCAGTCTTGCCGTAGTTGAGAAAAAAAGGGGCGGTAAGAACATAGACTAACAAGAGACATAAATCCGAATGAGCCCCCGCGACTGCGGTAAGTTAGTGCGTCTGCAGTAAGTTTGTGCGACTGCGGTAAGTTAGTGCGACTGCGGTAAGTTAGTGTGACTGCGGTAAGTTAGTGCAACTGTGGTAAGTTAGTGCGACTGCGGTAAACGTGCGACTGCGGTAAGTTAGTGTAAGTTAGTGCGACTGCGGTAAGTTAGTGCGACTGCGGTAAACGTGCGACTGCGGTATGTTAGTGTAAGTTAGTGCGACTGCGGTAAGTTAGTGCGACTGTGGTAAACATGCGACTGCGGTATGTTAGTGTAAGTTAGTGCGACTGCGGTAAGTTAGTGCGACTGCAGTAAGTTAGTGTAAGTTAGTGCGACTGCGGTACAGTGCGACTGCGGTAAGTTAGTGTAAGTTAGTGCGACTGCGGTAAGTTAGTGTAAGTTAGTGCAACTGCGGTAAGTTAGTGTAAGTTAGTGCGACTGCGGTAAGTTAGTGTAAGTTAGTGCGACTGCGGTATGTTAGCGCGACTGCGGTAAGTTAGTGTAAGTTAGTGCGACTGCGGTAAGTTAGTGTAAGTTAGTGCGACTGCGGTAAGTTAGTGTAAGTTAGTGCGACTGCGGTAAGTTAGTGCGACTGCGGTAAACGTGCGACTGCGGTAAGTTAGTGTAAGTTAGTGCGACTGCGGTAAGTTAGTGCGACTGCGGTAAACGTGCGACTGCGGTATGTTAGTGTAAGTTAGTGCGACTGCGGTAAGTTAGTGCGACTGTGGTAAACATGCGACTGCAGTATGTTAGTGTAAGTTAGTGCGACTGCGGTAAGTTAGTGCGACTGCAGTAAGTTAGTGTAAGTTAGTGCGACTGCGGTACAGTGCGACTGCGGTAAGTTAGTGTAAGTTAGTGCGACTACGGTAAGTTAGTGTAAGTTAGTGCGACTGCGGTAAGTTAGTGTAAGTTAGTGCGACTGCGGTAAGTTAGTGTAAGTTAGTGCGACTGCGGTATGTTAGCGCGACTGCGGTAAGTTAGTGTAAGTTAGTGCGACTGCGGTAAGTTAGTGTAAGTTAGTGCGACTGCGGTAAGTTAGTGTAAGTTAGTGCGACTGCGGTAAGTTAGTGCAACTGCGGTATGTTAGCGCGACTGCGGTAAGTTAGTGCGACTGCAGTAAGTTAGTGTAAGTTAGTGCGACTGCGGTAAGTTAGTGCGACTGAGGTAAGTTAGTGTAAGTTAGTGCGACTGCGGTATGTTAGCGCGACTGCGGTAAGTTAGTGTAAGTTAGTGCGACAGCGGTAAGTTAGTGTGACTGTGGTAAGTTAGTGTAAGTTAGTGCGACTGCGGTAAGTTAGTGCGACTGTGGTAAACATGCGACTGCAGTATGTTAGTGTAAGTTAGTGCGACTGCGGTAAGTTAGTGCGACTGCAGTAAGTTAGTGTAAGTTAGTGCGACTGCGGTACAGTGCGACTGCGGTAAGTTAGTGTAAGTTAGTGCGACTGCGGTAAGTTAGTGTAAGTTAGTGCGACTGCGGTAAGTTAGTGTAAGTTAGTGCGACTGCGGTAAGTTAGTGTAAGTTAGTGCGACTGCGGTATGTTAGCGCGACTGCGGTAAGTTAGTGTAAGTTAGTGCGACTGCGGTAAGTTAGTGTAAGTTAGTGCGACTGCGGTAAGTTAGTGTAAGTTAGTGCGACTGCGGTAAGTTAGTGCAACTGCGGTATGTTAGCGCGACTGCGGTAAGTTAGTGCGACTGCAGTAAGTTAGTGTAAGTTAGTGCGACTGCGGTAAGTTAGTGCGACTGCAGTAAGTTAGTGTAAGTTAGTGCGACTGCGGTATGTTAGCGCGACTGCGGTAAGTTAGTGTAAGTTAGTGCGACAGCGGTAAGTTAGTGTGACTGTGGTAAGTTAGTGTAAGTTAGTGCGACTGCGGTAAGTTAGTGTAAGTTAGTGCGACTACGGTAAGTTAGTGTAAGTTAGTGCGACTGCGGTAAGTTAGTGTAAGTTAGTGCGACTGCGGTAAGTTAGTGTAAGTTAGTGCGACTGCAGTAAGTTAGTGTAAGTTAGTGCGACTGCGGTAAGTTAGTGTAAGTTAGTGCGACTGCGGTAAGTTAGTGTAAGTTAGTGCGACTGCAGTAAGTTAGTGCGACTGCGGTATGTTAGCGCGACTGCGGTAAGTTAGTGTAAGTTAGTGCGACTGCAGTAAGTTAGTGTAAGTTAGTGCGACTGCGGTAAGTTAGTGTAAGTTAGTGCGACTGCAGTAAGTTAGTGTAAGTTAGTGCGACTGCGGTAAGTTAGTGTAAGTTAGTGCGACTGCGGTAAGTTAGTGTAAGTTAGTGCGACTGCAGTAAGTTAGTGCGACTGCGGTATGTTAGCGCGACTGCGGTAAGTTAGCGTAAGTTAGTGCGACTACGGTAAGTTAGTGTAAGTTAGTGCGACTGCGGTAAGTTAGTGTAAGTTAGTGCGACTACGGTAAGTTAGTGTAAGTTAGTGCGACTGCGGTAAGTTAGTGCAACTGCGGTATGTTAGCGCGACTGCGGTAAGTTAGTGCGACTGCAGTAAGTTAGTGTAAGTTAGTGCGACTGCGGTAAGTTAGTGCGACTGCGGTAAGTTAGTGTAAGTTAGTGCGACTGCGGTATGTTAGCGCGACTGCGGTAAGTTAGTGTAAGTTAGTGCGACAGCGGTAAGTTAGTGCGACTACGGTAAGTTAGTGTAAGTTAGTGCGACTGCGGTAAGTTAGTGTAAGTTAGTGCGACTACGGTAAGTTAGTGTAAGTTAGTGCGACTGCGGTAAGTTAGTGTAAGTTAGTGCGACTGCGGTAAGTTAGTGTAAGTTAGTGCGACTGCAGTAAGTTAGTGTAAGTTAGTGCGACTGCGGTAAGTTAGTGTAAGTTAGTGCGACTGCGGTAAGTTAGTGTAAGTTAGTGCGACTGCAGTAAGTTAGTGCGACTGCGTTAAGTTAGCGCGACTGCGGTAAGTTAGTGTAAGTTAGTGCGACTGCGTAAGTTAGTGTAAGTTAGTGCGACTGCGGTAAGTTAGTGTAAGTTAGTGCGACTGCGGTAAGTTAGTGTAAGTTAGTGCGACTGCGGTCAGTTAGTGCGACTGCGGTAAGTTAGTGCGACTGCGGTAAGTTAGCGGCTCTGAGGGTTTATGTCTCTTGCAGCTGGGTAGTGTTCGCTTTGTCCTTGCAGTTAAGGGGTTAAATAGCCTCTGAACTTGAATCTCCTGCAGTGGAAGGTGGAAATCAAAGAGTCGACTTACCTGACAATTACCGTAGGTGAACTGGTTGTAGTCGGGCATGAGGTTCTCCTGGTCAATGCTATAGTACGTGTAGTTGGTTGTCTGACGTTTCCAGCGGTGGGACGGCTCTACCACAAACCTGCAAAGGATGTAAAAGGGACGAGTTCTCACAATGTGTGAATTATGGGACGTATAATTTAGAGGTGTCACCTAACAATTACGTACCATGAGCTAGATCGACCATGATAATCCAAGAGCAGTGCCAGATTAGCTTGGCGCCTGAATTATCACGGTCGTTCCCTTCTGCTGTAGTGAGGCGGGGTTAAATCGGTGACATTGAAGGCCGCCGTGTACCGTGTAACAAGTGATTATATATAGTCTTTCCCAGCACAAAAAGGCATACGGATAACCCCGGCAGAGTCCTCAGTAATTTGTTTTCGGGGTGCGTGTGTGTGTGGAAGGGGGGGGGGGCGGGGGGGGGGGGGGGCTCTTTAGTATGCAGTTGTCTGCAAGCTAGGACATAGCAGGTTTTAAACCCATGCGTAGAAAGCCGTCAGGCCAACGTCGGCCGCCGCTGGCCCGAGCACTGTCGTGCGTGAGCACTGACAACTGGGTTGTTATCACGCAGTCCCGATTGCAGCCATTTAGCCATGACGCACTGCAACCGCAGCTAGACCAGCACTGGCAGCTCAAGGGGAGTGCCAGATTAGCTTGGTGTATAGATGGACCAAAGACATACTAAGAAAGTTAAAGGGTCGTGTCATTACGTGGCAGATGGACTAAAGATGGATCGACCATGATAGTTGAAGGATGATGTCAGAGAAACCCACTGTGATTTCCACCTTCTAGCTCCAGCGTCGTTTACAAAGGCGTTGGATGATTAGACCATTGATCATGATAATTCAAGGGTAGTGCTAGATTAGCTTGGCGCCACTAGGCGCCAAGCTAATCTGGCACTACCCTTGAAATATAATGGTTACCAACGCAGCTTGCGCCACAGGTGATACACAGGATTTTTTTCGGCGGGCGGGGGAGGGGGGTAAGGGGGGGGGGGGTTGTCACAGTGAACCTAATACCAAACACTGGGAGAAGACTGGGCCACTACAAAATATGGCTCAGGAAAAATGGAAACTACTATTTTTGAATTTCAAAGAAATGTATGGATTACAAAACAATGATTTTACATTTGGCGCGCTCTCTATCCCAAACTGCAGGAAGATGGGCAACCTACCCTTTCTTCACCCGGTTGTTGTCAACGTCTGTGCCCTCCACCACAAAGTGCACATCATGCTCCAGAGACTCCAATCCCTCTCGGTTGACCGGCTCTAGGTGCACGTACACCTCTCCGTACTGCGTCTCTCGGGACTCGTTCACCCGTCCCGCTTCATCGCACACGCCCAGCAGTCTGCACACGAATCCAAACCCCAAAATGAGGTAACTTCCAAGCGTGTAAATATCACCAAATATAACAAATAAGAAAACACGCTTTGAAAGCTCAAGCACGATCAGCAACAGAGAAAAACGGTAACCGCTTCAATGCCAGATGAGGCAGGTAATGTTTATGAAATCTCCGTTACTTCGACGCCAAACAGCCATGGCATCCAAGGAATAGTGAGTTAGTTATTTGGGTTTAACGTCGAGCAGGCAACTAAGGCCATCTCACGGCGGCCATCCAAGGAACATGCGCACAGAAAGGTGTCAGCAAAACAACACAGATCCTCATGAGCCCCCGCAACTGCACAGGCTCATGAGCAGCTAGGTCTATTGTCACTGGATTGTGTTGATCATGAACAGCTAGGTCTATTGCCACTGGATTGTGTTAACCATGAGCAGCTAGGTCTATTGTCACTGGATTGTGTTGATCATGAACAGCTAGGTCTATTGCCACTGGATTGTGTTGACCATGAGCAGCTAGGTCTATTGTCACTGGATTGTGTTGACCATGAGCAGCTAGGTCTATTGCCACTGGATTGTGTTAACCATGAGCAGCTAGGTCTATTGCCACTGGATTGTGTTGACCATCAGCAGCTAGGTCTATTGCCACTGGATTGTGTTGACCATGAGCAGCTAGGTCTATTGTCACTGGATTGTGTTGACCATCAGCAGCTAGGTCTATTGCCACTGGATTGTGTTGACCATGAACAGCTAGGTCTATTGCCACTGGATTGTGTTAACCATGAGCAGCTAGGTCTATTGCCACTGGATTGTGTTGACCATGAGCAGCTAGGTCTATTGCCACTGGATTGTGTTGACCATCAGCAGCTAGGTCTATTGCCACTGGATTGTGTTGACCATGAACAGCTAGGTCTATTGTCACTGGATTGTGTTGACCATGTGCAGCTAGGTCTATTGCCACTGGATTGTGTTGACCATGAACAGCTAGGTCTATTGTCACTGGATTGTGTTAACCATGAGCAGCTAGGTCTATTGCCACTGGATTGTGTTAACCATGAGCAGCTAGGTCTATTGCCACTGGATTGTGTTGACCATGAGCAGCTAGGTCTATTGCCACTGGATTGTGTTGACCATCAGCAGCTAGGTCTATTGCCACTGGATTGTGTTGACCATGAGCAGCTAGGTCTATTGTCACTGGATTGTGTTGACCATGAGCAGCTAGGTCTATTGCCACTGGATTGTGTTAACCATGAACAGCTAGGTCTATTGCCACTGGATTGTGTTAACCATGAGCAGCTAGGTCTATTGTCACTGGATTGTGTTGACCATGAACAGCTAGGTCTATTGTCACTGGATTGTGTTGATCATGAACAGCTAGGTCTATTGTCACTGGATTGTGTTAACCATGAGCAGCTAGGTCTATTGCCACTGGATTGTGTTGACCATGAGCAGCTAGGTCTATTGTCACTGGATTGTGTTGACCATGAACAGCTAGGTCTATTGCCACTGGATTGTGTTGGCCATGAGCAGCTAGGTCTATTGCCACTGGATTGTGTTGACCATCAGCAGCTAGGTCTATTGCCACTGGATTGTGTTGACCATGAGCAGCTAGGTGTATTGCCACTGGATTGTGTTGACCATGAGCAGCTAGGTCTATTGCCACTGGATTGTGTTAACCATGAGCAGC
The DNA here is from genome assembly GCA_036245525.1 of Semisulcospira habei. Lineage (NCBI taxonomy): Eukaryota > Metazoa > Mollusca > Gastropoda > Semisulcospiridae > Semisulcospira > Semisulcospira habei. The sequence goes on along the minus strand of BTPG01000008.1, from coordinate 5,534,606 downwards.
TAGGCCTATTGCCACTGGATTGTGTTAACCATGAACAGCTAGGTCTATTGTCACTGGATTGTGTTGACCATGAGCAGCTAGTTATTGCCACTGGATTGTGTTGACCATGAGCAGCTAGGTCTATTGCCACTGGATTGTGTTAACCATGAGCAGCTAGGTCTATTGTCACTGGATTGTGTTGACCATGAACAGCTAGGTCTATTGTCACTGGATTGTGTTGACCATGAACAGCTAGGTCTATTGTCACTGGATTGTGTTAACCATGAGCAGCTAGGTCTATTGTCACTGGATTGTGTTAACCATGAGCAGCTAGGTCTATTGTCACTGGATTGTGTTGGCCATGAGCAGCTAGGTCTATTGTCACTGGATTGTGTTGACCATGAACAGCTAGGTCTATTGCCACTGGATTGTGTTAACCATGAACAGCTAGGTCTATTGCCACTGGATTGTGTTGACCATGAGCAGCTAGGTCTATTGTCACTGGATTGTGTTAACCATGAACAGCTAGGTCTATTGTCACTGGATTGTGTTGACCATGAGCAGCTAGTTATTGCCACTGGATTGTGTTGATCATGAACAGCTAGGTCTATTGCCACTGGATTGTGTTAACCATGAACAGCTAGGTCTATTGCCACTGGATTGTGTTGACCATGAACAGCTAGGTCTATTGTCACTGGATTGTGTTGACCATGAGCAGCTAGGTCTATTGTCACTGGATTGTGTTGACCATGAACAGCTAGGCCTATTGCCACTGGATTGTGTTGACCATGAACAGCTAGTTATTGCCACTGGATTGTGTTAACCATGAGCAGCTAGGTCTATTGTCACTGGATTGTGTTAACCATGAGCAGCTAGGTCTATTGCCACTGGATTGTGTTAACCATGAGCAGCTAGGTCTATTGTCACTGGATTGTGTTGACCATGAACAGCTAGGTCTATTGCCACTGGATTGTGTTGGCCATGAACAGCTAGGTCTATTGCCACTGGATTGTGTTGACCATGAACAGCTAGGTCTATTGTCACTGGATTGTGTTGATCATGAACAGCTAGGTCTATTGCCACTGGATTGTGTTAACCATGAACAGCTAGGTCTATTGTCACTGGATTGTGTTAACCATGAGCAGCTAGGTCTATTGCCACTGGATTGTGTTAACCATGAGCAGCTAGGTCTATTGTCACTGGATTGTGTTAACCATGAGCAGCTAGGTCTATTGTCACTGGATTGTGTTGACCATGAGCAGCTAGGTCTATTGCCACTGGATTGTGTTAACCATGAGCAGCTAGGTCTATTGTCACTGGATTGTGTTGACCATGAACAGCTAGGTCTATTGTCACTGGATTGTGTTAACCATGAGCAGCTAGGTCTATTGCCACTGGATTGTGTTAACCATGAGCAGCTAGGTCTATTGCCACTGGATTGTGTTGGCCATGAGCAGCTAGGTCTATTGCCACTGGATTGTGTTGACCATCAGCAGCTAGGTCTATTGCCACTGGATTGTGTTAACCATGAACAGCTAGGTCTATTGCCACTGGATTGTGTTAACCATGAACAGCTAGGTCTATTGCCACTGGATTGTGTTAACCATGAACAGCTAGGTCTATTGCCACTGGATTGTGTTAACCATGAACAGCTAGGTCTATTGCCACTGGATTGTGTTGACCATGAGCAGCTAGGTCTATTGCCACTGGATTGTGTTGGCCATGAACAGCTAGGTCTATTGTCACTGGATTGTGTTGACCATGAGCAGCTAGGTCTATTGCCACTGGATTGTGTTAACCATGAACAGCTAGGTCTATTGTCACTGGATTGTGTTGATCATGAGCAGCTAGGTCTATTGCCACAGTATTGTGTTAACCATGAGCAGCTAGGTCTATTGCCACTGGATTGTGTTAACCATGAACAGCTAGGTCTATTGCCACTGGATTGTGTTAACCATGAGCAGCTAGGTCTATTGTCACTGGATTGTGTTGACCATGAACAGCTAGGTCTATTGTCACTGGATTGTGTTGATCATGAACAGCTAGGTCTATTGCCACTGGATTGTGTTGACCATGAGCAGCTAGTTATTGCCACTGGATTGTGTTAACCATGAACAGCTAGGTCTATTGCCACTGGATTGTGTTAACCATGAGCAGCTAGGTCTATTGCCACTGGATTGTGTTGACCATGAGCAGCTAGGTCTATTGCCACTGGATTGTGTTAACCATGAGCAGCTAGGTCTATTGCCACTGGATTGTGTTGATCATGAGCAGCTAGGTCTATTGCCACTGGATTGTGTTGACCATGAACAGCTAGGTCTATTGCCACTGGATTGTGTTAACCATGAGCAGCTAGGTCTATTGCCACTGGATTGTGTTGACCATGAGCAGCTAGGTCTATTGCCACTGGATTGTGTTAACCATGAGCAGCTAGGTCTATTGCCACTGGATTGTGTTGATCATGAGCAGCTAGGTCTATTGCCACTGGATTGTGTTGACCATGAACAGCTAGGTCTATTGCCACTGGATTGTGTTGACCATGAGCAGCTAGGTCTATTGTCACTGGATTGTGTTGGCCATGAGCAGCTAGGTCTATTGCCACTGGATTGTGTTAACCATGAACAGCTAGGTCTATTGCCACTGGATTGTGTTGACCATGAGCAGCTAGTTATTGCCACTGGATTGTGTTGACCATGGGCAGCTAGGTGTATTGCCACTGGATTGTGTTGACCATGAGCAGCTAGGTGTATTGCCACTGGATTGTGTTGACCATGAGCAGCTAGGTCTATTGCCACTGGATTGTGTTAACCATGAGCAGCTAGGTCTATTGCCACTGGATTGTGTTAACCATGAGCAGCTAGGTCTATTGCCACTGGATTGTGTTAACCATGAGCAGCTAGGTCTATTGTCACTGGATTGTGTTAACCATGAACAGCTAGGTCTATTGCCACTGGATTGTGTTAACCATGAACAGCTAGGTCTATTGCCACTGGATTGTGTTAACCATGAACAGCTAGGTCTATTGCCACTGGATTGTGTTAACCATGAACAGCTAGGTCTATTGCCACTGGATTGTGTTGACCATGAGCAGCTAGGTCTATTGCCACTGGATTGTGTTGACCATGAGCAGCTAGGTCTATTGTCACTGGATTGTGTTAACCATGAGCAGCTAGGTCTATTGTCACTGGATTGTGTTGACCATGAACAGCTAGTTATTGCCACTGGATTGTGTTGACCATGAGCAGCTAGGTCTATTGTCACTGGATTGTGTTAACCATGAACAGCTAGGTCTATTGTCACTGGATTGTGTTAACCATGAACAGCTAGGTCTATTGCCACTGGATTGTGTTAACCATGAGCAGCTAGGTCTATTGTCACTGGATTGTGTTGACCATGAACAGCTAGTTATTGCCACTGGATTGTGTTGACCATGAGCAGCTAGGTCTATTGTCACTGGATTGTGTTAACCATGAACAGCTAGGTCTATTGCCACTGGATTGTGTTAACCATGAACAGCTAGGTCTATTGCCACTGGATTGTGTTAACCATGAACAGCTAGGTCTATTGCCACTGGATTGTGTTGACCATGAGCAGCTAGGTCTATTGCCACTGGATTGTGTTAACCATGAACAGCTAGGTCTATTGCCACTGGATTGTGTTAACCATGAGCAGCTAGGTCTATTGTCACTGGATTGTGTTGACCTTTCCTCGGCAGTAAAGGGATTACATCATTCAAGGCGCACAGCTTCAATGGCTGCGGAAATGTCCTATAGCGTTGCCCGCCGGCAACGCTATACGACATTTGCGCAGCTATTGGAGTGGGGCTGCTTGAATGAGTTACAGGACACACAAGAAGTAAGAAAGAGGCCCCCGGCAACGCTATGCGACATTTGCGCAGTTATTGGAGCGGGACTGCTTGAATGAGTTAACTAATTCTACCCCAGACACACCACAGCAAGATATGGATCGACCATGATAGTTCAAGGGTGATGCCAGAATAGCTTGGCGCCTATGGGCGCCAAGCTATTCTGGCATCACCCTTGAACGATCATGGTCGATCTGTGTCGTGCACTGCAATGCAGTCTTCATATGACAACGGCAACATTTGGGGATGTGGGTCTTGGGCTACAAGGAGTTAAAGAACGAGCACAAGAAGTAGCAAAGAAGGAATCACAGTTTTAACTCCAGCACGGCCGAGAAATAGCGAACACAATACAATAATACTTTATTAATCCCTCACGGGGAAATTCACTGTCTGCCCGTACAACACATGGCATCATCACTCACTCATAGACATAATTAAATAACCCATAACTCTCAACTAAAGAGATGAACTGTAACAGACGTATTGTTACTTTTGTAACACTCTTGGCAGCATCAGAAAAAGAAACTGGAAAAAAAAAAAAAAAAAAAAAACACGATCCAAATGCAACAGGTAGAGAACCTCGTGACCTTCGCGACTGTGGGAGCTCTTGAGGACCTATGCCTCCTGCGCAGGCCAATGTGTATCCATGTCCAGTGGACGGTTGCAGCCTTTGGTAGTTGAATGAACAAATAATTTCAGAGACAACGTTTGCGTGCAATGGCGAGGAAGAGGTTACAGAACAAGAACGAAACAGCCACAAAGAAAATAACACACTTTTAACCAATTCAGCCGTGACACATTACAGCAGGAGATGGGTCTACCATGATAATTCAAGGGTAGTGCCAGATTAGCTTGGCGCCTGTCGGCGCCAAACTAATCTGGCACTACCCTTGAATAATCTTGGTCGATCCATCTGCTGCAACAGGTGCCTAGTGGTTAGATGACGCCTCCAAAATTTGGGAAATACGTGCGTCGGGCTGAGTGAGTTAAAGGACATGCGCACAACAGATGACAATTTCTGCTTGCTCTTCCAAAGCGTGTTTCGTTCTTCACTGGTTATTTCTTTTACCTGCACAGAGCCCTCACGTCCACGTCACTTCCGTTGCTCATGCCCAGGGACAGGATGCGGGCGTCGCGCATGTGCAAGAGAGGGAAGGCGGCAGGCTGGGAAGGGGCGATGACATAATAATTCATGTTAAGTAAGTTTTCGGGAATGCGGTGAAGGTTCGAGTTGCGGTTGCGGTTGCGGTTGTCGTCGTTGTTGTTGCCATTGTCGTCAACGTTCTCTGGTCCGTTTCTCATCTGCTCCCACAACGCCGTCACGTTCTACGACAGACAAGAATCTTTGATTGTTACATGAAGTGATCTACAATAATTATGGCATTGTCACTGACAGATACGACGTTAGAAAGTCATCGACTAAACAACAATGATCAACCATAACCCACAAAGTCCTTTCTATATGTGAGCTGTCTTCGCTGTCAAGGGTCTCTACCATTTGTCTTTGACTTGATTCTGATGTTAAAATATCTCCTTTTGAAAAAGCCTCACAGATGTGCCAATGTGTCATAGTGAACTCTGTAAGGGGCGCGCGCAGTGCATACGCGTCATTGGTTTTGTCATGACATATTTTTTGGTTTTTACGTAATTTTATATTTGACGTGATATGAGTTTCGCTTTCGCTTCAAGACTTGGGAAAATGGTGACAAAATTGGAATTTCACGGTACAGTTTCAGTCTTGCTTTAATTTGTGTAAAATCAGGTTGACTTTACCTAGCTACATGCTGTACTAAGTACACCTGCATGCTCTTCTAAACGCGCGTCGATGTGTGTGTATGCGTGTGAGTGTGCGTGCGTGCATGCGCGCGCTCCAAACATCCCCAAGAGGCATAGATGTTCATGCGCCCTCAATACACAGGAGGATCTATGCCTCTTGGAGATGCAAAGATATGTGTGTGAGAGAGAGAGAGAGAGAGAGAGAGAGAGAGAGAGAGAGAGAGAGAGAGAGAGAGAGAGAGAGAGAGAGAGAGATTGATTGTACATTGCTTAACGTCCCGACAGCAACAAGGCTTTCTCAGGACGTGCCTGCACTGCTTGTGAAAAAAAAAACTAAACAGAACATTGAATGTATGTCGCCAGCCGGTCAAATACATTAAATAAACCTAACACATGGGGCCTAAATAAAGCTAAGACCATTTAGCAACACACATCCAATATCAAGAGCTACAGGCAGTGCAGACAGTAGGGAGAGTTTTAAAAAGGCAAATACAGGTGAATGGACCAAGGGTAGACAGAAACACATGTCCCAGAATAGAGAGAAAAACTCACCCTGTGGGGCTGACCAGGGTGACCCTGGGAACTAAAAAGTACCTAACCCCACCCAAGACCCCCAGGGCAGACCCGGGTGGGGGGGGGGAGAGAGAGAGAGAGAGAGAGAGAGAGAGAGAGAGAGAGAGAGAGAGAGAGAGAGAGAGGAGAGAGAGAGAGAGAGAGGAGAGAGAGGAGAGAGAGAGAGAGAGAGAGAGAGAGAGAGAGAGAGAGAATGACAATGACAATGACAATGAATCTTTATTTTCCAAGGATAAAAAGATTTAGGTCTGAAGACCTTTCTTCCATCTTGTCCTTGCTAAACTACTTACACAAACACTCACGTGGCCGCACGCACTGACACACCATAAGCGCCCAACAAGGCGAGTCATACTGGCTGCCTCTCTCGATCAGCTGCCGCTCGAAAGCGACAGCAGTGATACAGCCAGTGTGTAGGCGATCACATACAAAAACATCATAAACACATTTAATACACGTAATAAGATATACATGCGCTACCATCTAACCAGTGTACCATAAGATCACAAAAAAGAACCCAACAACAATCAGATAGACAAATTCAAAATACCACGTCATTCCAAAACAAAAGCAGTTTACGCTTGCATTTGTAGCAAATGCTGATGAAGCCGTGTCTTGAAAGCATTTATGGTCGTGATAGATTTTATTTCTTTTGGAAGTAAATTCCATTCTTTGGCTGCTAAATATGACAAGGCCGATTTAAAAATGTCAAGGCGAGGCCTAGGCACTACCAGGTCGTTCCTCAGTGTCGGGTACGGAGTGTGGGGAGCCTTAAAGAGAGCAGCGAGATATCCAGGTGATTTTGAAAGAGTGATCTTACGCATAAATACACATTTATTGAATAAAAAGTGCTTACGAAGGGGCAACATATTTAATTTTGTTAGTTTATCGTCGGTAGTCAAAGGGGTGTGGGAATCTTTTAGGATAAGCTTTGCCGCACGTCTATGAAGTGAATTTATTCGTTTTAAAGAAATATCGCTGCATCCATCCCATACTGTCGATGCGTAATCTAGATGGGATTTTATGTGTGCATTATAAAACAACTGCCTGACTGAAACGTCGGTGAATAGAACTAGTCTAGATAACAAATATAGATTTTTTGACAAAACCTTACAAACAGAATTAGTATGCGAGTGCCAACTGAGCTGGTCGTCTACAGTGACACCAAGCAAACGATGTTCTCTAACTTGCGCTGTTGCTGTTCAAGGGAAAGTTTGAGTGGCGGCGGGCTCAGCTGATGCTTTTGCCTTGTTGTCACAAGCATACATTCCATCTTTGATGGATTTGGAATCATGGAATTAGTCTGGCACCAATCAAAGACTTTATTTATTGTTTGCTAGAGTGAACTAGTGATTGTGGGCACGTCTGGCGCAGACACATCCAAAGTTGCATCATCTGCAAATAAGCTACAGGTAACGTCAGGCTGTGAGACATGTAAAGGTAAGTCATTTATGTAAAGTGTGAACAATAAAGGCCCGAGAATAGATCCCTGGGGCACGCCATGCATAATCAGCCCCTCAGAGGATGATTTTCCATTTACGCTGACATACTGTCGTCGGCCTTCAAGGTAGGATTTAAAAAAAGATACAGCTCGGTCACTTACGCGGTAGACTGAGAGTTTTTTGGTAAGGAGGGTATGGTTAACTAAGTCGAAGGCTTTGGTAAAGTCTAAAAAGATCACTCTAGTCAACAGTGCTTTATTTATTGATGTGAGCCAACGATCCGCTAAATGTGAGAGAGCTGTTTGACAAGAGTGCCGCGGGCGAAATCCTGACTGTAAGGGATGAATAAGGTCGTGTGTGTCAAGAAAGAGAGAGAGAGAGAGAGAGAGAGAGAGAGAGAGAGAGAGAGAGAGAGAGAGAGAGAGAGAGAGAGAGAGAGAGAGAGAGAGAGAGAGAATTACGTCATATTTAGAGTATGTCTGCGTGGTGACAGAGTTACTTCTTTTACGTCATCGCCACTGTCTGACTTTCTCCAGATGTCAAGGTTTTTTACAGTTTTAATTTTTTTCTGAACAGAACTAATTTTTACTGAAGAATTTGAAAGGGTACAAAGCCGGCTGACGAACTCATCCAATGTCTTTCTCCAGACTAGCTATATCGGGTCACCTGAATGGTCTTCTGAAAGCGTGACGATGTGTGTGTGTGCGTGTGTGTGTGTGTGTAATAATAATAATAATAATAATAATAATAATAATAATAATAATAATAATAATAATAATAATAATAAATTTATTTCAGTTTTTGCAGGCCATCAGGCCCATATGAGCACAAAATACAATTTACAACCAGAAAATACAGGAAGGTGGTTGTAAAGAACACAATCACATAGCATTACATCAGCGCACATAAATAAACAAAAACAACAAAAGTTCAAAGCAAATCCCTCTAATTCCTTAATTTAAGGCACCCTGAAATATACATAGCAACTTTAAAGACCAGTTTATCATGTAGGTTTCCACACAGCAGCTGAACTTTGAGATCGGATGGGAATCTGTAGTAAAACAGTGGAATGTACTTTTTACGTAAAGGGGAATATTTTGGACACTCGAAAAGAAAATGACACAAATCTTCAGCCTTATGCCAATCACATGAATTACAGTGTGGATTAGTGATGGGTTTTCCAAATCTGGATACTCCGTTTAAAGGTAAACGGTTACATCTAAGTAAACAAATTGCCCGCCTGAGTTCACAAGAAGTCAGCTGCCCTATGTAACTTGCTCTAAGTATTTCTGGGTGGTAATGGCAGTATTCTGTGTTTGATGTAAGGGATGCATGCCAGTCCTGTCGGAAACAATCCATCAGCCGATCTTTGAATATCTGAATGAACAGAGGAGTGTTTCCAACTGACTGCATTTCCCACACATACCCAAACCCGTGCATACACAACAGAGTCTTTATTTGCGTAGCCCAGTTCGATCTACCTGAGGCATCGTGCATACATAACATCGTGTAACACTGTCTTGGGTATCTGTTTTCTGACATGGTAAGAAGTCTGCACCAATACTTCACCATTCGAACATAGGCATCAATATACATAGGAAATCTTCCACACTCACCCAGCGCAATATTGTTTTTTACATCTCTTCCAACACCAAGGACCATTTTACAAACCTTTATATGAACCTGCTCAATTACATCGTGCCTCTGGAAACCCCAAACCTCTGACCCATATAGCACAATAGGCTTAATCTTGACATCAAAAATGTGAAAAACAGTGTCAGCTGGCAAGTTTTGTAATTTGAAGTATAGTCTTTTGATGCCTGCAACTGCTCTCCTGGCTTTTCCAGCTAAGTTTTCTACACATCTAGCCCAGTTCAGAGTAGAGGAAAATATCACACCAAGGTAAGTGTAACTGGACTCGACTTGAATCTGCTTGTCAGCATAAAACCATTTTTCACAATTTTTCACAAAACCTCCATTTTTGAAGACTACCACTTTTGTCTTGTCCATGTTCACAGTGAGACCCCATTTTTTACAGTATTTTTCTAAACAATTAATTTTCTTTTGGAGATCTGCTACAGAGTCAGAGACAATGGCTATATCATCAGCATACATAAGAAGGAAAATACCCAGTGGGTCCGCAAAAATATCAATGCCACGTGCACCGCACGATGATATTTCTGTCTCAAATTCTGAAAGAAAGATAGAAAACAGCAGTGGGCTCAACACACAACCTTGTCGCACCCCTGACATGCAATCAAAGTAGTCGGTAACTTTGGTTCCAACCCTTACAGCAGCTTTTACATGTTTGTACATACTCTCCAGTGTCTGAAGCAACTTACCATGAACTCCTTTACGTAACAAGAGATACAACAGTTTTGTCCTGTGCACACTGTCGTAAGCTTTAGAAAAGTCTACGTACATGGTGTAAAAACGGCCACCCTGCTTGCTAAGATACTTTTGCACTAGTGCCTGTAAACAAAAAATGTTGTCTATAGTACTGTACCCTTTACGGAAGCCAGCTTGAGCCTCAGGAATACAATCATTCTCTTCACAAAAACGAATCAACCTGTTGTTAATGACAAAACTGTACAACTTACTGATAACGTTCAAAAGATAAATTCCTCTGTAGTTGTCAACATTTCTAGGGTTACCCTTTTTGTGTAGTGGAAATATCACAGCCATGGTCCAGCTTTCAGGGTATTCCGCACTATGAAACACACGACTGAACAAAGGATGCAGAAATTTCACAAGGATCTCACCTGCATGATGAAAAAGGTCAGTGGGCAAGCCATCAGGGCCTGATGCTTTCCCTTGCTTCATGCTATTAATAGCACTGCGAATTTCATCCTGCGTGATTTCCTCGTCAAATTTTGCATTGTGACAACCATCACAATCATCAGATAATATATGGTCATTCAAAACACCCTCGGCCTGTCTGCTGAAACCTGAATCATCAACATTCTGATCCACATTTAGCAAATTACGAAAATAATCATACCACACACGTGGTGAAATAACATCAGAACACAACTTCTTAACGCCAGTCAGAGACTTTATTTTTTGCCAAAATGTTCTTGAATTTGCATCGTTACATGCATCGTTGAGCTCATTCAAAACCCGTGCGTTGTACTCTACTTGTTTTGTTTTACACAACTTCTTAAATTCTTTCTTCGTGTCAAGATACTTCCCTAAGTCGTCATGTGTGTTTGTGTGTCTGAACTGCTTCAACTGTATGTACTTGTTTTGTTTTGCTAACTCGCAGTCCGAGTCCCACCACGGCGGCTGTGCACGGGATTCACCACCTACCTTCTTACCTGACCTCATTTTGTCAGCCGCCTTCTGAATGAATGCTACAAAACAGGCCGACCCTTCTTCTACACTCGAGTCAAGCGCTGACTGAAAAGTGTTGAAATTGAGTCTCCTGATTATCTTCAATGTATGCCCAAAAGGACTCAGCGTAGTTTTCTTTCCAAACAAATTTAACCCCTTCCTCTAGTATTATATCATCATTTAAATCATCATCGTCACATGAATAAACAGACTGAATAGAAGTAAACGTGGTTACAATGGGGAAATGGTCTGACTCGCACCTGTCTGCAACAAACATATCGGTCACTAGGTCAAACACGGATTGAGAGCAAATACAGTAGTCCACCACACTTTTGCCTCTGTTGGCCACGCACGTAATTTCTCCCTCACTGTCACCTTTCGTTCTGCCATTGACAATAAACAAACAGTACTCTTGACATAGTTCTATCAGTTTCCGACCAAAACTGTTTACGCCAATATCTTTTGACCTCCGTGGGCTTTGTGGTACATCCTCTAGCAGATCTGTTAATTCCTGTAAAGGCTGCACGTGTGTATTATCATCAATAAAATCAGTATCAGACAGACCGGCGGTGCGGGCGTTAAAATCGCCACATAATAGCCAAGGCAGCTCAGGATGAGCACGTAACACTTGAGCCATGTAGTTTTCTAACACTTCAAAACCATCAACGTTATCTTCACCATATACAACAGAACGCTCTGGAGCCACATACACAAATGCTGCCAGAACATCAGATGCAGAGTTCAAAACAGACTTACCGATCTTTAGAAACACAATATCCTCAGCTGCCTGCATTAAACGCAACACATGACAGGCTATAGATTTATGTACACACACGGCCACGCCCCCTTTCAACTTTTGTGTACGTGGTGAAAAAAAACACCTGATACTCTGGAAAGGTATCCTCTATAACATTTTGTTTACATGACCAGATCTCTGAAAATGCAAAAATTTGACACTTTTCACAGAACTGCCTAAAAGAAACACTTTTCAGCTTATTTACAAGACCTTGGATATTCCATGCCATGATGCGAAACACAGAGCTACCACTTTCACCACTACCACTTTCATCATCACGGTGAGCTGGTGTGGGTTTGAGTGTGGGCACTTGAGTGTGTGTGTGTGTGCAGGTAAGTCGTCCTTTGAAGACACATGGTGAGGGCCCTGGGGGTCTGAATGAGGGACGGGCTGTCTTCTCCTGGTTGCTGGGTCAACATGCCGGCCTGCCCCTCATTTCTGCCCCCTGCGCTCCACTGGCCTCTGGGTAGCAGCGTCGTATGCGTGGGTCTTTCCCTCAACAACGAGGGAGTCGAAGCGGAGGAAGGCCTTCTTCCCCGCCTGCTTGGCCTCCTTGAGGAAGGGTAGCAGCTTGCGGCGCACGTCCCTCACCCGCGGGGTGAAGTCCTCAGAGATGTAGACCCGGGACCTGTTCTCCTTCAGCGTTCTGCGCTCAAACAGGATCCGCTCCTTGTCTTTGTACTTGTTGAAGCACACGATGATGGGGTGGGGCGCCTTGCCCCCCTTCAGACGATGGGCACGCTCCACCTCGATCTCCTCCTCTATGCCCATCTCGTCCTTCAACATTGACTTGACAGCTTTCTCACAGTCCGCCCAAGTCTCTGAGCGCCCCTGGGGGTGGGGGATTCCGTGAAAGATCAGATTCTTGCGTCTGCTCCGCCCCTCTAAATCATCCAGCTTATCCTCCAGCTGCGTAACTTTCTCCTTCAACTCTCTGTTTTCTTTCATCACCGCAGTAAAGTCACTCTGAATTTTGTCCATCTGCTCCTGCATTGTAGCTTTCATACTGTCCATCTTTTTGTCCATCACATTCAACATTTTAAACACATCCACAATAGTCGGCTCAGACACTGCGTTTGTCTCACCCCCGGGCGACTGGTTGTCTTGGTTCCCCTGGCATGTCAAAAGAGTCTGTCGTTTCGGTGGGCCTGGGTTCGCTTCGACATCGCCGCACCGGAGCAGAAAACCGACCAAAAACACGAGTATGACTGCCACCGGTCCGCTGACACTGACAGTGCGGTAACGTAGGGCTGCCTTCCTCTGTGCTTTGCGTGCCATGAAGTTTTGAAAAGTCCAGTAAAAGGTACCGCAAATGGCACGAAAAGCTACCGAACTGATCGGCATGATGAGCTGAATCGCCCTGTCGTTGTTCTAAAGTCACTAATTAAGTAATTATGTTGCAAAATGCTAAAAATGTGCGGAGCCGCTCTTCTACTGTGTGATGTCGATCGTGAGCACAACTCACCCCCTGTGTGTGTGTGTGTGTGTGTGTGTGTGTGTGTGTGTGTGTGTGTGTGTGTGTGTGTGTGTGTGTGTGTGTGTGTGTGTGTGTGTGTGTGTGTGTGTGTGTGTGCGTGCGCGCGCGCTTTCGTGTTAGTGCGTGCATGCGCGCGCGCTCCAAACGTCTCCAAGTGCTTCCAGAGGGGGTGGCATTGCCATCATCTACAGGGACTGTCTTTCTGCTCACCTCTCCTTCTCTCAGTCTCTCCCTTTTGCTCATCCCTCCTTTGAATCTGTCGAGGCCGTAGCAACACTCCCTGGCCAGTCCCTCATCTTCTCATGTATCTATCGCCCCCCCCCCCCCTCCAAGCTCTCAAAACAAACTCACAAACTCCATGTTCCTCACCGAGTTCGACCTCCTCCTCGACCACTACAGCACACGACCCGGAAAACACATCCTTCTTGGCGACTTTAACTTCCACTTCGACAAACCCGACCACCCTGACACAAAACGCCTTTGCACGTCACTTTCAAACGACAATCTTAAACAACACATCACTAAACCCACCCACCGACTCGGCCACACCCTCGACTGGATCATCACCCGCACCTCCGATCAACTCTTCCTCGACTCTGACACCTCTTCTGTGCTTCCCTCCGACCACCTCGCTATTCTCGTCGCCCTCAACCTACCTCCCCCGAAAAAACCCAAGCTCTTTGTCTCTCGTCGCAAACTAAAATCTGTCAACCGAGCGAACTTCTTCGACGAAGCTGTCGACCTTCTCTTGGACCCCGCCCCCTCTCACGATATTGCATCCCATTTCGATTCCTCCCTTCGAAAACTTCTAGACACCCATGCCCCTGTCACCACCTGCTCCATACCCAACCGACTCTCCTCCCCCTGGCTCACTGACGACATAGCTCAGGCCAAACGCGAGCGTCGACAAGCGGAACGCCGCTGGCGCTCATCTGACCTCACCGTTCACAGAGAGATCTTCCAAACCACCAGATCCAAAGTCTGCAGAATGATCTCCGACTCCAAACGTAAACACCTTCAAAACAAAATCCTGGAATCCACTTCCTCCAAAACCCTCTACGCCACCATGAACACACTCCTAAGCACTTCTAAAGACTCTCCTCTTCCCAACACACACAGCAAATAAGAACTTCCGTCCGCTTTCTCCTACTATTTCTCCGACAAAATCCAAACTCTGCGCAACACACTCGACACTCTGCCTTCTCCGCCTTGCCTTCCTGACCCCCTCCCCTTTTCCGGCACTCCCCTCTCGTCCTTCCGCCCCGTCTCTAAGGATGAAGTCCTCAAGACCATAAAAGTCCATGCCTTTCAAAACCTGCGAACTAGACCCCCTCCCAGCTACTCTCTACCGGGACGGCCTCCCAAAACTTTTGCCATTCATTACCGACATCATCAACACATCTCTGGAGAATTGGCTCCGTCCCCGATATCTTCAAGTCCGCCATCGTCCGTTCTCTCCTCAAAAAACACAACCTCGACCCAAACGAACTAAAAAACTACCACCTAGTCTCCACTCTCTCTTTCCTGTCCAAGCTTCTTGAGAAGGTTGTCCTCAACCAACTCAACCTCCACCTCGCCGACAACAACCTCCTCAGTCCCTTCCAGTCTGCCTATCGCAAACATCACAGCACTGAAACAGCCCTTCTACATCTCCTAAACGACCTGCTTTTCTCCACTGACTCGGGCAACATCTCCCTTCTTTATACGCTACTCGATCTCTCTGCCGCCTTCGACACCATAGACCACTCTATCCTCCTCCACCGCCTTCACCACTCCTTTGGCATCACTGCCCACTCCTGGTTTCTCTCCTACCTCTCCGACAGACAGCAGTCCTTCACCATCGACGGCGTCTCCTCCAACCCAGTCAGGCTCTCCTGCGGCGTTCCACAGGAGTCCGTCCTGGGCCCGGTCCTTTTCACACTCTACACCTCTCCCCTGCCCAACATCATCCAGTCTCACCACATACACCACCACCTCTACGCTGACGATTCACAACTACTAGACAAAGACAAACTCGACAACACTCAGACACTACTGACTCGCACGGCTGACTGCTATGAAGACGTGAAAATTGGATGACAGCAAACAAGCTCAAACTGAACGACGACAAAACGGAAACCATGCTAGTAGGCACCCGCCAGAAACTTTCCCAGCTCCCTCCTTCTCTCCACCTTCAACTCGACAGCACCCCCATCTCCCTCTCTGACTCGGTCAAGAACCATGGCGTTATCTTCGATTCCTCTCTTTCCATGACCAGCTTCGTCTCCGCCACGGCCCAGGCATGTTATTTCCACCTCCGCCGCATCAGTCAGATCAGACAATACCTCACTACCGAAGCTGCCACCAAACTTGCTGTCTCTCTCATCTTATCATACATCGACTACTGCAACTCTCTCCTTTCCGGCCTTCCTCACTCCACCACTCTCACTCTCCAGCGCGTCCAGAACAATGCTGCCCGCCTCGTCCTCAGAAAAAAAAAAATCCGACCACATCACTCCCCATGCTCCTTCACTGGCTCCCCATCCCCCAAAGCATCCAATACAAGATTATGTCTCTCTGCTACAAATCCCTGAACAACTACGCTCCTACCTATCTCTCCAACTTACTTCACCCCTACACTCCTTCCCGCTTCCTCCGCTCCGCCTCCGACCCTCTCCGCCTCCTCATCCCCCGCACCAAACTCAGCACTTTCGGCCCCCGGTCCTTCTCAGTATACGGTCCATCCACCTGGAACACTCTCCCACTCTCTCTCTCCGTCAGAAACACTCTCTCTCTCCTCCTTCCAGTCCGCCTTCAAAACTCACCTCTTTGAACAGTTCTAGCACTACATCACCACACTCCCCACCCCAAGCTGACCGTCGTAATGTATTTTCACTATTTGTGGTACGTGCGCATGCGTCTGCGAGTTGTGAGTGCGCGCTTAGAGTTATAACTATTATAAGATAAGCGCATTATAAATACCGTAATTATTATTATTTATTATTATAAGTAATAATAGATCCTCATGCGCTCATTAATAGATCCTTATGCGCTCTCCGGGCGTATGAGAATCTATGCCTCTTGGAGATGCGCGCATGTCTGTGAGAGAGAGAGAGAGAGAGAGAGAGAGAGAGAGAGAGAGAGAGAGAGAGAGAGAGAGAGAGAGAGAGAGAGAGAGAGAGAGAGAGAGAGAGCGAGAGCGTCGCGCGCTAGAGAGAATTACGGCATATTTTAGAGTATTATGTCAATGTCTGCGTGGTAACGGAGTTTTCTTTTTAACGTCACCGCAAGTGTCTGACTTTCACTAGAAGTCAAGGTTTTTTACTGTTTAAATTCCTTTTTGAAAAGAATTAATTTTTACTAAGAAGATGAAAAAATACAAAACTGGCTAACGAAGTCATCCAATCTCCTTTTCCAAATTAGCTATATAAAAGATTTCAAGTAAATATGACAAATACTACGGACTCTACGGACGGGTCAACCGACTTCCTATAAACAGGTGTTTATGTCTTCAATGAGACATTCAATTACAATATGCTCGGCGGCTCTCTTAGCCACCCCTTTAAGAAGTATTTCGCCAAGATTCAAGCTTGTGTGTACAGAAATATCGGAGATTCTCTTGTTTACAAGGCATACGCATACGCATACGCACACACACACACACACACACACACACACACACACACACACACACACACACACCATCTCACACACACACACACACACACACACACACACACACACACACACACACACACACATACATACACACATACGGCGCTTCGCGCCAAATTTTCCTTTCAGCAGCGAGGTTAACGTAACTAGACATGACGTAATTTTTTTCTTGTTACTTCAATGAGCGACTTAGCTGACTGCTGCTGCCGCTAGCTGGCGTAAACACAGTAGAGGCTAAACTCGACATTCTCAGTGTTTTAGTTTTAGTGCACATTATCTTTGGTCCTCGCGACATACTGCATGCCACGGCCGGGTACGTCGTTTTTCTTTGTTCATAGCTTTTCGTTTTCGTCTGGTATATCGCACAGTAGGATTAGTAAATGTACCGCGCTTAGTTTGTCCGGATTCTATGTCATCCAACCGGGCACCGAGTTTAGGAGCGATATACCTGCGGCCTGCAGTGTAGCGCGAGTACTGAAGCCTATGCACATAAACAGGTATCACCTAAGACACCGAGAATAGTGACTTGTCCCCTTATAAGAGCAGCGACACCAGACGGCAGCAGGAGAAGACAATTTCAGCTAAGTCGACCATTGTGACAGGTATAGGCCTGCCCGCCTTTGACATCATGGACATGCTATTAAATTCGCCCCACCGCGACCCGTCTTAAAAGTCCGCCCTTCTATAAATAGAAGGGAATTTTAAAATGCGACACAGAACACGATGCTACGCGCGCTCTGACATAACCAGTGAAATAGTTATGTTTTCTGTTTTGCAATCTCTTTTGAGTTAGAGTGACTGACAGTAAAAGTGCTGCTAAACCGACAACGCATCAAGCACGTTGGAACTAAACGTTATGTCTCGCATGGATGATCTACAAAACGAAGTCATGCGACACTCACCGGTTTCAGGGTCAGACCAGCTTAACCCTCTGAGTGTCGGTAGCGGTTTTTGTCGCGATGATTCCTGCAGGAATCATCGCGACAAAAACCGCTACCGACACGCAAAGGGTTAATGTTTTCTTATATACTGAGCATTCGTGCGCGCGCACACACACACACACACACACACGACCCATCTGTTTGAGATACAGGAAGTTTGGTCTGCCAGGAGGCATAGAATCACATGAGCCCTTCAGGGTTCATGTGACCCTCCCTATGCCTCTTGGAGATGGAAGGTTTGGATGAGGACCAGACTAAGGGCAGTTGTACTGAAAAAACTGACCACGTTGTCGACCGGTCTCTCCGTGAAGCGCGCGCCCGCACGTGTGTAACAGGCCATGTTGAGGTCGGGGGAGGGGGTGAGGAGGGTGTAGCGGACGCACGTGCTGTTGGCCGACAGCGCCTGCCGCTGCACAGTGTCCACAGGAGAAGCACCTTGACCCTGTAGGATCACGTTGTAGTCACCTGGGCAGATAAGGCGGTGTCAGGTGTTTAGTGCTGCAGTTGAGAAACGTTAGCCGTTCTGCAGTAACACCAACATGCCATAGGCATAGATCGTAATGAAACACTGCAGGCAGGCAGGCAGGGGCTAAGGACGATCTGTGCGTTTGGCACGTCCCTCAACTGCAGCAGTAAACATCTGACACAACGTTACGCTACAAACATTTCATTCCATCGCTGCCACGGTGTAGAAATTGAAAATCTGAAAACAGTTGCGGATCAGTTACCTCCCGAAGGCTTGGGCAGTCTAACTAGTTGTTTATGACCTTTGACCTGAGAAAAATCACGATCAAAGTGCAGACCTTGCTTTGATACAGATTTATACCACCACCCCCTGTTGTGTGTGTGTGTGTGTGTGTGTATGTGTGTGTGTGTGTGTGTGTGTGTGTGTGTGTGTGTGTGTGTGTGTGTGTGTGTGTGTGTGTGTGTGCGCGCGCGCGCGCGTGCTACCTGTATGGTCACCGGCGGAGATGATGGCGTAGCTGTCCTGGTTGTAGCGGATGAGCCAGTAGGCGATCACCTCTCCTAGATCAGGACGGTAAATACGCACTGGTCGCACTGCACATGGTCACCATCACATTGTAAAGGGAGGTGTCATTTGTACTTCTAATAGCAGCAGCTAGTGCTGGATTCATCATCCTCTTTCATAGCGAGCTGATCAGGCACTAGCCCTTACATATCATGGTCAACCCGCCTGACGACACTCATTACTACTAAATAGATTAACCCTTTAAGTGTCGGTAGCTTTTTTTAGTCGCGATGATTCCTGTAGGAATCATCGCGACTAAAAACCGCTACCGACACGCAAGGGGTGAAAAACTTCAAAACCCAGAACGTGCTGACCTGTCAGTTGCTTGACGTTGAGGTGCTGGTTGAGGCTCAGCAGGTTGTCTCGTGTCTTCCACGGCAAGTGACTCAGCAAGGTTTGTGACGTCATTTTACTTTGGCAACATCCCGCCAGTATAATAATTAACAAGCTCAGTTGCAGCAGCATTTTCGGCGAAATGAAGACTCGACCGACACACACACACGCTCCGAGGTAAACCTGTGGATGACAAATAATCCAGACCAAACAGGTGACTACCAAGTGTGTAAAATGCAAAGAAGTACCCAACGGAGAAAGAAATGCCCTTTGTCAAAATAGACAAACAAACAGAGAGATCAGCCGCTACTTATCTTCTGCCACATTCCTTCTGCGAATGAAGATACGTAGCGGCTGTTCTCTCTGTTTGTTTGTCTATTTTGACAAAGGGTATTTACCCGAAATATTAATACATTGTGTTATACCTGTCTTTTCTAAGCGTGTTTCCTTCTCCGTTGTGTACTTCTTTGTAGATGACAAAAATGACAAGAAGTCCAACAATACAGATCAGCCTTGAGTAGCACTCGGCGACAGTGGACACAGCGCGGGCAGATCACTGGCTCACAAGTGTACACCCGTTCAGGAAACGATCCTATGGATGACGTCAACCTTCGCTTTCCAGCGCACCAACATTGCGACCTAGCAAAAGGCTGTCGGACACCACCTCGGCCGCAGTCGGCCCGCGCACTTTTGTGGTATGGAGAATGACGCACCTGTTGCAGACTCACAGTGTGTGCGCAGTTTATCAGAACATCTGTAACTATCAGTACCACTGGAAAAAGACTGTACAAGGGACTCAGCAATATTTAAAAAGTGGGAATTGAAGTCGTCTGGAGTTATGCCTGGAGGTAGCAGCATTGATGGAACTCCTCTGCTTTGTAAACAAATTGACTGCATTCCAGACACTTCAGGTATCTTTACCCTCTGCGATAACTTTTTCCGCAAGCGTTTTCTGTGCTTTTCTAACTAAGGATTTTACAAGATTACGTTGTTTCTTAAAATCCGCAAACTTTTTCTGCCGTTTTAAGTCATCTTTTATTTTCATTGCGTGAATGATGTCCTTTGACAACCAAGGCGGAAGGGTAGGGTGTTTAACGCGTTTAGTCCTTAGTGGGGCATGTTTATCGAGGACCCAAAGAAATAGCTTGTACCAAAGCGAGAGGGCTTCATTGGGATCATTAGTGTTATAAATAAGGTGAAAGGGCGTGATTGAGAGGTCATGAAGAAAGTCATCTTTGTTGAACTTTGTGTAAGACCTGTATGTGATGGTAGTGTGGTGTTTGTGCTGGGGTTTATCACGTTTAACTGAAAGATTAAAACAAGTAGGAAAGTGATCACTTATGGCAACATTCGGCACGTGGACGTGTGTGACAGCAAGTGCATTTGTAGTGTAGATGTGGTCAATCAATGTGGCGGATGACAAAGAAACTCTAGTGGGAGACCGAACCATCTGCTGCAGGCCAAATAATGAGGTGGTGCAATTCCACGCCGCATTACCAGTCTTTAGCAGGTCAATATTAAAATCGCCTAGAAGGTGTATATCTTTGTTGTGACTTTGTTGCACCTTATCCATCATGGTGACAAAATCATCATACCATGAGAATGTGGCTGAAGGGGTGCGATAAATAAATCCAATTAGTGTGGGGGAAGATTTGTCACATTTCAATTCAAGAAATAAACTTTCAACGTGACAAGACTCTAAATCCATGCGGCGGGTATATATCAGTAACGTACTGGCGGATAGAGTTATGAATGTACACAGCTATACCGGTATGACCGGGGGATGATGCATCTCTACGGAATACAGTATAGTTATAAATGGAGATCGAGGCGTCACTAATATGTTCCCTGAGTCTAGACTCAGTAAATCCAAATACATGAAAGGGTTGGGGTTGTGAAAGTAAAACAGTGGCGTCGGGCACTTTGTTGTATAAATGATAAACGTTAAGGTGCCCTATCCGTAAATCATGCTTTTTCAGCGAACACTGATGTACATGTGGGCTACAGGCAGGCATGATGAAGCAACACGTGGGGGAAAAATGTTTACAAAAGTCAATTAAGAACAAATGAAAACTTATGAACTCTAACAAAGTTAAACAAAACTCAGGAGAAACTACAGTGCTGAAAACTCAGCTCAGTCTATCGCTTTCACTGCAGACAACGTCACGCCCCACGCAAGGGAAATAATAGGTCGTTACGTTCTGTAGGCGAATGAGTCACTGAACGTATACCGTATCTGCGATATATACAAATATCTAAACCGGCTCCTTAGCGTCACATCCCACGTAGGGGAAATAATGTTTTTGTTACGTTCTGAAAAGCGAAATAAATGAGTCACTGGTCGGAGACCGTATAATATACGATACACACACTGGCTCCTTTGCTATATCAAGAAGAGTATATTTCCTCCGTTTTGAAAGAAAGGAAAATGCAGGAAGATAATAATCGTCACCATTCACAGAAGAAAAATTCATGTAACGAATTAAATCCAAAGTGTTATTTGATTAAAAAACTATATATTCAATGAAGTACCCAACGGAGAAAGAAACACGCTTAGAAAAGACGGGTACAACACAATTTATTAATATTTCGGGTAAGTACCCTTTGTCAAAATAGACGAACAAACAAACAAAGAGATTAGCCGCTACTTATCTTCATTGGCAGAAGGAATGTGGCAACTCAATGTGGAATGTGGCAATTGTGTTGTACCCGTCTTTTCTAAGCGTGTTTCTTTCTCCGTTGGGTACTTCTTTGCATATTACACGCTTGGCAGTCACCTTTTTGGTCTGGATTTTTATATATATTCAATGTCGGACACTAAACAGTTTGCCAGATTGTCAGATTCATATTTCATAATTAATGAGAGGTAAGGTTTGTGCTACACTGAGTGACTGTCTTTCCGTATGAGAGGGAAGGTGAGCGCCACACTGGTTGACTCCGTCGATTCACAGTAGAGAAGCGAGGGAGACAACCCATGTGGACTTATAAATACGACATTGAGACATCATGGTACGCCGCGCAAGGTGTCTCCGTCGCTCCGCCAGAACGAATCAAGGGAGACAACGAGCGTGGGTTCAAAATGTCACTTCACTCAGTCAAGGGACGAACGATAGACGACACTGATTGTGCCGGTCGAACCACTGGTGAGAATCGAGGGAGGCAAACAGTGTGGGATCACACTGAAATTCACTCAGACGAGAGTCTCATAGTGCCGCCCATGATACTCTTGACAGGGGATGTAGCCGTACCGGCCATGGCTAGGGGCAACAGGTGACACAGGGAAAGCAACACTCCAAGTGGCAGGATCACAGAAAAATTTGGGGGAAGGGGCAACTGGGTAGGAAACACGCTGATTGGTCAGTGGCTGGGGTGGATAATGTGGGGTGGGGAGGATGGGTACTTTACAGTTGAAATCTATGAGTAGGTGACCGTTACGGTGCAAGCCTCCTAGAGGCGGCATGGGGGGGTCCGTATTGTAGGCGGTCGTCACACATAGTTGGCCGCAGCACAGGCTGGTGGGCAGAGCTAGACCGCATAGACGGCAGGGATGCACGAGCTGTGGACCTAAGGTTGAAGGCAAGTCGCGAGGCCCCCTCGGTGCTTGGATGGAAATTATCATTCTGTCTGTAGAGCAGTTTACGTGGGGCCCCACCACGAGACAGAAACACTGGCACGTTGTCAATGTACAGAGCCCTCGCCTGATCACACGCCGCCATCAGGTTCCTGTTGGATGGAATGATGGCGCTGTTGGCGGGGTGTCGACCAAAAGCAGGCAAAACAGACGACATTTTGACGGAGGCGCATGGAAACTTAATTTTCACCAGTTTGAGGAGGGCGGCCCAGGTGTCCACACTGATCACTTGACGGCGTTTGCATGTGTTGATCCCGACATGCAGCACGGCTAAAACAATGTGCGGTGCAGGAGGCTGCGAGTCGAGCCACGCCATCAATTCAGCAATGGACATGCCCGGCATGCATATCTTCTGCATAGGTACAGTTGGTGATACAATCTTGCTACCCACCTCTCGCAAGATTGAATCACCTATTAGCACAGCAGGGACCCCAGGCAAAATCCTCTCGTTGGTCAAGACATCAGCGGAGATAGGGTGATCCTGATGTTGATCACGCTTGGGGCGGCACGTGTTGCTGAGCGATTCCATGCCTATATTTTTGACCTGGACGTTTGTGCAGTCGTCAACAGAGAGGGCAGCAAAGCGATTGGACACAGGCACGGCGGCGACTAAAACGTCACGGTATGAGGCTCGGTCAGTGTTGTGTGCGGGCTGGGTCGGCCAGGTAGTGGAGGGAGTGAGACCTGAGCTTTGAATGGATAACGGGGAAGCCATACCAACGGAGGGAGTCTTGGCTAGGTTGATGGCAGGCGGAGATTGGTCAGTGGGAACGGCCTGTCGGGGCTGAGAGGAGGTCAGGGATGGGCCAGGCTTGGTTGACAACAGAGTGCCGTCCACCTGTGCATCAGTCATCTGCTTCTTGGAGGGCTGGGAAGTGATGCGCAGTGAAGTAAACATTTTGTTGTGGTCACCAAGCTGAGACTTGAGTTTCTTGTTTTCAGCCTCCAGTGACATGACACGACAACAAAGTTGTTCACGCTGCTGGTGGAACTCGGCCTTGATGTCACGAATATCAATCCGGACCAGCTCATGCACCTCTTTCTGTAAGTCATACACACATGGCTGTGTCGTGTTGAGAGCCGATCGCAGCACCGAGACCATCAACAACACGGCCGAGTTCCGTCAGCTTCTTGGCCGTGTCAGCTTGGAGCATGGAAGTAGACGGTTGCAAGGCAGAACTGGTGTCTGCGAGAGGGGGGCAACCGCCCGGGCTGTCACACTGGTCACTGGCCACCGAAGGGGTGGCGTCACAGGTATAGCCACTGCGGTCAATGCCGGCTGAAGCAACATCGGCACTGCCAGTCGCGCTGTTTGAAACTGCACTGGCAGCCATATCATTAGCGCCGTCGTGAGAGAGAGAGAGAGAGAGAGAGAGAGAGAGAGAGAGAGAGAGAGAGAGAGAGAGAGAGAGAGAGAGAGAGAGAGAGAGAGAGAGAGAGAGAGAGAGAGAGATTGAGTGGGCCGCGAGCGCGAGAGAGAATGACGTCATATTATTTAGAGTAATATGTCAGTGTCTGCGTGGTGACGGAGTTGCCTCTTTTACATCACCGCCACTTTCTGACTTCTCTATGTTACGATTGTGGTTGTGTTGTCCTGTTAGAGCATACATGTGTTAATCGTAGGAAACGATCCGATATTTATTTGAGCTATCATGGTTACGATTCACGCACCTTTTTAGTGGAATTTTCTTTCGTTCGCGCGTGGAGCGGAGTTCGCTTTGTTGTTATGCTAGGTTTAACCGGAAGCTTCTTGAAAAGTCACACGGAAAATAGTGTCGATCTTTGTTTTGCGTAGATTCGCGGAGTATAGATTAGAACCTTCGAGCAGGTTGCGCTGTCTTTTGACCGCGTACGTGTGTCGTCAGAAGAGTAGGTAACATTTCGTTACATTGTTTTATAGACGCTCAAATAGTTTTAGTTGTTTACTGTGCGCGTGAAGTTGACAGCCAGTCGGTATGTTTTTTTTTTTTTGTTGTTTTTTTTGGAAAGATTGTAAAACTTCTGGAAAGATTCCGGCTAGATCGTGAACTGCCTTCCATACTTTTGTGTGACATCATTACACACTAGGATTTGGGGCTG
Source organism: Semisulcospira habei (assembly GCA_036245525.1). Classification (NCBI taxonomy): domain Eukaryota; kingdom Metazoa; phylum Mollusca; class Gastropoda; family Semisulcospiridae; genus Semisulcospira; species Semisulcospira habei. Next base: position 5,509,700 of record BTPG01000008.1, on the reverse strand, counting down.
AAATGAGCAGCCGAGTTTTTGTAGCCTATTGTAGTTTTCTAGAAAATTCTTTATTTATTAAGATTTATGAGTATCAGTTTCGTGTTTCGTTTTGATTGGTCGCGTTGTATGATTTTCTTGGATTATTCTGGAAATTGGTTTGACTATAAAAGATTGGAAAAAGAAGCACGCAATATACATTGTCATGCATTGTCAGTTGTAGAGACACACAGTTTATCGTAGGTACGTGGCCCGTATAGGGTGTACATTGTGAGAGACGTAGCGTAACGGTGGTGTACGTTGTGTGAGGAACTTTGTGTCGCCAGTGTTGACATTTGCAGAAGAGACTTTGTATCAGTGTTGGTGCATTTGGAAATCTCTCTCTCTTGGCTTGACTTCCCGAACGAAGATTTTATAGGAGTTGCCCACGACGTCTGCAGGCTTGTTCGTGGCTGCGGAGGCCAATCCGGGACAGGCAGATTCGACCGCAGTGGCTGCAGGGGGAGGTATGGCCAGGGTTCTGAGTTGCGGCATCTCTGTTTTTTTCTCCTGAGCCGCTTGCCTTTAAGGCTAGCTCTGCGAGAGTCCTCAAAGGAGACAGCTGCCTTGTAAATGGTGGAGCGCCAGGTATCACGGTCCACAGCAAGCGAAGACCACTGGTGGTGGTCGATTTGGCAGGCACTAAGTGACTTCTTGAGACAGTCTTTGTATCTCTTCTTTGGTGCCCCTCTGTCACGGTGTCCAGTAGCAAGCTCTCCGAACAGGGTGATCTTTGGTAGGCGATGATCCTCCATCCTGGAGACATGCCCCGCCCAGCGGAGCTGTGTCCGCAGCAGCAAAGCCTCGATGCTCACAGTTTCAGCCTGTTCAAGGACCTCGACGTTGGTGACATAGTCACTCCAGTGAATGCCCAGGATGGTGCGCAGGCAGCGCTGGTGGAAGCGTTCGAGGAGTCGTAGTTGGCTGCGGTAGAGGGCCCAGGACTCGGAACCATACAGCAGGGTGGTGAGGACCACAGCTCTGTACATGCTGATCTTGGTGCCTGTCTTTAGCTGTTGATTGTGCCACACCCGCTTGAAAAGTCGCCCGAAAGCGCTGTTCGCTTTTGCCAGCCTGCTGTCAAGCTCCTTGTCCAGCTTGGCGTCCGACGTGATAATGCAGCCAAGGTAAGTAAACTGGTACACTGACTTTAGTTCAGACTCGCCAATGGTGATGTGAGGAGGGCGATACACTGTCTTGGGTGCCGGCTGATGGAGGACCTCTGTCTTTTTCAGACTGACCTCGAGTCCAAAGAGCTGGACAGCGTCTGCGAAGCAGGACGTGATGCGCTGCAGGGCTCTCTCTGTGTGTGCAACGAGGGCAGCGTCATCAGCAAAAAGCAGCTCACGAATCAGTTGGTCTAGGGTTTTCGTGTGGGCCTGCAGTCGTCTGAGGTTGAACAGGCTGCCATCGAGACGATACCTGATGTACACTGCATCGTCATCATCGAGGTCCACTGTGGCCTGCTTCAACATGATGCTAAAAAAGATGGCGAAGAGGGTCGGTGCCAGCACGCAGCCCTGCTTTACGCCGTTGAGAATAGGGAATGGTTCTGAGAGGTCATTGTTGAGTCTGACCTGGCCTTGCTGGTCCTCGTGTAGCTGGATAATCATGCTGAGGAACTTTGGGGGACAGCCAAGTCGCTCCAGGATCTGCCACATGCCTTGCCTGCTCACAGTGTCGAACGCTTTTGTTAGGTCGACAAGCGTTACGTACAGCCCTTTGTTCTGCTCGCGGCACTTCTCCTGAAGCTGTCTCAGCACAAAAACCATATCGGATGGTGATCCTGTTTGCTCTGAAGCCACACTGGCCCTCTGGGAGGTGGTCTTCAGCGATGGCAGGTACCAGCCGATTCAGGAGCAGCCTTGCAAGAATTTTCCCAGCAATGGACAGCAGGGTGATTCCCCGATAGTTGGAACAGTCAGACTTCTCGCCTTTGTTCTTGTATAGGGTGATAACGACAGCATCACGGAGATCCTTTGGTAGTGTTCCTTCCTCCCAGCAGCAGAGAAAGAGGTCATGGAGCTTGTTGTGCAGTGCTGTGCCTCCATGTTTCCAGATCTCTGGCGGTATTCCATCAATGCCTGCTGCTTTGCCACTCTTGAGCTGGTGGATGGCTGTGAGGGTCTCTTCAGCGGTGGGCGGTTCGTCCAATTCAACCTTTACTGGGAATTGTGGGATTTGTAGGACGACTGCTTCTTGAACAGTGCGCTCAGCGCTGAAGAGGATCTGAAAGTACTCCGACCAGCGGTTCAAGATGGAGGTATTATCTGTGAGGAGTGCCTGGCCATTCGCGCTTCGCAGGGGACTTTGTACCAGGTGCCTGGGGCCATACACTGCTTTCAGTGCTTCGTAGAAGCCCCTGTAGTCACCATTGTCAGGGCAAAGCTGGGTCCTCTGTGCAAGTCTGGTCCACCACTCATTCTGGAGATCTCTGAGCTTACGCTGGAGACTGCTGCAGACGAGGCGGAAGGCAGACTTCTTCACAGGGCAGGAAGGCTGGGCTAGGTGGGCCTGATGGGCGGCTCTTTTTTTTTTTTTGCTAGGTGTTCCTGGATCTCAACATCGTTTTCGTGAAACCAATCTTTGTTCTTCTTTCTAGCGAAACCCAAGACTTCTGCAGAGGATTTTGCAATAGCAGTTTTCAGTTGTTCCCAGAGTGTTTCAGGGGAAGAGTCTGCTGGGTCCGCTGTGTCTTTGAAACTGCGCTGTAAATCTGTCTGAAAGGCAGCTTTCACGTCGTCACGCTGAAGGCTGGCAACATCAAGCTTTTTCTTGCTTGAAAAAAAGCATTTGGAAATGCATTGTGTGGAGATCACATCGCTGAATTAAAATATTGTTGGAACTGTTACTCCAGTATTGTCTACATCCTTAAGCCACGTGTGACGGGTTGCAGCTGAATGAAGTTTATTTAAAAGAAACTTACGTGCGTGCGTCTGGTGTGTTTATCATACTACGACTACGACCCAACCACGTTACACTCTAGAAGTCGATTTTTACTTCTTTCTGAAAAGAATTAATTTTTGTTAAAGAAGTTGAAAAGATACAAACTCATCCAATGTCTTTATCCAAATTAGCTATATGCAAACGTGCAAGTAAATATGACAATAATTATGGACTCTAATCTGGGTCAATCCCTGAACAACTGCGCTCCTGCCTATCTCTCCAACTTACTTCACCCCTACATTCTTTCCCGCTCCCTCCGCTCTGCCTCCGACCCTCTCCGCCCGCACATCCCCCGCACCAAACTCAGCATTTTCGGCCCCCGCTCCTTCTCAGTATACGGTCCATCCACCTGGAACACTCTCCCACTCTCTCTCCGTCAGAAACACTCTCTCTCCTCCTTCCAGTCCGCCCTCCAAACTCATCTCTTCCAACAGTTCTAGCACTATATCACCACACTCCCCACCCCAAGCTGACTGTCGTAATGTATTTTACTATTTGTGGTACGTGAGTCGTTGTCTAAAGCGTGCGCATGCGAGTTGTGAGTGCGCGCTTAGAGTTATAATTATTATAAGATACGCGCATTATAAATACCGTAATTATTATTATTTTAACCGACTTCCTATAAACGGTTGTTTATGTCTTCAACGAGACATCAATTACAATATGCTCGGAAGCTCTCTTAGCCACCCATTTATGAAAAGTATCTCGCCAAGTTTCAAGCTTGTGTGCCAGAAATATCGGAGATTCTCTTGTTTTCATACATACTCAGACACATAGAATATATACATACATATATACATACGCACATACATACATGCATACGCACATACATACATACATACGCACATACGGCACTTCGCGCCAAATGTACGTTCAGCAGCGAGGTTAGCGTAACTAGACATGACGTAATTTTTATCTTGTTACTTCAATTGTTAGAGGTTTAGCCTGCCCGCCTTTGTAATCATGGGCATGCTACTAAATTCGTCCCACCGCGACCGGCCTAAAAAGTCCCTTCGATAAATAGAAGGGAATTAAAAATCGTGCAAGTCCTTTTAATGTTTGTGTGTTTCCATATGTCCGATGCCGTAAACAAATTCGCATCCGGCTTCGAACGAAAATGACGCAATTTTTGAAGGAAAATTGCATCATCGCATCGGGTTCGGATCCTATTCGTATCGGATTCGTGCTGATGGAAAAGTAGATTAAGCTACGTTTCCACAAGCACGAATTCGATTTGAATACGACCCGAACCCAATCCGGCAATGCAATTTTGTGTTCATAAATGGTATTGTTTTCGTTTTTGCAGTAGGAGCGGAATTCGGTTCCACATTGGACATATTGAACACACAATCATAAAACTACTTGCACGAACTGTTATGTTTCGGACCCGCTTAGGATTCGGGCCGTATTCGTACTTCTGGAAGCACAGCTGCAGACCCGATATGTGGATACGATACGATACGATATAATTTCATTCAGCCCGGCGCACTTATTTCCCAAATTTTGGAGGCGTCATCTAACGACTATGCACCTGTTGCAGGAGATGGATCGACCATGATAATTCAAGGGCAGTGCCAGATTACGACCCTCCCCCCTTCCCTCCCTACCTCCCTCCCCTCCCCCCCCACCCCCCCACCCCCCCACCCCCCGTACCTGTCCTCTCTCCTGCACCTGTACACTCCCTCAAGACAACTCAGATCCTCTGCTGACAGCCGCATCACACTAGCATCACACACAGCTATAAATAATCACAGGATACACAAGAAAGAAAACATGACATCACTGTCACTACAGCAAATCAGCAATCATCACAGTGCGAAATCTAATCTTACTTACTGCAAGGTGCCGTGCGGTGAATAAAGCCTTGAGATTATTTAAACCGTCTCCAACTGATGGATTACCCGCATTGAATGGACACCTGGGGGGAGGTGCAGTGAACCCTGTGTACCTAATCTGATTGTGAGTTGGTCGTTTTCACTTGCAAGGCGGATGTTAGATAAAGTAAATAGAGTGTTTGAAGCGGCATTGAAATAAATTATACGTAGTGGTGCACACATGAGCAAACTTAGACCAGGGGACGATGTGCGTGAAAATTCTGTCAGGGCGAGTTCAATTTCAGTGGTCCGACATTCTCGTCCAAACCCTGGAAAATGCCGGTTGTAGAGTAACTTCCTACAGCGCTGGACGGATCCCTGACGGCCCTGCTCAACTAATCTACGTTCCCCAGTAGCAAAATCTATTTGGGCCCACTGTGGTCGTCCTGGGCCTAACGACCTTTGCCTACTATTGCTTCCTGGAAAATCACCGGAGAGTGATAAAAAAACTGTCGTCATTTGGCGGCTCACACCTGCCGTGTGGTTTTCTTGTCTTTGATTTTTTTTTTTTTTTTTTTTTTTTTTTTTGCAGTTAATTAATTTGTACCGGAAAAGTTGAAGAGGTAACACAGATGGATAACAAATACAGCCAATACCTATTCCGAAGGAAACTAAAAATTAAATTTCAAGTGAATATAGCAAACATTACGGACTCAAATGCAGGGCAACAGCTTTTCGTAAAACGACCATGGTTTTCATCAATGGGTCCTCCAATTACAATACCGTGGGAAGCTTGCCCCAAGACTTATTTTACAGCTAAAAATGTAGATAAAGTTGATTTTGTTTACATCAAAATAGGCGAGTTTTTAACCATGACTTTTTCTTCAAAACGAATTCACTATCATCCAGAAAGTTGAAGAGGTATACAACTGATTAATGAACTTGTGCAGTGACAATTGCGAAGAAAGCTAAATGTAAAATTTAAGTGAAAATTGCTAAAAAGTGCGGACTCAATGTGGGTCAACCAACTTTCTCCAAAGTGAGCATTTCTCTGCAGTTAGCATTCCAATTTCAGTGTACTCGGAGGCTCTCTTCAAGACTGATTCAAGATTCTAGATTGAGCGAGCTTCATAAAGCTTAATGCCTAATTTTAAGTACAGAAACAGCGGAGATAATCAGTATCTCACACAAACACACACACACACGAGCATGCATCACGTTCCCTCGCGCGCGCGCACACACACACACACACACACACACACACACACACACACACACACACACACACACACACACACACACACACACACACACACGGTGCTTGAAACCAAAATAATACGTTCTACACTGAAGTTAGAGTAGCTAGCAATGACGTAATTTGTATCTTATTGTCAGTTTGATGCCTGCCCGCCTATGACGTCATGCGCATTATATTGAATTCTCTCCACCGCGACCCATTCAAAATAGTCCCTTCTATACATAGAAGAGACAATAAAATGATTTTGGCTGAAATTTTGTTGCCGGTTTTTCTAGATGGAAACTAGAAGGAATTTGAAGCCAGATTTCCTGCGCTACAGAGGCTTGGTGGCCTGATTCACGGATGAAGTGTTAGATCCGCTTGGGAGTTTCTTTCGTATGACTATAATGGCCTTCACGGATGAAGTGTTAGATCCGCTTGGGCGTTTCTTTCGACACGGATGTAGTTTTAGATCCGCTTGGGCGTTTCCTTCGTATTACAATAATGGCCTTTATTGAGTTGCCAACTCACAATGTTCAAAAGGTTCTGTACTGCACACAGACCTAAAAAGATGGCAACGATGTAAATTGCAAAAGCAGAAAGCATGTCGTCCAAAGACGTTAAATGTTTAGAGCTTAACGTCTTTTTTGTCCACCACAAAGGTGATTTCATAGATGGGGCACCCAACAGAACCTTGACATTTGTCACCACAGCTGGATTCGAACCAGCGACCTTTCGGACGAGAGTCGAATGCTCAACCACCGAGCCACCCAGCTCCCTAGAAAGAAGGTGTCTGGGCGACGTGGTTGTTAGCGGCTGCGCTAGCGTGCGTTTCATGAACATGACATACGTTACTAACGATAACAATTAAAAAGCTTGAAAAACTGTTTAATTTAACCTCTTAGCTACCGGGGCGAAGCCAAAGTTACCCAGCTGCAAGAGACATAAACCCTCATGAGCCCCCGCAAATGCGGGGGCTCATGAGGGTTTGTGCCTCTTGTTAGTCCTACGTTGTTTATGCCTAATTTTCTCCCGCTTACATCTGTGTGGTTTTTTTTTTTTTCACGCGAATGTCGGTTGTTTGCAGTCGTCTCGTGATCACTGACAAGGAAGGGGTTAAAAAAAAAAAAAACATCATTTATTTTTTTGCGTGAGGCTGGCGGAGCTACATAATAGCTTGTCTGTCGTTCAGACGAGATGTGCATTGACAGCTTTACTTCCTGGATCATGCGCCTCTCTATATTCAAAAAAGCGTATTCACTCGAGCGTTTGCGAAACTACTGCAAACCAAATACAGTATAGCTCCACGTAAAGTTTTGAAGTGGCGTAGGACGATTTTAAAGGAAGGCACGGCGTAACACTTATACACAAGTAAAATCTTGCCCATCCCTCCCCCCACCCACCCACCCCCCCACCCGCCCCCACCCCACCATCCCCTCCTCTCCCCCTGCAAACAATCACCGGGTTTACATGATAGATGCGGAAAACAAGTTGCGTGACCCATTTATCTCCGAGTCCCTGCAGCAGGCGATGGATCGACCATGATAATTCAAGGGTAGTGCCGGATTAGCTTGGCGCCTTCTGCTTGATAAATGTTTTTAGCATGCCTTACAATAATGCTGGACTTACTTGAATTATGAAGATCGAAAGTCATTAACCCATTCAGCCCTGACGCACTACAGCAGGAGATGGATCGACCGTGATAATTCAAGGTAGTGCCGGATTAACTTGGCGCCTTCAGGCGCCAAGCTAATCCGGCACTACCCTTGAATTATCATGGTCGATCCATCTCCTGCAACTGGTACATAGTCTCACAAACTAGATAGGTGACGCTAGCGCTGGCAGAATTGTACACAAACCAAGGGGAATCACTCAGCGCTGGACAGACAAACAGTTAGATCCCCTGCCCTCGCCTATCAGGCACCCAATCGCCAGCCCACAGAGAAATACGCAGGTATAGAACAAGACGATCATCTACATCCTCTTGGGTACATAGTCATCCTCTTTGGTACATAGTCATCCTCTTTGGTACATAGTCATCCTTTTTGGTACATAGTCATCCTCTTGGGTACATAGTCATCCTCTTGGGTACATAGTCATCAGGCAACACACCTCGAAAATATGAGAAATGGGACCTTGGGTCTAAAAGAGTTAAACGGGTGTAAGTAAAGCTTGGACGGGGTGGGCGTTGTGTCAAGTGAATATCCGGGAACGCAAGGTAACTGACGGGAACTTACTGGGAGTTTGAAGTTTGTGTCCTGATATACTAGGCAGAGGTCAGAAATAAGTAATTTTTTAAAGCCCCTCAAGTTGCCCTTTTCCAGTGCAGTCTTTGAGTGATAACATTCGCCAATAAAACGGGTTTGCTGTCAACGTCCTCCACTAGTGAAGACGTTCCTACCTAGTGAAGACGTTCCTACCTAGATCACCACAAGCCAAATGAGCAGGCTACGTCGCTGTGGTGTCAGTACTAGTCAGGTTACGTTTAAAGCGAACGACTCCCAACGACGAACGATAGCAGAGATAATAATAATAATAATAATAATAATAATAATAATAATAATAATAATAATAATAATAATAATAATAATAATAATTAAAGAGATTTGTTAAGCACTTATTCTAAAAGTAGCTCTAAGCGCTGATACAATGAAAAGGCTAACAGCTAACACGCACACACAGACACACAACATACGCACATTCACGCACACACACACACACACACACACACACACACACACACACACACACACACACACACACACACACACACACACGCAGATAGACTTGTATACCATAACCGTAGACAACACTCCGAACATCTCCAAGCGGCATAGATCCTCATGAGCCCTCGGGACTCATCAGGATCTATGCCTCATGGAGGCGTTCGGAGTGCTGTCTATGCTTATGGCACAAAAAACTGCTGACTGTCCGCAGTGACTTGGCTTTCGTTCGTCGTTGGTAGTCATTCGGACTAAACGTGACCTCACTATCTTTCAGCTCGTCGAGGAACTCGTCCGGGTAGAAATAAAACGGAAGCGCAAGAGGAGATACGTCACGCTCCCACCGGATGCTGGGATGATTTTCACGCTCCCACCGGATCCTGGGATGATTTTCACGCTCCCACCGGATCCTGGGATGATTTTCACGCTCCCACCGGATGCTGGGATGATTTTCACTCTCCCACCGGATGCTGGGATCATTTTCACGCTCCCACCGGATGCTGGGATGATTTTCACAAAAGGTGCAGAAACAGGATTGCAGGAGGAATGAAAGTCATTGGTTATTACTTTTGGATGCGGGCAGCCGCTTGGCTGAAATCGTCAGGATCAATACCCCTTGCTGACCCCGCTTTGAATCCATGTTGCTGGGACAGCCAGAGGTTTTTGTCTTGAATTAAGCAAGATTGCACAAACACAGAGCCTGAGTCAGCTAGCACTGGACGGGTTAACCCCTTGACTAATGATGATACGGCTCGGTGGAGAGATACATGCAAGCACGCGTCTTTTCCACCAAACGTCCTTAGCAGTCAGGTGGTTAAAAACAATGTGTTTGCTTAAATGTTAACTCGTTGTGCCCGAGGTACGAAATACCCACATTTTGGAGTTATCCTCTGAGGACAGCATTACAATTCAGGAGACAGATCGACCATGATAGTTCAAGGGTGGTGGCCTATAGGCGCCAAGCTATTCTGCCACCACCCTTGAACTATCATGGTCGAGCCATATCTTGCTGTGATGTGTCGCGGGCAGAATGAATTAAGATGAATTTTTCACCAGACGAAAACCGGAGACAGTCTCAGCAAGTAAGAGGTTTAGATTCTCAAAGCCCCTGCGGCTGCACCAGTACAGTACTGCTGCTGCAGGGGCTTATGAGATTCTGTGCCTCTTGCAAAAGCAGATATATATATATATATATATATATATATATATATATATATATATATATATATATATATATATATATATATATATATATATATATATATATATATATATATATATATATATATATATATATATATATATATATATATATATATAAAATATTAAAAAAATATATATATATATATTTATATTTATATATATATATTTTTTTTTTTTTTTTTTTTTTTTTTTTTGCTGCTTCCAAGTTTTTCCTTTGTCGACCTCAGAGGTCTTCCTCCCACGCCGCTCACCCCCATTAACCCCAGTGACCCCGGCTCAGTTGTTCCAGCCAGACTCCCGGCCCCGCTGCTATATATGTCAGGTAGTAGGGGACTCCCTCCGGAGGAAACTCCGCATTACTGCCGAGTCACTTCGGTGGTCTTCCTACTTACGACATTTTTTTTGCTAGTCACGGAGTCGACGAGTGAGAGCTCCCCCCAGAGGTGGCGAGTCGACCACTACGTCCTTCCACGCACAGCAGCAGGGTCTGGCCGAAGACAACCGCGCACCTAGGGCTCCTAGAGGACCTGACTGAGGTCACCATGAGACCATGTCACCTGGAATAGCGTTGGTTTTTTTTTCATTTTTGCATGATGATGAGGATGATATGATGATGCCATGGTGGTCCATGTGGTTAGGGACTGCGTGACAGGGCCGCATTCCACGCTTCCTGTCATAAATATCCTGATATTAACCAGGCCCGGGACTTGCGGACACCTGCGGTGCCAGCCGTGTAATCATTCACACCTTGCGATGCGTCATAACCCGGGTAACACCCCCAAAGTCGCACCCGTGAAGTGGGTGAGTCTCGGCTGCGTGGCATCAGCCTTCCCATTGGGTCCATAGCACACCCGCTCTGGGTAAGAGCCGACCCAGGTAGGAAAATTCCCGCTTGATTCGGCTGGGATTCGAACCCGGATCTTCCGGCCGCCAGTCCGACGCGTTAACCACTGCGTGGGGGGGCATGTCTCCAGGATGGAGGATCATCGCCTACCAAAGATCACCCTGTTCGGCGAGCTTGCTACTGGACACCGTGACAGAGGGGCACCAAAGAAGAGATACAAAGACTGTCTCAAGAAGTCACTTAGTGCCTGCCAAATCGACCACCACCAGTGGTCTTCGCTTGCTGCGGACCGTGACACCTGGCGCTCCACCATTTACAAGGCAGCTGTCTCCTTTGAGGACTCTCACAGAGCTAGCCTTAAGGACAAGCGGCTCAGGAGAAAAAACAGAGATGCCGCAGCTCAGAACCCTGGCCATACCTTCCCCTGCAGCCACTGCGGTCGAACCTGCCTGTCTCGGATTGGCCTCCGCAGCCACGAACAAGCCTGCAGACGTCGTGGGCAACTCCTATAAAATCTTCGTTCGCGAAGTCAAGCCAAGAGACGGAGACCGGTTTTATATATATATTGTAACACCCTTCCTCACTCATCTGCAGCTCTCTATTTTATCTCTCTTTCTCTTTTAGCTGCGGAGGTCGTTCGGGTGTTTTTGTGCGTGCGTGCACATGCGATGCGACACCTCTGCTACGTACTCTTTAACGTGGCAGAGGAAGCACATCCACACGTCAGGATAAAACAAAAACAAAAACAGAAACTTCACGTTTGTGTGCAATTTCAAAATCCTGCTCACGCAGACACAAACTCACGCATCAACTGCAACCGCGCCGTTCAATCTCACGCAATTAACTTTTATCTGATCTACGACAGAGATAGTACATTTAGAAAAACAAGGTTCTTTTTTTGGTAATGATTACATCATATTTCTCGTCTCTTCAGGAAGAGAATTATCTTTTTCCTCAAATCACTAAATCAGATAATTTTCTTTTTCTTCTTCGTTTTCCGGTTACTCTAGAAAAATGTTTGCAAGTTAGTCGGAAACTTTCTAACGTTTCTAATAAATAATAGATAAATAAATAAGCTTTTTCTTACCGTCTTTGCTGGAAATACCTCTGTCAGTTTTCTCTCTCGGTTATCCCAACGGATCGATTGGCTGTCCGTTACGCATTCTAATTGCCTAATTGTCAGCAACCTAGGGAGATAATCTGTTTAGGGGAGTTAATCTGAAAGTCCTGTTTGGCAAAATACTAGTTGAAAAGAAGCAAAATCCTACTGTGACGACGACTGTGTTACCGAAATCGTATGTGACAAAATTTGTGGCGATCTTACATTCGAAAGAGCGAGGCGATCGGAAGGTTTGTAGGCAGCCGCGTATGGTTGTGTCAAATCTGCTATGATGTTTTGACGAGACCACTGCCTCCTCAGTTCTGTAGTTTCTGCCGCAGATGAAGACCGAAGAAAAATCATAGTGTAGTTGTGATGGGACCACTACCTCTTTTGTCGAAGTAGAAGACCCTCTCTAGTTGTTTTCTTTTTACACAGCGGACTGTAGAGCCACTCATGACGACTGTGTCATCGACAAATACGCCGACGACACTGCACTGACAGGTCAGATTACAGATGAGGAAGACAGACACTATCGACAGGAGATCGACGACTTTGTAGAGTGGTGCGATAGAAACTATCTTGAATTACATGTTGGCAAAACAAAAGAGATGGTCATAGATTTCAGGAAAAATAAACATCATCCCGATCCTGTTGTCATCAAGGGAACAGAAGTTGATCGTGTAGAGTCCTACAAGTATTTAGGTGTTCTTTTTGACAACGCGCTCAACTGGAAACAAAACACAGATGCTATTGTGAAAAACAACTCATAGCCGTTTTTACTGTTTGCGAAAGCTCAGATCATTTAATGTAAGCGCTCAGCTTTTTCAGATGTTTTACTGCTCCAGTATTGTTAGCGTTCTAACTTTTGGACTGAGGTGCTGGGGTAGAAATTTATGTAAAAGAGATTAAGATCGTCTTAACAAAGTAATCCGGAAAGGGGGCGGGGTGGTTGGTTGGGCCCAGGATACTTTGGATGCACTGTACAACAGACGGATTACGAACAAACTGGCTGACATTCTTGGTGACAAAACACATCCACTTAGATATGAATTTGACAGCAGACGTATCGAACAAAGTGGCAGACTTCGAGTACCCAAAAGTCGTACATCACGTTATGCCAACTCTTGTGTCCCTCAGACTGGTACCCTTTTCAACAGTAATATCAGTAGATAGTGTCTGTCAACATTTCTTCAACATTGCTGACTCCAGAAGCACAGGGGGAATCCACCATAAGTGTTTCTGATGCCAAGAGTGTTACAAAGGTAACAATACGACTGTTACAGTTCATCTCTTTAATTTAGAGTTATGGGTTATTTAATTATTTCAATGAGTGACTGGTGATGCCATGTGTTGTATGGGCAGACAGCGAATTTCCCCATGAGAGATTAATAAAGTAATATTGTATTGTATTGTATTGTATTGTATTGTATTGTATTGTATTGTATTGTATTGTATTGTATTGTATTGTATTGTCATCCACCACCCGCAGGAATATCGAAAAGAACAAAATAAATAAATAAAAAGGGGGTGGGGCGTCGGGACAGGGGGAGGGGGGGGGGGCGTCGGGGGGGGGGGGGGCGCACGGGTCGAAGTATGATACATTAAAACAGTCCTACCCACGGCCGTGCGCAGGCCAAGGGCGGCCGACATCGGCCCGATGGCCTTTTTCGCATTGGGTACCTGGTAAATGTACAGGAGACAGGTGACTATTAATATATAAATTTCAGCCTTGAGCAGCACCCCGCGGTATTACATTACTATCAGGCAGGCCAAACAACGTTTATATTTATACCTAGTGAGCAAAACGTCAATGGCAATCGTCGGGATTTGGGTTACCTCTTCGATTACATCGTGGTTTGTAGTCCTCTGAAGTTGATTATCAGACCTCCGCACCTTCGGCGCGTCGGGCTGATAATCAGTTCATCGGACTACAATACCACGATGAAACCCCAGAAGTAACCCAACACAGACGGTTCAATGCCACGGCACCGCAATAACGCAAACGAGATCTGACTTTCTGGCTCCCGTGTATCGCTTTATCAAACGTTCACAAAAATAGGTCACTGCCAAGTGTGTATACAGCAAAGTAAATCACAGAAAAGAAAGAACACGCTTAGTGTTACATTTGTGGTTGAGTTGTTCTTTTTAGAGCATGTCTGTGTTGATGATAGGAAAGATCCGATATTTGTTTGATGAGTTATTTTGGATAAGTATTACGTACCTATTTGGTAGGATTCGTTTTCTTTTGCACGGAGAATTAAGATCGATTGTATAGCTAGAATGACGCGTATTTTCGCTACACTGTTGTAAAGTTTGACCTACATTCGACTGGAAGGTTCGGCCTGGGTAGCGACTTTTCTAGTGAACTCAAATATGACTTCAAAGCTGTGTAATGTACAAGTTGGCTATAGTTAGCAACATTTACGGAATGCACGGAATTTACGGAATGCACCTAGAAGTTGGTAAAAGATTGTAGGCAGATTTCTTTTTCGTGAATATTAATGAGTTTTGGCTATGTTTTCTTTACCGATTGGTTGAGTGTAGTTTGCGAGATTGTTCTTGAATGTATGTAATGGTATAAAAGGAGGTGTTAGCGAATTATGTGCGTACACTGTATGAGAGACACAGTGTGTCAAAGTATTGTGATTGCATTGTAGAGGGACAGTGTACCAAGGTGTGGATGCATTTGTGGATGCATTGTGCTGAGATTGCATCGTGAGAATAAAATATTGTTGGAACTGTTACTTCAGTGTGGTCTACAACCTTGTGCCACGTGTGACGAGTTGCAGCTGAGTAAAGGTTCTTTACAAAAACCCTACGTGAGTGCGTCTGGTGTGATTGTATCATACTACGACTACGACTACCACTTAACACTTTGAAAGGGCAGTTACAACACAATTTATTAAATCTTCGTGTGACAAGCCGATTTCAATATGAATGTCTCTCCTGTTCCAGCACCAACATCGTGAAGATGGTTTAGCCGTGATAGTTCAAGGTTAGTGTCTGATTATACTGGCGCCTTTTTAGGCGTCCAGCTAATCTGGCACTACCCTTGAACTATCACGGTCGCTTTACGCTACGCGGCGATTACAGTGTGCTGGGGGTGTTGGCCATATTTTGGAAGTGAAGAAATAAAAGAATGAACTGTCACTTGGCACTGATAATTCAAGGTTAGTGCCAGATTAGCTTGGCGCCTGATGGCGCCAAGCCAATCTGACTCTACCCTTGAATTGTGAGGGTCAATCCATCGCCTGCGACTGATACCCAGTCTTTAGGTGACTCCTCCAACATTTGGGGACTGCAGCCGTGAGGTGAAATGGGTTAAGCGGAACGAGAAATTCAAGGCTATCAGGCACCCATGATGATAAATACAGGGTATTTACCCGACCACATATAGTAATGCACCTTCGTGTTTGTGTATGTATGTTTCCCCTGCCTACTTCCTAAGTTCCGGAGAAAGACATGGGTTATATAAGAGACCTGATGCATCTTATTTGAAGATGCAAATGATCGTCTTATTCTATACCTGCGTATTTCTCTGTGGGCTGGCGATTGGGTGCCTGATAGGCGGGGGCAGGGGATCCCTCACTCCGCCATCTTCACTCTCCAGCGCGTCCAGAACAATGCTGCCCGCCTCGTCCTCAGAAAGAAAAAATCCGACCACATCACACCCCTGCTCAAACTCCTCCACTGGCTCCCAATCCCCCAACGCATCCAATACAAAGTTCTGTCTCTCTGCTACAAATCCCTGAACAACTGCGCTCCTGCCTATCTCTCTAACTTACTTCACCCCTACACACCTTCCCGCTCTCTCCGCTCTGCCTCCGACCCTCTCCGCCTCCACATCCCTCGCACCAAACTTAACACTTTCGGCCCCCGCTCCTTCTCCGTCTACGGTCCATCCACCTGGAACACTCTCCCACTCTCTCTCCGTCAGAAACACTCTCTCTCCTCCTTCCAGTCCGCCCTCAAAACTCACCTCTTTCAACAGTTTTAGCACTATATTACCACACTCCCCACCCCAAGCTGACCGTCGTAATGTATTTCACTGTTTGTGGTACGTGAGTCATTGTCTAAAGCGTGCGCATGCGTGCGCGAGTTGTGAGTGTGCGCTTAGAGTTATAATTATTATAAGATAAGCGCATTATAAATACCGTAATTATTAATTATTATTATTATTTGTCCAGCGCTGAGTAATTTGTTATACACAGCAATGTAACGATACATGTTTGCCTCGCGTTTTAGAATACTCATAGGCGGGGGCAGGGGATCTAACGCTGCTGAGTAATTCCCCTTGGTATGTGAACAAATATAATGTTTGCGGATTCACTAGATCACCGCCGCAGTCATCGTGCATTCTGCCTATTAAATGAAATTTTCAGCATGTCAATCGATTATACCCAAACGTGCATGTCGGACGTGTTATGTGTGGCAGTCTGTAATTATCTTTTATCATCAATTATGCAATAGTTGTTGTAATAGTGGTGAACTGAAAGGGATTAACACTTTGGCTGTGGTACTATTATAATTGTCCACTATTTTTTCAGCGTGTTTGTTGTGTTAGACTTTTATAATAAGACTCATCGATGTCTTAATAAATAAATTGTCATAAAAACCAAAAATCCCGTTTCCTGGATCTACGCGTACGCACGCACGCACGCACGCACACACACACACACGCACACACGCACGCGCGCACGCAAGATACACACACGCACACGCACGCGCGCGCGCGGACACACACACACACACACACACACACACACACACACACACACACACACACACAGTTGTAGAATATTTCAAATACCTGTGCAAAACGTGACACCCACTGAGCAGCATTACATTGTAAATTTCTGTCACGCGACAGTGGTGATACACATATGTTGTAGCAGCGATGTAATAAAACCCATTGATCACAAGGTCCTCGGACCCACGCCGGCCGCATATTTTACAAGAACTTGTGTTAATTTCTACGTGGTAAACAATGTCTACAATTTACGGGCGACACAAATCCTACACATTGTTTACCACGTAGAAATAAAGCGTTTACACGCCCTCAAGACAACTCAAATCCTCTGCTGACAGCCGCATTTTGCGTGTGCCTTTTTGTCCGTACCAAGTCTTTTGGCCAGCGGTCTTTTTCATATCTTGGGCCGCTGTACTGGAACGAACTCCCCTCCCATGTTCGCCACAGTGCTTCAAAAGACGTTTTTAAATCTGCGCTAAAAACACACCTTTTCCAACTCCATTACCCCAATGATTAATCATTGACTGCTGATGATTCTGTTGTAGTTTTGCTGTGGTGCCTGGAATGTGTGTGTGTGTGTGTGTGTGTGCGCGCGCACGTGTGTGTGTGTGTGTGCGCGCGCACGTGTGTGTGTATGTGTGTGTGTGTGTGTGTGTGTGTGTGTGTGTGTGTGTGTGTGTGTGTGTGTGTGTGTGTGCGTGTAATATTGTGTACATTTTTTTTGTAATTGTATTTTTGAAATTCGTAAGGCGCCTAGAGCTCTACCTGAGGTTAGGCGCCATAGAAATCATCATTATTATTATCATTACAGGTCACAGGACCTCTCCGCCTTTGTTGAATCATTAGTTGACAGCAGCAGTCGGGTCATGTGACCTCTAAACGATGAATTTCCGCTTAACCCATTTAGCCCCGACGCGTTACAGCAGGAGAAGGATCTACAGCAGGAGAAGGATCTACAGCAGGAGAAGGATCTACAATGGTAATTCAAGGGTAGCGCCAGATTAGCTTGGCGACTGATGGCGCCAAGCTAATCTGGCGGTACCCTTGAATTATCATGGTCGATCCATCTCCTGGAACTGGGAAACAGCTGTTGGGTGACACCTGTATAATTTAGCCTTGAGGCTGAATGGGATAACGTCTCTCTGCGCATGCGTGTCTCGAAGATTTTGTTATACTTGACTAGTAGCGTAAAAGTTTATCGCGAGAAGCGTGATTCCCTTTTCGAAAGATTCAAAGACTTTATTCATTTATGTCCTGTTCGGGTAGGAAGGAAAGACAAAAATCACAAGTTTGTTGCATATTCGCTGATACAAAATGACACAAACATTCATTGTCAAACGGTCGCTACTAATCAGTTGAAACAAGTTTTCAAATAACAGTGAACATTAGAAGACAGCTAAGACTAAAAGTGCAAAAGCAATGCACTCAGCAGATTGACTCAAAGTCCCTTTAGAATTACCTACAGCCCATCTTAGTTGTTTATAGTTCTTATAAGTTCCATTAAACCTCTTCTTCAACAGGATATACAGTTTTACAAATAGATATGAATATGGCTAATCTGTTTTCGTTGCGGCTCACTTGGCGGTCTTTGTTGTCATTATATATTTATTATGCTATAGGTTTATTTTGTCATTGCACAAGGAGGACGAAGGAGAGGAAGACAGAGGAAAAGATGGGAGGACAATATCTCAGAGTGGACAGGACTGAAGCTGCGCGAAACGCTAAGAATGGCAGAGAACAGAGAGGAATGGAGGGAGCTGGTTGCCAAGTCATCAGTGGTGCCCCAACGGTCGGCAAGACTACGGGATATAGATAGATAGATAGATAGATAGATAGGTTTATTTTGCTTCACTTACTTAGATGTGTGTGCACACTTAGTAGAATGACTGCTATACATATGAGTGTTTTGTTATTTTAGAGTCTGCTTGATTGTGATGCATGTACGTTTTATGTGTTGATCTTAATATGGACGCTCGACAGTTATGCCGCAAAAAAAAAAATCCTAATGTTTATGCATCTGGCAATAAAGTGTATCTTAACGTACGGAGCAGCTTACAAAACTTTACAACTTGCAACACATTTCGCAAGATTGAAGACAGTGTTTCTACACTTTAAAGACAAAAAAATTACATAATAATAATATTAAATAATACATAGTATTTATATGGCGCATTTCTCATATTTATAATGTAACTCAATGCGCTTCTTGCTATAATAGTAATAGATGTGATTACATACATCAAACCCGGACTTAGTTCTACGATACTGAACTCATTCAGCCCGGCGCACGTATTTCCCCAATTTTGGAGGCGTGATCTAACGACTATGCACCTGTTGCAGGAGATGGATCGACCATGATATTTGAAGGGTAGTGCCAGATTAGCTTGGCGCCGACAGGCGCCAAGCTAATCTGGCACTACCCTTCAAATATCATGGTCGATCCATCTCCTGCTGTAGTGCGTCAGGACTGAAAGGGATAACAGATATAAAACTTGTTCAAAGTCTTGAAAATTGTGGGACATAAGCTAAATAGACCTATTCACACCACCTCACACACGCTGTCTACAGTACCGGCGTCCGCGCGCACAAGGACAAGGTTAATTCATTCAAGGCGCCCCGCATCAGTAGCTGCGGAAGTGTCGTATAGCGTTGCCGCTGGCAACGCTATACGACACTTCCGCAGCTACTGATGCGGGGCGCTTTGATTGAGTTCAATTCCGAAGTCATGTGCCACAGTTTAGGCCAAAATAACACAATTTGACGCACAGCTAGAATCTCTTCGTCGGCAGGCTGGCATACATTTTCGTAAGCTCCTTTTGCATGTAAGCGGCTCACGAGAATCTATGCGGCCGCGGGGGTTCTAATGAAGACTTTCGGCTCTTGTTGAGACCAATTTGTATCGCTATTCCTTGGAGGTACGTGCCTTCGGGTCGTTGACAGAACAAATATTTCAGAAACCAAATATAGGCCTACGTATAGTGGCAGAAACGTGGTGAATAAAAGCACAGAGCTACAAAAGTTCTTTATGATTTCCAAGCTGAATGGGACAGTTAGACTTTGATAGAGTTGGGGATCCTGGCGGGATTCAGATAATCGTAGTACAGCTGCTGAGGCCTCGCGCCGTTGATGACGGACTTGTTCCTCTGCTCAATTTTCTCTCTGATCTCCTCCAGTTCCTCCCGGAAACGTGCGATGCATGCTTTGACCTTTGTGTCGACCTCTTTATCCATGTAGTCATCAAGGCCCGTCCCCAGTGAGTCCTTTTCCTCGCGCGAGCTCAGAAGCTGGGTCACTTGCATTGTGTGCAGCAAGATGTCACTTTTCCCCAGGCACTTGAGCACTTCCTCCTCTGTCAGCGTTTCCTGAGCGTTGGAAGGTGGGCTGCCCTGTTTGGAGCGGAAACGTATGCTGGTGTGAGATTTTGGACATAAGGCTCTAAGCGTTCAAATAACACAGCGGCAAACATCTGAATTTAAACCTGTGCCTGTCGGTAGTGTTTTTTTGTTTGTTTTGTTTTGTTTTGTTTTTTTTTTTGTCGGGATGATTCCTTCAGGAATCATGGCGACAAAAAGCACTACCGACAGCCAAAAGCTAATTTCTGCTACTTCAGTAATATCAGAGTTGACAACTGACGAGGGAAACATTTCTTAACGCCTCATCGAAACGTCTTTGTTTGTGTGTTTTTTATTTTTTTATTTTTATCAAGCTAACAAGCGTGGAAGGGAAGGGGAGGGAGAAGAGAATGGAAAGTAAGGGATGGTGTCGTTTGATATCAGGAAATATTTGCCACACAGAACTTTGGACACCCCCACTAAAGGTAATGATGCTCCCTGCACAATGCCTCTTAACCCTCTTCACCCCACGGCCGCATTTTCAAACTTTTGGAGGCGTTGTCTTACGACTATGTACCAGTTGTAGGAGATGGATTGATCATGATAATTCAAGGGTAGTGCCAGATGAGCTTGGCGCCTAAAGGCGCCAAGCTCATCTGGCACTACCCTTGAATTATCATGACCAATCCATCTCCTGCTGCAGGGTACCGGGGCTAAAAGGGTTAAGTATAATAGTATTCCTTGATGTGACACAGGACAGCAATGATAAAGGGGTACACGCACCCTGAGATAGCCAGGGTAGTTGGGTGGAAACCCGTACTGGTCGTACTGAGCAAAGTTGACCGCCGCGTGCTGAACGCTTGCAGTGAAGATGATGCACGTGACCATCATCACGAGCTCGTCACGCGCCACCAGCTCGCCTCCATTTGGAACGCCCTTGATCTTGTAATCGTTGGCCAGGGTGTGGGCCCACTCTTGGATCTCCCAGTCGCCGCAAAGAAGGGCGTCATCACTGTAGTAGGTCTCGATGTATTGTTTTGCATAATTCTGTGCACCGCACAGAAACATTTCATTTGTTAATAATAATAATAATAATAATAATAATAATAATAATAATAATAATAATAATAATAATAATAATAATAATAATACCGGTTATTATGTAGGCGCTTCTTCCCAATTCTGCGAATCGGCTCAAAGCGCCGCGAACTGCACCCAACACGCACGCTCACGTGACACACACGCATTCACTCTGAAGGCAAACACAGTACAAGACAAAACGCAGGACATTCACGTGGTGCGAAGGGTCAGCTCAGCGACTGAGGTTTCGGAAATTTTGATCGCTTGTATTTTAAATTTATAAAGTGGCCTGAAACCGGTACCACGTTAGAGGGGGAGGAAGAGCCGGAGTACCCGGAGAAAGAAGCCCCGACGGTCCGCCCGAATTAACGGTGACACTTGCTAGAGGAGAAAAGTCCGACCCGGTATCGAACCTCGCACCTTTAGCATTGGTGGTAGCCGCCTTAACCACTGCGCCACGGACCGCCCTTTGGCTGTTGGTAGCGCGTTAACCCTTTGGCTGTTGGTAGCGCGTTTTGTCATGTTGATTCCTGCAGGAATCATCGCAACCAAGCGCGCAACCGACACTAAAAGAGTTAAAGGGAAGAATTAATGAAACATGCTAATTAATGAAACATGCTAATTAATGAAACATGCTAATTAATGAAACATGCTGTGGAAAAACACAAAACAGTTTAACTCATTCACTGCTCGCGGTTAAAAAATGTTACTGAAACCATCACAGAGTTACTGCTGGACCATGAGAGTTCAAGGGTGGTGCCAGAACAGCTTGGTGCCTACTGGTGTCACGCTACTCTGGCAATACCCCTGCACTATAATGGTCAAGGCACACGGCTATGAAAGAATCGAATAAGAAACAATTAGTTCTCATAAATAATAATGATGAGTACTTGTATAGCGCCTAACCTCAGATTAGAGCTCTAGGTGCTTAACAAAAACTAATTGTACAAAAATAACTAATTACAAAAACGCAATTTACAAAAAGTACTAAAACAAAATACAACGCACTCATAAGCCACCCCACCAATCGAGAGGGCTCTTTGCCTCTTGCAGCTGGGTGGGGTTTACTGTGTGCCGACTTTGAAAGGGTTAATGCTTTCGGGAGAAACGCCATTTTCATTGCTATTAGAGAAAATAGCAAGCCTCAGGATCTGATCATGTATACAAACGGCTCCGTCACAGACAGCCAGTCAGGCTGGGGCTTCACAGCCAAAGGAAAAGGCAGCACCATACACGAAGACAGTGCAGCCTGCACAGCCAAGACCTCAGCCATAAAATATGTCCATAATTTATATGGACGCGACATGGAGCGAACGCGGAGGCGAAAGCGACAAATGGTCGAGAACATAGACATCAAGTATGAGTGTTTCAATACTTCTCCATATGAGCTTTCCGACAGAGGTACGAAAGAGGAGCGGCAAGTGCCAGCAACACGACAAGATGTTATCTCCGCAAGGAGCGAAAAAACAGCGAATCCGCCCTGATTCCACAGCGAAAGGAGCGTAGGAAACACGCGAAGCGTTTTCCCGCCTGCCGCTGAGCTACCTTTTTTTTTAGTAGTGTTTCCGATGATTCCAAACAAATGTCGCATTTCTTTTGCTCGTCAGTATATATGAAAACGGTATAGCATAACAATGGAGGTGTAGGCGGTGACTCGCGCATTGAAATGGATTGCTACGCTGGATGACAGCCAGATCAATCAGGCCATCATTTTCCACAGACTCAAAATGCCTGCTGCCAAAAATAATCGAATGGAAAATGGAAAACTCAGACTGGCACTGGGCAATGGCCAACATACAACTCCGCTTTTCGATTTTTCGGCCCCTTAAAGGAAGGTCTAGTGCCGGGGCTTTTGTATGAGGTTGAAGGTCCGAAACAAAAAGTTGGACCCCCCACCATTCCCCCCCCCCAGCCCCCCCTCTAGGTAATTGATCCGCCCTGAACTACGAAGACATCTGTTGAGCTACTGTCCAGGTCATGCTGAACGGATTGCACGGCAATATTCGAGTGAACACCCTCGCTGGCAAGACTGAAATCAAACAGGGCGCATGGATAACTCATTTTGCCAGCGACACACCAGAGCAAGACATGGATCGACCATGCTAGTTTAAGCGTGATGGCAGAATAGCTTGGCGCCTTTAGGCGCCAAGCTATTCTGCCACCACCCTTGAACTATCATGGTCGATCTGTCTCCTGAATTGTAATGCAGTCATCAGAGGATAACTCCAAAATGTGGGTGTTTCTTACCTCGGGCACAATGAGTTAAACAGATCAGACGTGGTGAGAAAGCTGAGAGAGCGTTCCAGGAACAGAGCCAATGGCACCACTCAATCGATGACTTTAGCAGAGGTGTGGAGAAAGGCAGCGGGGGCTAGATAGACTTGAAAGGACCAATATTGACATGATATTGAAAGGAATTCTGGGAAGACTTCTAATGGGTTGGGTGCAGCGCGTATGGGCTTTTCCAAGGGCAAAGATCCTTTCTTGAAACAACTGCGCTAAACCGGAGTGAACTGTGAACTGTCAATTTGTTCAACACTGCCCTTATCTAGCAAAAGCCACTATGTCCATGCTTGTGAAAAGGGTAAATCTCAAGTCATTAAAATTTAAAATCACGCTTCTCACACATACGAAGGGGAATTACTCAGCGCTGGAGAGACAAACAGTTAGATCCCCTGCCCCCGCCTATCAGGCATCCAATCGCCAGCCCACAGAGAAATACGCAGGTATAGAACCAAAGACGATCATCTACATCCTCTACATCTACATCTACATGAGGATGTAGATGATCGTCTTGCTCTATACCTGCGTATTTCTCTGTGGGCTGGCGATTGGATGCCTGATAGGCGGGGGCAAGGGATCTAACTGTTTGTCTCTCAAGCGCTGAGTAATTCCCCTTGGTATGTGTACAGTTCTGCCAGTGCTAGCCTCACCTATCTGGTTTGTGAGACGCTTCTCACAAACGCAGATATATTGACAGAATAAAGTGACGGCAAAACAACTACTCATCTTTCAACTACGATACCAGAAACTGAATTTTTGTCCATTACCGGTTTGATCTGCGCATAAAAAGCACCGGAACTGAGTCGTTGAATAAAATTGCAGTGGGTACGAATAAACACTGGGTAATTTATGCCCTGTTTTGACAAAGGTTAGCCTGTCCATTGTACGAAGAGATACTGTCAATGTATTTCAATAAATTCCCAGCACGCAAAAGGCCATCGGCACTTCGGTCCGATGGCCTTTGCGTACAGGATTAAAAACCACCCAACCGTACCCTCTGGCAAGACACGGGCATACCTGGATAGCCAAATACAGCGCCATAGCGTCGTCCCGGTACAGATACTTGTCCTTCAGAACGTTCTCATCGTCCAGTCCGCGCTCCAGCAGAGCTTGTGGCAGAGTCCCCTCCACGTCCATCCTCCAGTTGCTGAGCACGCTCTTACCCAGCTCTAGACCGTTCTCAGCGCCGATGTTCACTATCTGGAAGATTAACAGGAAACTCATTTCAAAGTCTGGACAAAGCACAAATCAGAATTAGCCTCCCCAATGCGCAAAAGGCCATCGGGCCGACGTCGGCCGCCGTTACCCCGCGCACGTCCGTGCGCGGGCCAACTGCGTCCGACGTCGGCCCGATGGCCTTTTGCGCATTGGGTCTTTACTTGACGGGAAAAAAACATTAAGACGATACAACTGCGAGAGGCAAATTGTCATAAGCCGTGTCAACCACGCGGCACACGCAGCAAAAATCAAACCAGTTTGATGCAAGTGTTCATAACCTGCATGTCAGATGTCAACTTTGTGTCCTAGATCACAGACCGGCTCACATCTGTAAGGTCCAGAATCACAAGGCAGCATGCTGTCACTAAATGTTTCTTTGTTACTAGCGCACAAAGCAGTCTAGAAATGTAGTTCAGCGAACAATGCCACTGCTGTGCTTCTTGGGTCAATATTTCTGTCGGTAGTGGGTACTGTCGCGGTGCTTCTTGCAAGAATCACCGCTTCAAAAACCGATACCGACAGCCAGAGGGTTAAATGGGTCCTTTTCCGCTTGCAGTGGCTCAGGGCGCACCTAATGTGGGATTTCTGCAATCGCCCGCCCAGATTTCGCTCTTGCAGACCTGAGTTGTTTGTAAATACCACCCGCTGATCGCGTGACCAAAAGGCAAAGTGGGTGGTAGAAGAAGTGAAAAGATAGGAGACGAATGCATCCCGTGCCTGTTTTGACGGGAGCTAAATATCGAATTTCAAGAGAATGGTGCAAACATTTACGGAATAACGTGCCGGGCAACAGTCTTTCTCCCAAGTGGGCATTTCTCTTCAACGAGCTCCAGTCTCAACTCACTGTGCCCGAGGTACGAAATACCCACATTTGGGGGTTATCCTCTGAGGGCTGCATTACAATTCAGGAGACAGATCGACCATGATAGTTCAAGGGTGGGGGCAGAATAGCTTGGCGCCTACAGGCGCCAAGCTATTCTGCCACCACCCTTGAACTATAATGGTCGGGCCATATCTTGCTGTGGTGTGTGGCGGGCAGGATGAGCTAATGCCTTCGGAGGCTGTCTCCTAAGATTTATGAAGATTAGAAAGGCCTAAAGGCTTACAATTTCAAGCGTGTAAGTACACGAACGCACGCACATACTCACCTACATACGTGTATACACGCTGTCCTTGTAAACCCTTCACGATTGTTTTGAAAATATTTGTGAACTCAACGCCAAACAGCCCCAGCCTTCGACGGAACAACAATACAAAGCGGCCTCAGCAAGAGGCATAGATCCTCATGAGCCCCCGCAACTGGGGGGGGGGTGAATGAGGATCTGTGCTTCCTGCAGTCGGGTGGTGTTCACGATTCCTCAGCAGCGAAGGGATTAAACGATGATTACAAAATACCGCACCCGATCAATGTCTCCACCGGGCTTGAGCAGTGTGCTGTCTGCTTCCCAGTTAATTGCCAAGGTGCCAACAAAGTGCGGGGCCAGCAGACGGAAGATGGGGTGGGAAACATGCAGGTGTCGGTGTGTGGCCAGGCAGAACCCTTCCGACACCAGGTGGGTCAGCATCAGGTGGCTCGTGGTCTCGTGGTAGCAGGCCTCGGCGCAGTTGTACCTAAACACGTTAACACACTCATAGTAAAAGGATGCAGGCTGCGTGTGTGAATTGTTTGTCAACTCAACGTCAAAGATCATCGGACGTCAAAGAAACATAGATACAGCGTGGTTTCAGTAAGGGCATAAAGCCTCATGAGCCCCCGCAACTGTTGGGGCTCATTAGGAGGGTAGCCTCTTGCAGTTGGGCGGTGTTCAAGTTTTCTCGTCAGTGAAGGGTTAATGTCATCAGTTAGAACGCCGAAACTGAACATTTTTGCTGTTAATTCCGCAATTTAATTCCTGCAGAAATCTTCGCGACATGAACCGTTATGGACAGCCAATGGATGACGCTCGTTTCTCACACACCACTTTCTTTGCTGTGGAAAAGCTTTGAGCGGAAAAGCTGTATCACACATAGGTCCTGCTGCGTGAACGGCCAAGTGTGCACACAATTGTCTTGTAGAAATTCTGGTCAACAGAAAGGTATGGGGGCATGCTATTTTGAAACTTGACCTAATTTTAGCTCATGTGTGATGACATCATTCATAGTGACGACTGGCACTCCGACGTCATTATTGCGCTATTACCTCATCGTGTGGGAACATTTGTCTGGCATCCAAAATATTGACATCACATTACAAAGTAAATTACGTCAAGATCTTTGCCAAGACACAATGGCGGCCGTTCTGGGACTAGGTGTTTGCCGAAAACCAACCCGCATCGGAGTTTTGCAAAGAAAAAGGTGAGTAAGAACTAGATTTTCACATCGGTGTTTAGGTGATATTGAGAATCTCACTCTCATGGTCTTAAAAACTTATCTTTGCTGCTTTCGCTCGTAGGATAAGGTTTTAAAACCACTCGAGTGAGATTCTCAGTATTGCCTAAACACCGATGTAAGAATCTATAAATATAACTTCAACATTCATTATTGTAAAA
Source organism: Semisulcospira habei (assembly GCA_036245525.1). Taxonomy (NCBI): domain Eukaryota; kingdom Metazoa; phylum Mollusca; class Gastropoda; family Semisulcospiridae; genus Semisulcospira; species Semisulcospira habei. The sequence continues at coordinate 5,482,622 of BTPG01000008.1, read as the reverse complement.
ATAATCTGGCTTCGTGCGTATTTTTCCCTATACATAATACAGCCTCAACGTCTTTACGTTAACAGCTGGACCCCAAGTATCACAAGAAATGTGTGTCTTATCCAAAGGAGTGTGCAGGTTACAAGTTTAACTCATTCAGCCCGACGGCCGTAATTTCCCAGATTTTGGAGGCGTCATCTAATGACTATGCACCAGTCGCATGAGATGGATCGACCATGGTAATTCAAGGGCAGTGCCAGATTAGCTTGGAGCCGACAGGCGCCAAGCTAATCTGGCACTACCCTTGAATTATCATGGTCGACCCATTTTCTGCTGTAGTGCGTCAGGGCTGAATGGGTACCACAAAGCAACAAGCCATGAGCACGAGTACAACTCGCACATTAAAAATGACGGCCAAATCAGTTCCAGCCCTGCAGCTTCTCCGCCAGTACCTCTGCTATGTAGGTGAGGCTGGAGAGTATTTAACTCATTCAAGGCGCCCTGCATTAACACATTCGAGACATGCGTCTCGAATGAATTGACAGCTATGGAAGTGTCGTATAGCGTTGCCGTTGATGTGGGCCGCCTTGAATGAGTCAAGAAGATTTCGGAAGGGAATATTAAGAGTTTTCCACTAGCCTCAACCCAATAGCATCACACGAGTAGCAGAAACAATTAGTTCCGAACGAACATCCTTCAAAGATGATATTCAGCACGTGAAACATGAGTGAAAATGATCTAACCACATCTTGACCAAGGTCCAGGTGTAATGGCGTTCTGCGTCACCAGGTGCAGGGCGCAAGAACACGGGATTGGGTTGAGGGTCAGTTTTAGCAGCTGTCTCCTGATGTGGGAACATTCGGATGGCCACAGGCAGAAGGTCATCTTCTCCAGAGTGGAAGAACAACGCAACAGGTGATGGTACCACCCGGCCCTCCATGCCGCTGTAAGAAAATCGTTAACACGATTTTATCGTGACCTGACTATACATTTCAACAAAAATGAATTGTATTGTTCATTTCAGAGCAATACAGCAGAACTCATTAACTCATTCGAGACGAACAGCATCCTGATGCACGGTTTAAGCCGCGTATCCGGATGCCGTTCGTCTCGAATGAGTTAAAGTGAAATCGCACTCTACCCGTCCGATATCACTTGACCTCCTAGCCTTGACCTTCCTTTTCATAAAGCAAAGCAAACTTTTTATGAAAGAAATAGATAAAATGATATAGCTTTCCTTCAGGTGAAATTATAAAATAAAGTGATTACTATCTAGCAAACTGAGAAAAAATAGAAAGCTGAAAAGCGTTGTTTCCTTAAAACAGCACAATCAGTGGAGGTTAATATGATGGATCAAGCCCCGCACAGGCTTAGGCCTACACATCATAAACAAATATTGCCACAATCCTTCTGCGAATGAAGATAAGTAGCGGCTAATCTCTGTTTGTTTGTTTGTATAATTTGACAAAGGGTATTTACCCGAAATATTAATAAATTGTGTTGTACCCGTCTTTTCTAAGCGTGTTTCTTTCTCCGTTGGGTACTTCTCTACACTTCATAGCTTCAGCCTGTGGCCTCACACACGGCATAGCATACTTGATCAAAAGAAGCACGGTCTATCAGACATCATATTCATGTTGTCTTTGCTGTTTATGAACAATCAAGAAGTTTTAGTTTTAGGGTTGTTGTTGTTTTTTCGAAAAAAAAGTTGAGTTAACTGTTTTAAAAAATAACTCCGAAAAAGTGGTGCCGAAAATTACAATTTCATTCTAATCGTACCCGACAGCCGAAACAAGCTGTAGGCTTGTGTAAATACAGTTTTGAAAAGAAAAAAAAACCATGCGGGTATTAATGAGAAGACTGTCATTTTCGTAAAAGCACATCCAGTTGTTTTCAGAATAATCCCAAATATTTCCAAACAAGTTTGAAAAACGTCATAATCCTTTTTTCAAAATAATGAATTATCACTTTAAAAAAAGTTAAAGCGGTACAATGCTGGTTATCAAACTCATTCAATGCTTCCTTTAACCTAGCTGAATGCAAAATATCTATTAAAAATAAGAAAAAAAATACGGACTCCAGTGTGGATCAACTGGTTTTTGTGAAATGGCCATTTTCTCGCAAATATGTATCTTAATCACAAAATTTAAAAAAAGCTGCCTCGAGATTATTCTTTTAGTGACAATATCTTAAATTGTTTAGAGCTTGTCCGTCTTCAAATGCGGGCTCTAGTTGCTGTCACACACACACACACACACACACACACACACACACACACACACACACACACACACACACACACACACACGGCACCTGGCGCCAAACGTACGTTCTACAGCAAGGTTTGCGTAGCTAGACGTGAGGTCATTTTCATCATGTTACGTCTTTGCCAAAATGTCGGGCCCGCACGCCCTAAACGTCATATGCATACTCTAATACGCGCTCCGATTAGTCCCATTTCAAAGTTGTTCCTATTTTTAAATAGGATCAACAAAACAAAACAAAAAAACAACAGAATAAACAACGAAATAAAGGCAACCGAACGAAAAGAAAAAATGAAACAGTACTGTTTGTACGGAACCAAGCATCTCAGGTCGCACACGAAGAGCCTCTTCTGTTCGATGGCCTCTTGCACTGTCATGCCCTCCAGCAAGTTCCTGTCCTTGTCCTCCAGGTCGGCCTGGCAGTCGCCTAGTGCCTCTGGTAGTTTCGTGCACAGGCAGATAATGGTGGGATCCACGCCAGTCAGCCGCTGTTGGCCGAACCACTGTTCAGTTTGGAAGTAGCGGATGCTGTGCGGTACGTAAAAGGTTTCTAGCGGTTCACTGTGCAGACGGAAACAAAAGTCCTGTCAGACCTAGCAAGATGGTACCCCAGCCCGAAGTTGTTCCTATTTTCAAGCTTATCCTTCTGATTCATCTCCTTCTGCTCTAACCCACCCTTTGATCCATACACACTGGTACACAGACATAAAGACAGACACACGGCGATTCTCGCCATTCGTAAGCTCCTGTGGTCTGGCGTAGCAATAGCTATTCTGTAGAAGAATAATAGCACGCGCAGCAAATCGACGTCACATCAAGCTTCACGGCATGGCGCCGTGTTCATAGTGACAACCCGAAGTTATACGTCACTCATCGCAGTACTAACGTTTTACGTATTAGTAGAACAAACTTTACATTACAATTTTCTTGCTGAGTATCACACCTAGGGCTTACAGGTCACAATTTGACCTAATCCTACCCCAGAGCCGGGACAAACAGCAGGCTTATGTAAACACTGTTTATGAAAAATCATGCGGGTATTAAAGACAATTGTTTTTCGTAAAAGAAATTTTTAAGTTATGTTAGCTGTTTCACAAATAACTCTGAAAAAGTGGTGCAGAAAATTGTCTGATTTTCCCACCGAGGGCATATAGGTCACAATTGACCTAATCGTACTCGACAGCCGAGACAAATTGTGATCTCATGTAAATACCGTATTATATTATGAAAAATCATGCGATTATTAATGAGAAGATTGCTTTTTTTCGTAAAAAAATTAAATTGTTTTAAGATTAATCCCAAATAATTCGTGAAATTAATCCCAAACGCGTGAAAATATTTCATTATCACACAAAATGTTCAAGAGGTACAATGCTGGTTAACGAACTCATTCAATGTCTTCCTTTNATGTAGCAAAATATCTAGTAACTTACTTACTTACTTACGCCTGTCACCCCTACCCGGGTATAGGCCGTCGACGAGAGACCTCCAGCGACTCCTGTCCTGTGCTTCTCCTTCGATTTTACTCCAGGTGGTTCCCAGTCTCTTGATGTCTGCTTGGAGGTCTAAACGCCAGGAGTTTCTCGGACTACCTCTTTTCGTCTTTCCCTGGGGATTCCATGACAATGCCTGCCTAGTTATACTGGAAGCTGGCTTTCTCAGACTGTGACCAATCCATCCCCATCTTCTTCGCCCAATTTCATTCTCTGCTGTTATCTGCCCTGTTCTCTCCCAGAGTCTGATGTTGCTGATCTTCTCTGGCCAGTGGATTTTCAAAATTCTTCTGAGGCAACTGTTTATGAAGATCTGTACTCTGTTTACAGTGGTTTTTGTCAATCTCCAAGTCTCTGCTCCATATAGGAGAACTGTTTTTACGTTGGAGTTGAAAATCCGGACTTTGGTGTTTTGTGACAGCTCTCTGGAACTCCACACTTTTTTCAACTGGAGAAAGGCTGCTCTGGCTTTACCGATTCGTGCTCTAACATCTGCATCAGTGCCGCCTTTTTTTGTCTATGATGCTCCCGAGATAGGTGAAGGACTCCACCTCCTCCAACGGGGTGCCAGCAAGCAAGACTGGTTCTTCCCTGTTTGCGTTCAGCCTCATTGTATTTGTTTTCTGTTTGTGGATGGTGAGGCCCACAGCTTGACGACCTCGATTTTGCAGAGGACTTGGCATTACTGTCCCACACGCATCAACAAATGCAGGACAAGACCACGAGGCTTGCTGACATCTCGTCCCAAGTGGGCCTCACCATCCACAAAATATCTAGTAAACAAAAGAATAATTACGGACTCCAGTGTGGATCAACCGGTTTTTGTGGAACGGCCATTTTCTCGCCAGTGAGCATCTTAATATAAACAAAATCAAAAGAACTGCCTCGTGATTATTCCAATATCATACAACTTCAAGTTTGTCCGTCCTCAAACGCGGGCTCTAGTCGCTGTCACACACACACACACACATACACACACACACACACACACACACACACACACACACACACACACACATACTCACACACACACACACACACACACACACACACACACACACACACACACACACGCACACACACATACACACACGCGCGGTGTTTGGCTCCAAAAAGACGTTCTCCAGCAAGGTTTGCGTAGTTAGACGTGACGTCATGTTCATCTTGTTATTTCTTTGTCAGAATTTCTGCCCTTCACGCCAAAAACGTCACGTGCATGGTCCGGAATGCGCATCGACGAGCCCCATTTCAAAGTTGTTCCTATTTTCAAATAAGAACAACAACAATGAGGTGCTTGTCTTGACAGGGTAAGTGCGCGGATTTACAGACAAGCCACAGAAATATTTGGAATTACTTAAGTGTTTCCGATGATTCAAATAACGAGGCATTTCTTTGGCTCTTCAGTATAGTTGTAACCATTTCCCTGTCCCGGATTCAGCGAACACCACCCACAAATACAGGAGATATAGGTTTCTATGAACCCATGGATGGTGGGGGGGGGGGATGAGGGACGGGGAGGGGGAGGGGGGTAGGAGGGTTGGGGGAAGAAGGGGGGAGGAGGGGGTAATCAATCTGTTTACTTGCTAATTTCTTTCATATCTGTTCACGTGGGGCATACTTTCTAGTTATCGGCGATTAATGTGTAGTGCCTCCATTGACTTGACTCTTAACGGTTGTCAGAAGGGACTGAACATGTCTATGTCAAACAGTCAAAGAGCAGAGGGTGAAGACTTATAAACAATTTAACCCATTTAGCTCTAAGGTTGCATTCTGGACGTGACACCGAAACACTATGTACCAGATGCAGGAGATGGATCGAACATGATAATTCAAGGGTAGTGCCAGATTTGCTTTGTTCCTCCTGCTGTAGTACGTTGGGACTAAGCGGAACAAAGTTATAGTGCAGACTTTCGTTCTAAGTGCAGTACCTGCCGAGTTCATGTTCCTGCGTGTGGACGTAGAGCCTGCGGAGATCGGCAAACTTGGTGATGGTGTAGAAGAAACTCTTGACATACTCCAGATCCTCCGCTGCCTTTTCTTTGACAAGTCTCGATGCAAGGAATAGTTCCTGTAATTGAAACCACGATCATTGGCATGGAATTGTTTTTCTTGCTGTTTACACTGTTTCGTTACTCGACTACCGTGCTCGCCACAACAAGTCAAGGAACGTTTGGGAAAATTTGCATTACTCAGACCGAGACCAATGTTGTTCTGTGAATTGTAAGGCATGATTGCTTATGACGGATTAAAGTGGGCATAGCTAAACATTCTATCTTAACTCACTCGAGACGTGCCGCCTCCGAATACGCGGCACAAGTCGCGTATACGGCGGCGGCACGTCTCGAAAAAGTTAAACACACACCTTGACATTGTGCCAAGAACAACAAAAGTTATTGTGCTCGAACACAAACTGTTGCCTCGTTCAGGCATTTTCAATGAATATTTCATGCTGCCCAGTGTGGGACGCACTTTGACGAATTTCTGCTTTCTCAGTATAGCCAGTTTACTGGACTAGACGGCTGTAACATGTGTCAGTTTGAAGGTGACACATCTGGAAATTACAGTGAATGGAAAGCTGCACATCAACGGTAGTGTTCCTTGACCTCTTTATGACTTGTCTATATTATTTAAAGCACATTTTATCCTTCAGTTTTACTTTTATAACTCTGAATAAATCATTAGGCAGAGGAAAGGCAATGCAAGTAAATTAACTCTTTCCAAGCACCCCGTATCAACAGCTGCGAAAGTCAAGTGTAGCGTTGCCGACGGCAACGCAATACAACATTTCCGCAGCTGTCGATGCGTGACACCTATCAACATGTGTGCTGGTCTGTGATCTTGGATCTTATGGACTAGATCCACAATGTCCCAAATCACAGGCCAGTGTGCAAAGACATCAGGCCGACGTGGGTAGACCAGTACAGCTGATGTAGTGCTGATCATAATTATGGAGAGCGTGTGAATATATGACAGCTGATGTAGTGCTAATCATATGGAGAGCGTGTGAATATATGACAGCTGATGTAGAGCTGATCATAATTATGGAGAGCGTGTGAATATATGACAGCTGATGTAGTGCTAATCATATGGAGAGCGTGTGAATATATGACAGCTGATGTAGAGCTGATCATATGGAGAGCGTGTGAATATATGACATCTGATGTAGAGCTGATCATATGGAGAGCGTGTGAATATATGACAGCTGATGTAGTGCTAATCATATGGAGAGCGTGTGAATATATGACAGCTGATGTAGTGCTAATCATATGGAGAGCGTGTGAATATATGACAGCTGATGTAGTGCTGATCATATGGAGAGCGTGTGAATATATGACAGCTGATGTAGTGCTGATCATATGGAGAGCGTGTGAATATATGACAGCTGATGTAGTGCTGATCATATGGAGAGCGTGTGAATATATTATGTACGTACGTATGACAAAGAAAAATCTTCTGACAAACTGTTCACTCTGACTGGAAAAGTGAGCTGCCCTGTATTAGGGTCATGTCGCAGCGCGTACTTTGCTCTCGCGATTTCAAGGTCTTGTTGACGTATAGCAGGGTCATCATCCTTCTGAGGGAGACGTGCTGGGGTGTCTGGACACAAAACAGCCATGGTGCGGTGTACGGGAAACTTGTCGCTCTGTAAAAATATGTGCTGTTTATGTGATGATTTGGCAAACTCCACAGAGGCGAAAAGCGAGGTTTGTGTTGTAATACATATACTAATCTCATTTTTAATAATAATAAAAATAAGTACGGTATTTATAATGCGCTTATATTATAGTAATTATAACTCTAAGCGCGCACTCACAACTCGCGCACCATGTGCACGCTTTTGACAATGACTCACGTACCACAAATACATTACGACACTCAGCTTGGGGTGGGGGGAGTGTGGTGATGTTATAGTGCTAGAGCTGTTGAAAGAGGTGAGTTTTGAGGGCGGACTGGAAGGAGGAGAGAGAGAGTGCTTAGGACGGAGAGAGAGTGGGATAGTGTTTCAGGTGGATAGACCGTAGACGGAGAAGGAGCGGGGGCCGAAAGTGCTGAGTTTGGTGCGGGGGATGTGGAGGCGGAGAGGGTCGTAGGTGGATCGGAGGGAGCGGGAAGGAGTGTAGTGGTGAAGTAAGTTGGAGAGATAGGCAGAAGCTTAGTTGTTAAGGGATTTGTAGCAGAGAGACAGAATCTTGTATTGGATGCGTTGGAGGATGGGGAGCCAGTGAAGGAGTTTGAGCAGGGGAGTGATGTGGTCGGATTTCTTCTTTCTGAGGACGAGGCGGGCAGCGTTGTTCTGGACGCGCTGGAGAGTGAAAGTGGTGGAGTAACAGAGGCCGGAAAGGAAAGAGTTGCAATAGTCGATGCGAGATAAGACGAGAGAGACAGCAAGTTTGGTGGCAGCTTCGGAGGTGGAAATAGCATGCCTGGGCCATGGCGAAGACAAAACTGGTCATGGAAAGAGAGGAATCGAGGATAACGCCGAGGTTCTTGGCCGAGTCAGAGAGGGGGATGGGGGTGCTGTCGAGTTTGAAGGTGGAGAGAGGCAGGGAGCTGGGAGAGTTTCTGGCGAGTGCCTACCAGAATGGCTTCCGTTTTGTCGTCATTCAGTTTAAGTTTGTTTGCTGTCATCCAGTGTTTCACATCTTCGTAGCAGTCAGCCGTGCGAGTCAGTAGTGACTGAGTGTTGTCGAGTTTGTCTTTGTCTAGTAGTTGTGAGTCGTCAGCGTAGAGGTGGTGGTGTACGAGATGAGACTGGATGATGTTGGACAGGGGAGAAGTGTAGAGTGTGAAAAGAACCGGGCCCAGGACGGACCCCTGTGGAACTCCGCAGAAGAGCCTGACTGGGTTAGAAGAGACGCCGTCGATGGTGACGGACTGCTGTCTGTCGGAGAGGTAGGAGAGAAACCAGGAGTGAGCAGAGTCAGTGATGCCAAAGGAGTGGTGAAGGCGGTGGAAGAGGATAGAGTGATCTATAGTGTCGAAGGCGGCATAGAGATCGAGTAGCGTATGAAGGGAGGTGTTGCCCGAGTCGGTGGAGAAGAGCAGATCGTTCAGGATATGTAGAAGGGCTGTTTCAGTGCTGTGATGTTTGCCGGTAGCCAGACTGGAAGGGACTGAGGAGATTGTTGTCGGCGAGGTGAAGGTTGAACTGGTTGAGAACAACCTTCTCAAGAAGCTTGGACAGGAAAGAGAGATTGGAGACTGGGCGATAGTTCTTGAGTTCGTTTGGGTCGAGGTTGTGTTTTTGAGGAGAGGACGGACGATGGCGGACTTGAAGATATCGGGGACAGAGTCATTCTCTAGAGATTGTTGATGATGTCGGTAATGAAAGGCAAAAGTTTTGGAAGGCCGTCCCGGTAGAGAGAAGCCGGGAGAGGGTGTAGTTCACAGGTTTTGAAAGGCATAGACTTTATGGTCTTGAGAACTTCATCCTAAGAGATATAAAATGAAATGAAATGGAAATGAAACTTTATTTTTTAAGGATAAAAGAATAGGTGCACAGACCTTTTTTTCATTCTTGTCCTTGCTACAATGAACTACAGCGAAAAAGAAAAATACACACACACACACACACACACACACACACACACACACACACACACACACACACACACACACACACGAACACACACAAACACACACATACATACACACACACACACACACACGCACACACACACACACACACACACACACACACACACACACACACACACACACACCTACCCACTACACGCTCTCATACCATCAATAGAGGATCTCCGTAAATCAAAAGCAGGGCACCAAGGTAAGCGTGCATACGTGACGAAAACAACAGATAAAACGCCCGGACAAACATGCGCTATCACGATGCCTGTCCGGGCCGCAAGCCCACCGCTGTCGCCAAAACACACGTAAACCTGACCCGCCTGATTCCCGAACAACCTCGATTAGGTATTACTGACATTCATTTTATGCACAGCAGCTACATTATGTCAACGTACATAAACATCGCCAAAATCGAATAAACTGAACATAAAATACAAAATAATTATCAACATTAAGTCAAAAGTATTGATTATCAATCTATTAACTTCCTCTTAAACACATTCACACACATAAACGCACACATACACATGTTTAATGAATAGTCAAAACGCAGTGCACTTTGTTAAGCGGCTCATTTAAGTGCCGGAAAAGCCTTGACTTGAAAGTGGACATGGAGGGAGCTTCGGTAATATTGGCCGGAAGGGAATTCCAAAGTTTAGCTCCTGAATAGGAAAGGCTAGTTTTGAATACACCAAGTCGCGGCCTAGGTACTAACAGATTGTTCCTTGCCGTCTTGTACGGTGTGTTAGCATAGCTAAACAAATCCGAAATGTACGGTGATGTTCTAGAGATGCTGACTTTGAACATTAACACGCCCTTGTTGTACATTAGAGGTTACGTAACGAAAGCATGTCAATGGCTATCAGGCGCTCGTCAGTGCTGTCCCTGCTGTTAGGAAGGATTAGCTTGGCTGCCCTCCGGTGGAGGGAATTAAGCCTCTTTAAGCATGCATCACTACACCCGTCCCAGACTGTAGATGCGTAATCAATGTGAGACTGAATGTGAGCGGTGAAAAACAGTTTTCTCGCCTGTGAATCTGTAAATTACAATAAATAAGTTTTGAAAGCAGAAACAGATTTATGGACACAGTTTTGCATACACTGTTTGCATGTGCATGCCAAGACAACTGATTGTCTATAATGACGCCTAGCAACCGGTGCTCGGTGACCTGCCTAATCGGTTCACAGTTAATGGAAAGGCTAAGTGGCGGCGGATTTAGCTGATGCTTTTGACTTGTAGTGATTAACATACACTCTGTTTTAGATGGATTAGGCATCATGTAGTTGTCTCGGCACCAGTGTGAGACATCTAATAGACTATATTGCAAAGAAGAGATAATTGTAGATACTTTTGCCGACGACACGTCGAGAGTAGCGTCGTCTGCAAACAAACAGCATCGCACATTTGGTTGCGAGATACAGAAAGGCAAGTCATTAATATAGATTAAAATAGAGACCTGGCGGATGAACGAGATGGGAGTGCAGGAAAAGGGGGTGGTTCGGGAGGGCAAGGCGGAGAAGGTGGAGTATCGAGTGTGTTGCGCAGAGTTTGGATTTTGTCAGAAAAATAGGTGGAAAAGGTGGACGGGAGTTCTTATTTGCTGTGTGTGTTGGGGAGAAGAGAGTCTTTAGAAGTGCCTAGGAGTGTGTTATGGTAGCGTAGAGGATTTTGGAAGAAGTGGATTCCAGGATTTTGTTTTGAAGGTGTTTACTTTTGGAATCGGAGATCATTCTTCAGACTTTGAATCTGGTGGTTTGGAAGATCTGTTGAACGGTGAGGTCGGATGACCGCCAGCGGCGTTCCGCTTGTCGGCGCTCACGCTTGGCCTCAGCTATGTCGTCAGTGAGCCATTGGGAAGGGAGTTGGTCGGGCATGGAGCAGGGGCATGAGTGTCTAGGAGTTTTCGAAGGGAGGAATCGAAGTGAGATGCAAGATCAGGAGAGGGGGCGGGGTCCAAGAGAAGGTCGACAGCTTCGTGGAAGAAGCTCTCTCGGTTGACAGAATTTAGTTTGCGACGACTGAGACAAGGAGCTTGATTTTTTTCTGGGGAGGTAGGTTGAGGGAGACGAGAATAGCGAGGTGGTCAGAGGGGAGCACAGAGGAGATGTCAGAGTCGAGAAAGAGTTGATCGCAGGTGCGGGTGATGATCCAGTCGAGGGTGTGTCCGAGTCGGTGGGTGGGTTTTGTGATGTGTTGTGTAAGATTGTCGTTTGAAAGTGACGTGCAAAGGCGTTTTGTGTCAGGGTGGTCGGGTTTGTCGAAGTGGAGGTTGAAGTCGCCAAGAAGGATGTGTTTTCCGGGTCGTGTGCTCTAATGGTCGAGGAGGAGGTCGAACTCGGTAAGGAACATAGAGATTGTGAGTTTGTTTTGAGAGCTTGGAGGGGGGCGAAAGGTACATGAGAAGATGATAGTTATTTATTGGGGTTTAACGCCGAGCAGGCGACTAAGGCCATCTCAAGGCGGACATGAGCAGATGAGGGACTGGCCAGGGAGTGTTGCTACGGCCTCGACAGATTCAAAGGAGGGATGAGCAAAAGGGAGAGACTGGGAGAAGGAGAGGTGAGCAGAAAGACAGTCCCTGTAGATAAAAGGCAATGCCACCCTCTCTAGAAGCAAGCGGGAAGGAGGCCAGGCGGTAGCCACTCGGAGTGGCGCTGGCGATGATGGGTTCATCGCCAGCTGGGCGGAGCCACGTTTCGGTGATCACGACAACATCTTTCACAAGAAGAAACAAACTGGTGTTTGCTCAATAGGGCAGCGCCAGCCTCAGTGCCGATTCTCGAAAGTCATACCGGCAGACCGTATATAGAAATGTAACTTTTTTTGGATGATTTCGGCATCACTGACTCTGCTCACTCCTGGTTTCTCTCCTACCTCTCCGACAGACAGCAGTCCGTCACCATCAACGGCGTCTCTTCCAACCCAGTCACGCTCTCCTGCGAAGTTCCACAGGGGTCCGTCCTGGGCCCGGTCCTTTTCACACTCTACACCTCTCCTCTGTCCAACATCATCCAGTCTCACCACATACACCACCACCTCTACGCTGACGACTCACAACTGCTAGACAAAGACAAACTCGACAACACTCAGTCACTACTGACTCGCACGGCTGACTGCTACGAAGATGTGAAAAACTGGATGACAGCAAACAAGCTTAAAATAAACGACGACAAAACGGAAGCCATGCTGGTAGGCGCTCGCCAGAAACTCTCCCAGCTCCCTCCCTCTCTCCACATTCAACTCGATAGCACCCCCATCTCCCTCTCTGACTCGGCCAAAAACCTCGGCGTTATCCTCGATTCCTCTCTGTCCATGACCAGCTTCGTCTCCGCCACGGCCCAAGCATGCTATTTCCACCTCCGCCGCATCAGTCAGATCAGAAAATACCTCACCACCGAAGCTGCCACCAAACTTGCTGTCTCTCTCATCTTATCTCGCATCGACTGCTGCAACTCTCTCCTTTCCGGCCTCCCTCACTCCACCACTTTCACTCTCCAACGCGTCCAGAACAACGCTGCCCGCCTCGTCCTCAGAATGAAAAAATCCGACATCACTCCCCTGCTCAAACTCCTTCACTGGCTCCTCATCCCCCAACGCATCCAATACAAAATTCTGTCTCTCTGCTACAAATCCATGAAAAACTGCGCTCCTGCGTATCTCTCCAACTTACTTCACCCCTACACACCTTCCCGCTCCCTCCGCTCTGCCTCCGACCATCTCCGCCTTCACATCCCTCTCACCAAACTCAACACTTTCGGCCCCCGCTCCTTCTCCGTCTACGGTCCATCCACCAGGAACACTCTCCCACTCTCTCTCCGTCAGAAACACTCTCTCTCCTCCTTCCAGTCCGCCCTCAAAACTCACCTCTTTCAACAGTTTTAGCACTATATCACCACACTCCCCACCTCAAGCTGACCGTCGTAATGTATTTCACTATTTGTGGTACGTGGGTCGTTGTCTAGAGCGTGCGCATGCGTGCGCGAGTTGTGAGTGCGCTTTTAGAGTTATAATTATTATAAGATAAGCGCATTATAAATACCGTAATTATTATTATTATTATTATTATTCCGAAACTGTCACTTTTCTTTTGCTTGTCAGTATACAGGTAGTGAGAGGCACAAATCTGGCGACTTTCACTTTACAAATTCGTAAAATATTAACAGCTCATCTTAATTTACTGAAATGTAGGTCGTTTCCTGAACATTTATCCACGACTTGCCCCAAAGTCATAAAAATTTGTTTTTCTAGGTTCGGGTACACACTGCAGCGTAAAACAGTCGCAACGTCAAACAGCTGTTTTGCAGATACACAGAGTCACACAACACAGTCAAAAGGTCACGTCTTTTCTTGCAAATGTTCAAACTTGCCGTTGCTACAACCAAACAACATGCTACAAGTGCAAATGGCCATAAGCATAATAGATTAATTATATAATTATGGCAGGCAAACACACACATGCGCACGCACAAACTCACTCCCGAACAAGCGTACGAGCGCATGTACGCGTGCACGCATGTACACACACACACACACACACACACACACACACACACACACACACATGTACAAACACACGCACACGCGGAATACATGGGCATCAAAAATAAGGTGTGAAGTAATTAGAGACAAAATACCTCTAGGGTTCAGTCACACAGAGAAGTGAAGGTCAAGTTCAGCCGGTCTGATCCAGATAAAAAAACACTGACGCAATAGACCACGGCACCCCGGACCCCAGACACACTCCCTAGTGACTAGCATTCTGCCAGGTACCCACTCCATAAAGTTCTTCCTTTTTGACACATGTATTGATATATTGCACAAGCAAATTAATATTATGAATTTTCTTGATATACTTTCCTTCCCAAAATCCCTTGCGCGCCAAAAAGGCTCAATCTTGATGATACTTGCATTTTCAAAACGTAAACGCGAAATATGCTGATATTGCAACATTAACAAGCTCCTTAAGTGTAGCAGTAATGAAATACTCCTAAGTGTGTATGAAGCTCGAATTTTATATCCTATACACACACTCGAACTGAGACAAGACGCCAGGAAACGTGCGAGTCGCTGGACTGACTAGTGAAATTAACGAGATGTCAGCTGGCGATATCGACAACCTGAGAAAAGAACTAAATAACAAACCTGCTGGCATTTTCCGCAATTATGCGTTATCTATTTAAAAGCAAAATTAGCACGCACTGTTATACAATGCGCTGACGTCTTCATAGTCATACGAAATCTACGCGCTGAATCGACAGCGATATGCAGTCGTCTGCCATTTGTGTGTTTTGTCTGAACAACGCGATCAGCCGCAAAATGAATAATGCAAGGCACAGTTTTGTTTTGGGCTGAGTACATAAATGATATTGAGCAACAGTTTTGTTTGATACAGTGCCGATAAACAGACAGATGTGATTCTTGACCAGAATCAAAATGTCCTCGTCTTACGACTCGGACATTGATTCGGGTCTCTTAATCATATCTGCCTGTTATCGGCACTATATCAAGCAAAATGTTGCTCAGTATAATATACACCGCATGGGACCTCCAAAAAATTATGATCACACTGACAAACCCCCAAACCCCCAATCCAGAGAAAGACAAGGCCGGAGAGTGAGAAATGATGATGATGATGATGATGATGATGATGATGATGATGATGATGATGATGATGATGATGATGATGATGATGAAACTTTATTACACAACGGTAGAAGTTTTGACAGATACAAATACGTCATTTTTCAAACTTGCCGTTGCTAACATACTACAACATGAGATATACTGAGGACAAGAGAAAAAGAAAGAGAGAGAGAGAGAGAGAGAGAGAGAGAGAGAGAGAGAGAGAGAGAGAGAGAGAGAGAGAGAGAGAGAGAGAGAGAGAGAGAGAGAGAGAACGAATGAATGAATGAATGAATGAATGAATGAATGAATGAATGTAGAGATCGATTCTATGTTGTGGTACAATAACGAATTGCCTTGATCTTGAGCACGTTGATGGAAAGGAAAATAGTTTCTTAATATAATCAGGCATTTTGCTATTCAATGTTTTGAACATAATTATTCCCTTATTGTACATTAAATAAGAGAGAGAGAGAGAGAGAGAGAGAGAGAGAGAGAGAGAGAGAGAGAGAGAGAGAGAGAGAGAGAGAGAGAGAGAGCATACCTTTTCGGGTCAGTATCCGCTTCTTCTCTGTCACTGAGAGTCCAGGCGTGGGTTCTGCTGAGAGTCAGTCCAGGCGCGGGCAGGCGAGGGTTTTGCTGAGAGTCCAGGCGCGGGTTCTGCTGAGAGTCCAAGCGAGGGTTCCGCTGAGTGTCGTGCAGTCACAGTGCTACATCTGGCGATAATGAGTCTTATATAGCAGTACATATCCTGCATGATTCACCGATAAGCCGTCAACATTTCACGGAAGCCCACAACTACTTGTACACCTACATCCGTTCGCTACTCAGATACAATGAACACTCAATAGCTGAGCTGACCCTTCGCACCACGTGAATGTCCTGTGTCTGTCTTGCACTGTGTTTGTCTTCAGAGTTAATGCGTGTGTGTCACGTGAGCGTACGTGTTGGGTTAAGTTCGCGGCGCTTTGATCCCATTCGCCAAATTGGGAAAAAACGCCTATATCATAACCGGTATTATTATTATTAACACCACCTAATCAAGAGGCATAGATACCCAAAAGCACTCGTAGCTCACCAGGATCTATGCCTCTTGCTGCAACCACTGTGTATACATGTTCCATGGATCTTTCAATTTGCAATGATTTTAGAAATACAGTCTACGTCCACTCACTCAAGTCGTCAGTCTGAATCGAGAAAACTAGTCGTAAATACATCCGTTTGGTGAATCCCGTTAGCACCACCTATCACGAGCACTACGTGTCGATAAAACTGTTTGAGAAAACACGGATCATTTAATGTCGGCACTCAGCTTTTACAGCTTTTTTACTGCTCTAGTATTGTTAGCGTTCTAACTTTGGACTGAAGTGCTGGGGTAGAAAGTTATGGGGAAAATAAATCAAGATCGTCTTAACAAAGTAATCGGTAAAGCGGGCGGAGTTGTCGGTAGAGCACGAGATACTTTGGACACACTGTACGGATTACAAACAAACTGGCTGACATTCTTGATGACAAAACACATCCACCACGTGATGCCAACTCATTTCACATTTGTCCCTTAAGCGGTTACCCTTATCAACAGTAATGTCAGTAGATAATTTTTGTCAACATTCTTTAGTTCTTTAGTCCTAGCCCATTCAGTAGTGTATTGCAACATTCTGACACCAGAAGCACATGGGGCATAAACCATAAGTGTTTCTGATGTCAGGAGTGTTACAAAGGTACCAGTACATCTGCTACAGTTCATGTCTTTAACTGAAAGTTATTGTTTAGTTAATTAAATGAATGAGTGAATGATGAATGGATGTGTGTTCTTTAGTGTTTTGCCATTTGTTGTATGGGCAGACAGTGAATTTCCTCATGAGGGGTTAATAAAGTAGTATTGTATTGTATTGTGTTCTGTTGTGTTGTGTTGTGTTGCGTTGCGTTGCATTGCATTGCCGCATTGTATAGTATTGTGTTGTATTGTATAGTATAGTATTGTATTGTATTGTATTGTATTGTATTGTATTGCATTGTTTTGTATTAAAACTACATGTCAACAGCACTACAGCTCGCTAGCACTATGGCCGTTAGACGTACGTGCTCCTCATTGTCTGCTAACCTCCTCAACACTCCCACCAAGATTCAGCCTGAGAGAGATACTATCCCAATGAGCAAAAGGCCATCGGGCCGACTTCGGCCGCCGTTGATCCGCGCACAGCCCGATGGTATCTGCGCTCTGGAATGGTTGGTTATTTTATTTCATATCATATTATTTCATTTCATTCTGTCTGTCTGTCTGTCTCTCTCTCTCTCTCCCTCTCTCTCTTATTTTGTTTTGTAGTGTGTAGCAAGGACAAGAATGAAAACAGGTCTGCGCACCTATTCTTTTATCCTTGGAAAATAAAGTTTCATTCATTCATTCATTCATTCATTCATTCATTCATTCTCTCTCTCTCTCTCTCTCTCTCTCTCTCTCTCTCTCTCTCTCTCTCTCTCTCTCTCTCTCTCTCTCTCTCTCTCTCTCTCTCTCTCTCTCTCTCTCTCTTATTATTATTATGAAAGACAAGGCCGGAGAGTGAGAAATGATGATGATGATGATGATGATGATGATGATGATGATGATGATGATGATGATGATGATGATGATGATGAAACTTTATTACACAACGGTGGGTAGCAAGATTGTATCACCGACTGTACCTATGCAGAAGATATGCGTGCCGGGCATGTCCATTGCTGAATTGATGGCGTGGCTCGACTCGCAGCCTCCTGCACCGCACATTGTTTTAGCCGTGCTGCATGTCGGGATCAACACATGCAAACGCCGTCAAGTGATCAGTGTGGACACCTGGGCCGCCCTCCTCAAACTGGTGAAAATTAAGTTTCCATGCGCCTCCGTCAAAATGTCGTCTGTTTTGCCTGCTTTTGGTCGACACTCCGCCAACAGCGCCATCATTCCATCCAACAGGAACCTGATGGCGGCGTGTGATCAGGCGAGGGCTCTGTACATTGACAACGTGCCAGTGTTTCTGTCTCGTGGTGGGGCCCCACGTAAGTTGCTCTACAGACAGAATGATAATTTCCATCCAAGCCGCACTGAGGGGGCCTCGCGACTTGCCTTCAACCTTAGGTCCACAGCTCGTGCGTCCCTGCCGTCTATGCGGTCTAGCTCTGCCCACCAGCCTGTGCTGCGGCCAACTATGTGTGACGACCGCCTGCAATACGGACCCCCCATGCCGCCTCTAGGAGGATTGCACCGTAACGGTCACCTACCCATAGATTTCAACTGTAAAGTACCCATCCTCCCCACCCCACATTATCCACCCCAGCCACTGACCAATCAGCGTGTTTCCTACCCCGTGGCCCCTTCCCCCAAATTGTCCTGTGATCCTGCCACTTGGAGTGTTGCTTTCCCTGTGCCACCTGTTGCCCCTAGCCATGGCCGGTACGGCCACATCCCCTGTCCAGAGTATCATGGGCGGCACTATGAGACCCTCGTCTGAGTGAATTTCAGTGTGAACCCACACTGTTTGCCTCCCTCGATTCTCACCAGTGGTTTGACCGGCACAATCAGTGTCGTCTATCGTTCGTCCCTTGACTGAGACTTCACTCAGACATTCTGGACCCACGCTCGTTGTCTCCCTTGATTCGTTCTGGCGGAGCGACGGAGACAACTTGCGCGGCGTACCATGATGTCTCAATGTCGTATTTATAAGTCCACATGGGTTGTCTCCCTCGCTTCTCTCCTGTGAATTGACGGAGTCAACCAGTGTGGCGCACACCTTCCCTCTCATACGGAAAGACAGTCACTCAGTGTAGCACAAACCTTACCTCTCATTAATTATGAAATATGAATCTGACAATCTGGCAAACTGTTTAGTGTCCGACATTGAATATATAGTTTTTTAATCAAATAGCACTTTGGATTTAATTCGTGACATGAATTTTTCTTCTGTGAATGGTGACGATTATTATCTTCCTGCATTTTCCTTTCTTTCAAAACGGAGGAAATATACTCTTCTTGATATAGCGAAGGAGCCAGTGTGTGTATCGTATATTATACGATCTCCGACCAGTGACTCAATTATTTCGCTTTTCAGAACGTAACAAAAACATTATTTCCCCTACGTGGGATGTGACGCTAAGGAGCCAATTTAGATATTTATATATATCGCAGATTCGGTATACGTTCAGTGACTCATTCGCCTACAGCACGTAACGACCTATTATTTCCCCTGCGTGGGTCGTGACGTTGTCTGCAGGGAAAGCGATAGACTAAGCTGAGTTTTCAGCACTGTAGTTTCTCCTGGGTTTTGTTTAACTTTGTTAGAGTTCAAAAGTTTTCATTTGTTCTTCATTGACTTTTGTAAACATTTTCCCCCACGTGTTGCTTCATCATGCCTGCCTGTAGCCCATATGTACATAAGTGTTCGCTGAATAAGCATGATTTACGGATAGGGCACCTTAACGTTTATCATTTATACAACAAAGTGCCCGACGCCACTGTTTTACTTTCACAACCCCAACCCTTTCATATATTTGGATTTACTGAGTCTAGACTCAGGGAACATATTAGTAACGCCTCGATCTCCATTTATAACTATGCTGTATTCCGTAGAGATGCATCATCCCCCGGTCATACCGGTATAGCTGTGTACATTCATAACTCTATCCGCCAGTACGTTACCCGCCGCATGGATTTAGAGTCTTGTCACGTTGAAAGTTTATTTCTTGAATTGAAATGTGACAAATCTTCCCCCACACTAATTGGATTTATTTATCGCACCCCTTCAGCCACATTCTCATGGTATGATGATTTTGTCACCATGATGGATAAGGTGCAACAACGTCACTACAAAGATATACACCTTCTAGGCGATTTTAATATTGACCTGCTAAAGACTGGTAATGCGGCGTGGAATTGCACCACCTCATTATTTGGCCTGCAGCAGATGGTTCGGTCTCCCACTAGAGTTTCTTTGTCATCCGCCACATTGATTGACCACATCTACACTACAAATGCACCTGCTGTCACTAACGTCCACGTACCGGATGTTGCCATTAGTGATCACTTTCCTACTTGTTTTAATCTTTCAGTTAAACGTGATAAACCCCAGCACAAACACCACACTACCATCACGTACAGGTCTTACACAAAGTTCAACAAAGATGACTTTCTTCATGACCTCTCAATCACGCCCTTTCACCTTATTTATAACACTAATGATCCCAATGAAGCCCTCTCGCTTTGGTACAAGCTATTTCTTTGGGTCCTCGATAAACATGCCCCACTCAGGACTAAACGCGTTAAACACCCTACCCTTCCGCCTTGGTTGTCAAAGGACATCATTCACGCAATGAAAATAAGAGATGACTTAAAACGGCAGAAAAAGTTTGCGGATTTTAAGAAACAACGTAATCTTGTAAAATCCTTAGTTAGAAAAGCACAGAAAACGCTTGCGGAAAAAGTTATCGCAGAGGGTAAAGATACCCGAAGTGTCTGGAATGCAATCAATTTGTTTACAAAGAAGAGGAGTTCCATCAATGCTGCTACCTCTCCAGGCATAACTCCAGACGACTTCAATTCCCACTTTTTAAATATTGCTGAGTCCCTTGTACAGTCTTTTTCCAGTGGCGCTGATAGTTACAGTTGTTCTGATAAACTGCGCACACACTGTGAGTCTGCAACTGGTGCGTCATTCTCCGTACCTCTTATGACAGTGTTTGAAGTAGGTAAATATATTTCTACTCTAACAAGTAAATCGTGTGGCCTGGATGGAATAAACAACATGGTACTGAAATTGTCCCTTCCATACACAGCTGACACCTTGACATTTATATTCAACCTTTCTATCAAGCAGGGTATTTTTCCAGATGCCATGAAAGATGCTAAAGTTGTCCCCATTCCCAAATGTACAGATCCCAAAAGTCCAAACGATTTCCGTCCTATTTCAGTGTTATCACTATTATCGAAGCCACTAGAAAGACACGTTCATAAGCACCTACTCCAATTCTTGGAGAATCACCGCCTCCTCGTATCTCTTCAGTCCGGTTTTAGACCTAAACACTCATGTCATACTGCCCTCGTTCACATTATTGACTCTTGGCTCTCATCAATAAACAATTCCAAATTAAATGGTGCAGTTTTTCTGGACCTAACCAAAGCATTTGATTTAGTCGATCACAACATTCTTTTAAAGAAACTTTCAGTCTATAAGCTTGATTTGAACTCTATAGCTTTTTTCTCCTCCTACCTCAGTAACCGCCGACAGAAGGTGTACTCAAACGGAAGGTATTCGAAAGAAGGTATAGTCAGGCACGGAGTCCCCCAAGGATCTATTCTAGGGCCTCTTTTATTTTCTTTATTCATCAATGACCTACCTCTTTCCATCTCAAATCCTGAGGTTAAATGCGAACTCTTTGCTGACGATTCAACGCTGCATACATCTGACAAACGTGAAACGATGCTAAATTGTATCCTCCAGCAAAGTCTCGATGAAGTGTCAGATTGGTGTACGCAAAATCGCATGCTAATCAGTACTTCTAAAACCAAAAGCATGTTGATAACAACCCGACAAAAGCGCCAGCTACATCCTGCCCCTCTGAAACTGTCACTTGGCAATAAGCCTATCCAACAAGTATCCAGGTACCGCCTACTGGGAGTTGTAATTGACGACCAGCTGAATTGGTCGCCGCATATCGACAGTTTGTGCAAAACCTTGTCCAGGAATGTATTTCTGCTATCTAAACTTAGACATATTCTTAGTACAAAGTGCTGTACATTGTTCTTTCACGCACACATTAAAAGCCACTGTGACTATGCATCCTCGTTGTGGGACGAATGCAGTGAACTTCATTTTAAAAAACTAAACTCGCTGTATCGTCGTTCAATTAAGTTAATTATTCCTAACCCTACTTCCACGGACGATAAAATAAAATCCCTTGGCCTGCTTACACTGAAGGAACAACTCAAATTTAACAAATGCGTCCTCATGCACAAAATATTTCATTATCAAGCCCCGGAATATCTGCGCATGATATTTAACTTCAGCCCTCGGCATCAACTACATACGAGGAATGACTTGCTTCACTTACCCCGCCCACGGATAGATCTCTACAAGTCAAGCCTTCTATTTTCTGGTAGCTCTGTCTGGAACTCATTACCATTAAACATTAAATCATTTTCTGATAAAATCCATTTTAAACGCGCATTGCACACTCACTTCCAATCAGCGTGACTTCACAGTTTGCCATATAAGAATAATACTGCTGATAACACGTAAACGTCAAATATTTTTCTCTTTCTCCTTAAATTTGCTACCTGCTCATCTATTGTCTTGTTGGTGTCTCTATACGCTATTGATGCTGCTGATTCTATGACACTGTCTTAGATGAGTATAATATTAATGCTGTGCACGCGTTTCGTTCTCTTGCTTTTTGCATCGGAGGCAGTTACAAATTCTCCATTGTCATTTTTTTTCCTCCTTTCGATGATTCCCCTATTGTGTTTCCCCCCGCCCCCCTAGTTTTGCTTCCTCATCTTATTATTATTATTATTATTATTATTATTATTATTATTATTATTATTATTATTATTATTATTATTATTTGCATGCTATGTTTCTTTTCCTGTTGTGTTCTCTTTTGTTTACAGGACAGCTTGTAAGACAGGCATTGAGTTGCCTAATGGCTTTATCCTGAATAAAAAAAGGATTCATCATCATCATCATCATCTCTCTCTCTCTCTCTCTCTCTCCAGCAACCCTTGATGGGGACAAGGGCGACAATTCTCCGCCAGCCGAGGCTGACATACCGCCTGATATGTCCTCGGCCCAGGTCACGCCCCATACAAACACCTTCCCACTCATCAACTGTGTGCCCCCTCCTCTCTCTGTAGAGGCACAAGTCTCGGCGCTAAACCAATGCATGGCTCAGATGCAGCAACAACTAGTGCTGAATGCTGCAACCATCGATAGCCTGCAAGCCGAGCTGCAGAAAGTGCGCACTGAGCTCTCCGATGTTAAGAGCCAGTGCGCTGCGCATGCTGAGGAACTGGCGCGTGTTGACAGCGTCGTCCGTGACAACGAGACTAAAGCCAAGAACAGCGTGAAGGCAGCGGAAGAGTATGCTGAGGGTGTCAATTCGGCTATCGACGACCTATCCACCAGCCATGCTGCTCTCAGTGAAAAGGTACTCCAGCTTACCAGCAGCAGGGACAACCAAGCCGGTAAGCTGAAGGAACTCAGAAAGCAAGTTGAGGCCGTGGTAAAACAGACGCATCATACCACCGATCAAACTGAGGTGAAAAGCCCCGCTGACCCCACACTCCCGCCTCAGCCTCACAAACCCTCTGAAGCCCAAGATGTCGCATCAAAGAGTGCTGTTCTCGCACAGGTGCATATAGAAAACAGGTTCTCTGTTTTATCTGACATAGATGAGAACACCCAAGGACCCAGCGCTGATAACGGTAACACCATCGACAAAACAAGTACTGGCAGCAGCAGTAGTAACGGCAGAGGTGATAGTGACAGCAATCACAGCCCCACACCCCTACACCAGCTCCAGTGTCTTCAGGTCCGGCCAGACGTCAACACACTCCTCATCGGCGACTCCATCCTCAAGAACGTGGACGAGCGGAGGATGTCGGTCAATGGTGCCGTGGTCCAGAACCTGTCGGTTTCAGGACTGACAGTGAGTGACGTCGCTGAGTGGCTCAGGAGTCTACCGCCGTCGCCAAATATCCGCCGTGTGACCTTACACGCGGGGATAAACAGCTGTAAAGTGGGCGTGGTCAGCAAGCAGTCATGGGTGCAGCTTATCCGCAGACTCCGTGCAGCCTTTCCTAATGCCGCCCTGTTTACGTCCTCCATCATTCCTGGAGGGGCCCACCACTACCTGTCGAAGGCCGTGTTCCCCTCCAACGACAACTTGCGGGCAACGTGCGAGCAAGAGAAGGTCTTTTACATCGACCATATGCCGGCCTTCATTACTTACAATCTGGCACCGCGCAAGGCCTTGTTCCAGAAAGACCGGATCCACCTGACTCCTGCCGGTACCAGAACACTGGCACTCAACATCAGGTTTGCTGGAGTGCCGCGCCGTGCACCAGGTGACGGACCCATCGTAGATCGCCGCAACCAGCAGCATCAACAGCAGGATGACTGGTCTCATCAACACCATCACAACCAGTCGGGCAGTGGCAGAGGGCCAAAGTTTACGCACGTCCACTACTCCCAACCCAGCCTCTCCCAACATCACTCCCAGACAAATTGCCCCTCTACCAGCCACCCTCTATCCCCTAGTTCCCAGGCCAGCCACTTGCCTGCAAACTATGCCAGCCCCAGCCACTCCATGTCCAACCGTGTGCAACCTGGCCATCCCTCTGCGTACTGTCCTCAGCCAGGTCACGCCAAGCCATTTACAGTGACGGAGGAAGAGTTTCCCCGCATGCCGCCCCCGCCTCAGGACAACTCGAGAATCAACAGCGCTCTCCAGGCTCTGGCCACTCCTAAAACCGCAAGTACCCCGGCCAGGGGGTGGGAGACCCCTGCAGCTATCCCCGGAGGCAACGACTCGCAGGTAATGCGCGTACTGGCGCAGCTGCTTCAGCCATTTATCCAGGCATCGCTGTCT
Organism: Semisulcospira habei; assembly: GCA_036245525.1. Taxonomy (NCBI): domain Eukaryota; kingdom Metazoa; phylum Mollusca; class Gastropoda; family Semisulcospiridae; genus Semisulcospira; species Semisulcospira habei. The sequence continues at coordinate 5,458,057 of BTPG01000008.1, read as the reverse complement.
ACATTCACAACTCCATTCAGCATTTAGTCCATAGACGCTTGGACTTGGAAACAGCAGACGTAGAGTGTTTGTGGTTGGAAGTGAAATGCCCTAAATCGACACCGCTACTAGTTGGATTCCTTTACAGAAACCCTGCCGCCACTTTTGAATGGTATGACCATTTTAGTCAGATCCTTGATAGAGCGTGCAAAAGAAAGGCTGACCTTCTTCTCATGGGAGATTTTAATATAGACTTCCTTAAGAATTACACTGCGTGGGATACAATATCTTCATTGTTTGGTCTAGTCCAGTTAGTAAAATCGCCCACCAGAATTACTCAGAATACGTCCTCACTTATAGACCACATATACACTAATAAACCCAAAGCCGTCTATAATGTTGAGGTTTCAAATCTAAGTGTTAGTGATCACTATCCAGTTGTTTGTTCATGGTAAAAAAAGATTCCGAAAGCAAAGAAGAACGGCCATACAACCATAACATCTCGATCATTCAAGAACTTTAACCATAATAAATTCCTATTTGATTTAAATAATACTCCGTTCAACGATGTACTTCTCTCCAATGACCCGGACACTGCCCTTTCTATTTGGTACACTCTTTTTCTAACTGTATTAAACAAACACGCACCCCTTCGTGAGAGAAGGGTTAAATCAAACACTCTTCCTCCATGGTTAACCCCAGAAATAATGCAAGCGATGGCGCTCAGAGATGATCTGCGTAGTCGAAAACTATTTCCTGAATTCAAGCAACAACGTAACCGTGTTAAGTACATGATCAGAGAGGCAAGGAAAAGGTTAATCCGTGACACAGTGAAAGACAGTAAGGATACTTCCACTATCTGGCGCCTATTAAACACTCTAACTAAAGGCTGCCCTGGCACTTCAACAACCATTCCCAGCAGTCTTACTGCAGAAACTTTTAATAATCATTTTCTTTCAGTCGCTGAAACTCTAAATGCCTCAATTAATAGCAGTAAGTATGAATGTTCTAATTTGCTTTCTGAATTCTGTAAACACAGAACAGAGGACACAGACCCCTTCAGCATTCCCTTGCTATCAGTTCATGAGGTGGGTTTGCTCATTAGTAAACTACCAAATAAAAAGTCTTCGGGGCCTGATGACATCAGCCCCCAAATACTTAAGTTATCCCTGCCGTACATAGTAGAGTCTATTACGTACATTTACAACCTTTGTATCAAGCAACATACTTTCCCTAACAAACTAAAATAAGCTAAAGTCATTCCACTTCCAAACACTAAAGATCGTTCTGACCCTAACAACTATCGACCGATTTCATTATTATCAGTTCTATCAAAGCCGCTTGAAAGGCATGTCCACAAACACCTGCTTGCCTACTTAGAAAACCGCAAGCTCCTGCACCCCTTTCAATCCGGATTTCGCCCACAACACTCGTGCCACACTGCACTCACGCGCCTCGTTGACGCATGGCTCCATGGTATGAACAAATCCCAGATAACGGGTGTCGTTTACTTAGACTTTAAAAAGGCCTTTGACCTAATCGATCACACCACTCTAATGACAAAGATTCAGAAATACTTGAATAGTACAGAAGTAGTTGCATTTTTTAAATCATACCTAACTGATCGTAAACAAAAAGTTCTAGTGAATGGATCTTACTCTTCTCTAAAAGATATAAAGTATGGAGTTCCCCAAGGATCCGTGCTTGGTCCCTTATTATTTTGTCTATTCATCAATGACCTGCCACTTCATATAACTTGCAAGAACGTACAATGTGATCTTTTTGCTGATGACACTTCCATTCATATGACTAACAAAGATATACAAGTAATTTCTTCCAACTTGCAGCATAGTCTTGATGAAGTGTCTGAATGGTGTCACAGGAATTCTATGATTGTTCATCCAATTAAAACCAAATCTATGATAATCGCCACTCGTCAAAAACACCAGTTAGCACCCCTGTTACTTAACCTTTTATTAAAGGGCAGGCAAATAGAACACGTTAATGAACACCGCCTACTAGGGATTACAATTGACAGTCAGCTTAAGTGGAAGGCTCATACGGACACTCTATGCAGAACGGTAGCCAAAAATCTTTTCATGTTGTCCAAACTGAAATATTACACCGACTCGGACACGCGCAAACTATTCTATAATGCTCACATACGTTCTCATATTGATTACGCGTCAACGGTGTGGGATGGATGCAGTGAAGTCCACTTGAAGAGACTCAACTCGTTACACAGAAGGGCAGCAAAGTTAATCCTTCCTGACCCACGACTCACAACAGAAGAAAAACTCGCCAAAATAGGATTTCTGCCGCTGCAAGACCACTTCAAATACAATAAGGCCATTTTTATGTTCAAAGTGTGGAAACAGAAAATACCAGAATATATCACAACTCTTTTCTCTAAGTCGGAATCTAGGCTTGGTAATATTAGGCAACTTTTCTTAGTCCCCAAAACAAGAATTGATATATACAAATCTAGTTTGTCATTCGCGGGAACGCAGACTTGGAACACGCTTCCTGATTATGTAAAATCCGCTTCCTCTCTAGCCCGTTTCAAAATCAGTCTCTTCAAGTACTTCTCGAAGCAGTCGTAATCATTTCGTTGTGAAATATATACTGCCCTGTAACCCTGATTATGTATGCTCCCAATTACAAACTCTGTGTGTGATGGTGTGTGTGTGTGTGTGTGTGTGTGTGTGTGTGTGTGTGTGTGTGTGTGTGTGTGTGTGTGTGTGTGTGTGTGTGTGTGTGTGTCAGTTTAGGTGTGTGAGATTGTCATGGGACTTTCTTTCCCTAAACTAGCAATGTTTTTGTCAGTTTCATTTACATTTAACTATATACTTAGGTTGTTTTTTTTTTATTTTGTCTCGTAGTTTTGTAGCAACGGCAGGTTTGAAAAATGGCTATGTCTGTGACGATGTCAATGCCTCAACCGTTGATAAATAAAGCTTCATTGAATCATTGAATCATTGAATCTCTCTCTCTCTCTCTCTCTCTCTCTCTCTCTCTCTCTCTCTCTCTCTCTCTCTCTCTCTCTCTCTCTCTCTCTCTCTCTAACTGCTTCTTCCGTTCAGAAATAAATTTTCATTTCATAAAGTTTCATTTCATCTCTCTCTCTCTCTCTCTCTCTCTCTCTCTCTCTCTCTCTCTCTCTCTCTCTCTCTCTCTCTCTCTCTCTCTCTCTCTCTCTAACTGCTTCTTCCGTTCAAAAATAAATTTTCATTTCATAAAGTTTCATTTCATCTCTCTCTCTCTCTCTCTCTCTCTCTCTCTCTCTCTCTCTCTCTCTCTCTCTCTCTCTCTCTCTCTCTCTCTCTCTCTAACTGCTTCTTCCGTTCAGAAATAAATTTTCATTTCATAAAGTTTCATTTCATCTCTCTCTCTCTCTCTCTCTCTCTCTCTCTCTCTCTCTCTCTCTCTCTCTCTCTCTCTCTCTCTCTCTCTCACACACGTCTCTCTCTCTCTCTCTCTGTCTCTCTCTCTCTCCCTTTCTCTCTCTCTTTCTCATCGCCCGTCGGCGTAAGGACCTGGAATCACAAACGGTGGAATGTGTGTGGATTGAGTTAAGGGCAGACAAAGGTAGTCCTGTGCTCATTGGGTACATCTACAGAAACCCAGCATCAACATTCCAGTGGTTCGATGACTTTATTGTTATGATGGATAAAGTCAAAAAATCCAGTGCTGAAATGTTGATAATGGGCGACCTTAATATTAATATGTTTTTGAATAACCCCGCCTGGGAGTGTACTATCTCTATGTTTGGGTTGAAACAGTTAGTTAGAACAGCAACCCGTGTTAGTCAAACTTCCTCCACCCTTATCGACCACATCTACACGACCAGTAAGTCAAGGGTGGTGGGAGTAGAAGTGCCCCAGGTAGGGATTAGCGATCACTACCCTGTGTGCTGCTGCTTGATCTTAAAATCGGATAATTCTTTCCGCAAGCACCAGCACACAACCATTAGATACAGATCGCTTAAACACTTTAACAAGGATGCTTTTCTTTATTATCTGAGTCACGCGCCATTTGATATGGCCTATCATCATAATGACCCTGACGACGCTTTGACTGAGTGGTACAGATTGTTCCTCAGTTGGTGCTCTAAATAAACATGCTCCATTCAGACAGAAAAGGGTAAAGAACCCCCAACTTCCTGCTTGGTTAAGTAAGGAAATCAAGGTTGCCATGCAAGTCAGAAATGAATATAAACGAAATAAAGATTTTGCAGCTTTTCGGAAACACAGAAATTACGTAAAACATTTAGTAAGAAAAGCTCAGAGATCGCATTTTCATCGTCTTATGGACGGCAAAAAAGATATTGTGTCTGTGTGGCGTGCGCTCAATGCTTTTTCGAGGTCTAAAAATACCGCACAATGTACACAAATATCGCCTGATGTATTCAATCAGCATTTTCTCTCCACTGCCAGTAAATTACTTAAGAATACGTCCCCCGATCATTCACCTGTTGTGTCGAACAAGTTAAAGACGTTCTGCGCAGAAAGGCTCAGTCCTGACACCTCATTCACTGTTCCGCTCTTAACAGTTTATGACGTGGGGAAAAACATTTCATCATTAAAGAATAAAGGTACGTCTGGCCATGATGGTATTAGTAGCGTTGTCTTAAAGATGGCCATACCATATATCACTGAGTCACTAACATACATATATAACCTTTGTATTCAGCAAGGGAAATTTTCGTCTAGTTTAAAGAAAGCTAAGGTAATCCCCCTGCCTAAAACAAAAGATCTCACTGACCCTAACTTGTTCAGACCTATTTCCCTGTTGTCAACTGTATCCAAACCACTCGAAAAGCATATTCATACGCACTTACATCAGTTCCTGGAAAAACACTAGCTCTTTCATCCACTACAGTCTGGCTTTCGTCGGAAACACTTATGTCATACAGCACTAATACACTTAGTTGACAGATGGCTCGCCGCCATAAATAGCGGACAAATGAATGGAGCTGTATTTTTGCACCTGTCAAAAGCGTTTGACCTAGTTAATCATGATAAACTGATTCAAAAACATGCTGTTTATCAGTTAAGTGTTAGCACCCTTGCGTTTTTTACATCATATCTGCACGGACGTACACAATAATATAAAAATATGTGTATGTAAATGGAACAAACTCAGTAGAAGGGGTGATACAGCACGGGGTACCACAAGGGTCAATTCTTTGCCCATTATTGTTTTCTATTTTTATCAATGATCTTCCTTTACATATATCTGACCCCAATGTCACTTGCAGCCTCTTTGCTGACGATGGAACACTCGACCTTTCATCATCAAATGTAACCTGTATGACTCAGTCACTACAGAAAAGCTTGAACGATGTATCTGAATGGTGTAAAAACAATTCCATGATACCGAACCCTGATAAAACTAAATGTATGTTAATTACAACCAGGCAGAAACATCAGCTGAATCCATCTCGCCTTATGCTCTCGTTTAATGGCCAGCCTGTTGAACAAGTCAGAGAACAGCGCGTGCTTGGTATCATCATAGACGACAAGTTTTGCTGGCAAAGTCACATAACTAAAGTATGTAAAACAGTATCTAAAAATGTATTCCTCTTATCAAAATTGAGATATTTTACTGATGAACCAACAAGGAAGCTTTTCTATTGTGCCCATATACAGCCACATTTAGATTACGTCTCCACTGTTTGGGACGGCAGTAGTGACGCAAACTTAAAAAGGCTGAACTCGCTCCACAGAAGGGCCATAAAACTAATTGTTGACAGGTCTACAGAAGTCATAAGTACTGACGACAAATTCAAGCAGCTAGATATCCTGCCACTTGAGCAGCAATTTAGTTACAACAAGCTGATGCTCGTGTACAAAATTACACGCTCGGAAACGCCAACCTATCTCACTAATATATTTCATTTCGCTCACAGGTCTAGTCGAGCACCAGGAAACAAACTGGTAGTGCCCATGCCACGTCTAGATATTTATAAGACATCCTTGTCTTATTCAGGAGCTAAGATTTGGAACTACGATTCCCGCAGATATTAGAGCAGCCTCTTCAGTCAAAACGTTCAGGACACAACTGCTGAAATATATTAGAAGTAGATAAAATACTATTTCAGCTACGTGTTACATATGGTGTGTCATGTCTGGCGGGTGCGCATTGGTATACCAGTCTGCGCGTCGAACCCTTGGTGTGTGTCGCGCTTTTGCTTATGATTAGAATTATTATTTCATTTAGGTCCGGCATCGTACGTCATCAATCCATGCCGGCTAGAACCCCACACTTGACTTACGCCAACACCCATCCCCACCTCGCCCCCCTGTTCCTGTCACGTCTACCCCACCCACCCTCGTCACGCCCGCCCTCTCCTGCTTACCCACCCTCCATTCCCTACCCCCTCCCCACCCCCGCCCGTGTTTCTGGCACCTCCTCCACCCTACCCACCCTCTGCACGCCCCCCCCCCTCTCCTCGGCTTACTCACATTCCATTACCTCACCCCCCCCCCGCACTCACACCCATCACTACCCCTGCTCCATTTTCCTGGCGCCTCCCCCCTACCCACACTCTGCCTCTTGCCTCTGCACGCCCTCCCTCTCCTGCGTAGCCACCCTCCACTGTCCCCCCACCCCCACCCCCCACCCCCAACTATAAACCACATTTCCGTCAGTGACACCTGCCTACCCATCCTCATCTCCCGCCCCACTCTAAATCACATGTCTGTTCCTATCTGAAACCATGACAACTATAGCCATTGTACACCAACCCCCTTCCACTCCCACCATCCCCCGTGACCCAGTACTGAGAGATACCTTAGACAAACTCCAAACAAGATTTGAATGTAAAGGTCCTAATGCCCTCAGCATTCTCAAGACGTGGAGGAATGCCGTGTATGTGAGATACATGCAGCTTGTGCCCAAACACACTGCAGGAGTCCACAATGTGTTATGGGAAGATTTCAACTATGACAATGAAGCTGTCACCCTTGATGGCTACCTCTCTCCCCACACCCCGGTCCCTGATCACCTGGGCAAGACAATAGTTAAGATATATGAAGGGCCGGTACACACAGACGAGAACAAACTTATTGTCATCACCGTGTACTTTAGAAAGAGGCGGACAACCGGTGGCACCTGCATGATTCAGGGGAAGAGAAAGGGTCTGTGGGTGAGATCGGAGTACCGGGCCCTTTGTGATTATGTACAACAGCTCCTGGCCGGTACAGCGGACCCTACAGACAATGTCCCCGTCACCAGCAACCATCTTGCATCTGACCCTGACGTTACAGAAAGTACCGTCACCTCACCCGCCACCCCTTCCAACTCCTCACTGGGTCTGCTGTTGGTTGTCTCCCTAGCAGACACCCCCATCACGCCTACCCTCTCCACTCCCTCGAACAACAAAGAAGTCTCTCTTCTTGTGCAGCCGGCAGAGTCGTCAATCACAGGGGACTATCAACCGACGCCCCTTCTATCCGACCACTCATCCCCGACTAATCCCATCACCACATCTACTGGCCAGCCACTTCAGAACGCCCGCACTGATTTTTCACTTGTTGCGGCAACAGTTGATGGTGTAATGTCCACTGCCACGCCCCTTCCCCCCACCCGACCAAACAGGAACGCCAGTCCCGCGTCTCCGGGACTGGGATTACGTAATACAGAGGCCGCACCCACCACGGCCCTCGGGACTACCTGTCCTCACGAGGACACCACTGACCCTGATACTCTGCGAGCGCAACTCAAAAGTGCTTGTAACCTCATCACGGACCTTCGCGCTGACGTCAGTACACTGTTCAAAGGACTTTCAGCAGCCCTAGCCAGGATTGATCAGCTCGAGAGTCAGCTCCGTGACGAGGCGGTCAAGAGAGCCAGAGATCTACAGGTTACGGAGAAATGTGTGGGCGAAGTGTTGTCCGGCCTGGACGACAGGATAACTGGTGTGGAGACAGCTCAACACGCCACAGACGGCACTATCAACCAGCTATCCTCCGCCAAACAGAGCCACAAGCAGCGCCTGAGGGAAATTCAAAAACAGCTGAAAAAGAAGTCAGCCCTTGCGTCCAACAGCTCAGACGTTGCCATGAGTGGTAACACTCAAACTGACCTGTCTGCCAATGTTGATAGCTGTGCGTCTCCGCGCCAGGTAACGGGCAGCGCAATCGCTGCTCCCTGTCACCCTCCCCTCCACCCGTTCTGCAAGAACTGGCCACGGTACAGGCTGTGAGTGCAGCCGAGAAGAGCCCAGAGCGACTCATACCAGTACGGATTACCGGCGGCCTGCCTGAGGTCAACAACGGGTATGACCACGCCAGCAGCCAGCAGCAGCGTAATAACAAAATGTCTCCAGATGAGCAAATACTGCGACATACAGTGCAGAGCGACACCACCACGCTGGTCATTGGAGACTCTGTTGTTAGCAACATCAAGGCAGAGAAGATGCCCACCTACCCTATAGAAAAAGTAGACGTATTATCTGTCTCTGGCCTGCGGACTGTCCACCTGCTGAACTGGCTCCAGCGACAACACGCGTCCCACACAGCGGTGGCACTGGTGACCTTCCACGTGGGGATCAACGATTGCAAACAGAAGGAAGTGACCAGCGCTGTGTGGGAACAGCTCGTCCGGGAATGCAGGCGGGTATTTCCCGGCGCTCGTCTGCAGGCATCCTCCATCCTGCCGACCGACAGTAGACACCAGCTGTATAGGGCCATCACCGCCTCCAACAGTAACCTGTTCCATGTGTGCAGAAAGCTGGGTGTCACACTGATAGACAACACTCAGGTCTTTACTGCTGTTGATGGGTTGCCGCGTAGAAAATTCTACAGGCGCGGTGACCCCATCCATCCTAGTCGCCATGGTGGCCCTCAACATAAAGAGAGGAGGGCAAGCTACTGACGCCACCACTCCCAACAACCAGCTTACAGGTGGTGGCCGTCACCGCCGTCAGCGACGTGAAGGACACGCTGGCACCACCAACACTTACGCTAATGTCGCAGCCGGCAGACAGTCAGTGTCCGCTGCAGCACCCAACCTGGAATCGCTCTGTGGTGCATCCAGCTTCGGTGCTGCACAGGAGAGTCAAGGTGGACTGTCAGTGTCCTCTGCTGTAGCACCAAGTCTGGAATCACAGTACAGCGAATCCAGATTTGGTGGTACAGCAGAGAGTCAATGTAGCTATCAGCAACAAATGCCGGACCAGTATCCTATGTGGCAGCAACCGCCACTACCACCATACAGTGCCGCATTTCCACAGTATCGCGAGGCGGGACCATGGGGACACTTCAGCATGACGCAACCAACGTATCCTTTCAGCGTCCCCCCGCTCACATACACGCCATACGCACAGCAGGGACCGTGGGCACAGTACAGCCACCCCGTGCGTGTGTATTAGACTCATTTCCAGAACATTCAGTTACTCTTCCTTACACAACTTTGTGCTTAACTTTTCAGGCTAACACTGAACAATATCGAATTGATTTTCTTGCGTCTCATTGCTCATAACTTCAACCACTGCACGTGGTCCAATATTATCATTGACATCCTTTTGACTTCTGCCGACAGTACTCGTGAATACCGATCTTCTCACTCTGTGCGATTTGTGACGCTTATAGCACTAGTACTTGTGCACCGTGACACTTTCTCTACTAGTGCTCTACGTATATTCACACTACGATCATATCTGTGTCCTTTCGCAGCGCTGACTTTATTTCCCCTATCGCGCAGCGGGGTAGTTTAGCTTTGACTGTTGAAGTTTGCTAAAGAGATTAGTCCCTGTTAGTGACCGTTAGTGACCGGTAGTGTGGTCTGTATCAGTGAATGCGTAGAAGAAACTCTTTTTTTCTTTCACTTGCCTCCCACATTCTGTGTGTTAGAGCAGACTGATACTCTTTTGCTTTGTTTTATTATTTCAGCTCTTATTTGCCTTTGTATCATTTATAAGCTTTTTTATTTGTACTCTTTGGTATTGACATACATTAGCAATCATGGTGTATGATCGCCAGTTACATATTGGCCATTTAAATGTTTATCATTTAACTAACAAAGTTCCCGATCTGTGTGTGCTCTTGAGTCAATCCAATCCATTTCACTTGTTTGGTGTAACGGAATCGCGTCTCAATCGTAACATCACCGATGAGGCCGTTTCTATCCAGGACTTCACTGTACTGCGCCGCGATGCTGAATACCCGGGACATACGGGTATTGCAGTATACATTCATAATTCAATTAGCGGTATTACTCGCAGGCGTGGGGACCTGGAGTCAAAAACCGTAGAATGCATTTGGGTTGAGTTAAGGGCAAACAAATCCAGCCCCGTGCTGGTCGGGTACATTTACAGGAACCCAGCAACAACATTTCAATGGTTCGACGACTTTATCGAGATGATGGATAAGGTCAGACAGTCCAGCTCTGAAATTTTGATCCTGGGCGATTTCAATATTAACATGTTTTTGAATAACCCTGCTTGGGAGTGCACCATGTCTGTTTCAGATCTCTCTCTCTCTCTCTCTCTCTCTCTCTCTGTGTGTGTGTGTGTGTGTGTGTGTGTGTGTGTGTGTGTGTGTGTGTGTGTGTTTAGTCTTAGTAACTGACATCAAGACAAATTCCAATGTTTTTATTGTTTTGTACATGGAAACATATGGCAATAAACCATCTTATCTTATCTTATCTTATCTTATCTTATGTCTATGTTTGGTTTAAAGCAGCTAGTTAAAACAGCAACTCGTGTTAGTCCAACTTCCTCCACCCTTATAGACCACATATATACAACTACTCAATCAAGGGTGATGGCAGTAGACGTGCTTCAGGTAGGGATTAGCGATCACTACCCGGTGTGCTGTTGCTTGGCATTAAAAGCGGATAATTCATTCCGAAAACATCAGCACACGACTATTAGATACAGATCACTTAAACACTTCAACAAGGAAACATTTCTTTGTGATTTAAGTAGCACACACTTTGATACAGTGTACTACCATAATGACCCCAACGATGCTTTGTCTGAGTGGTACGGATTGTTCCTTGGTGTTCTCGATAAACACGCTCCATTCAGAGAGAAACGGGTAAAGAACCCCCAGCTTCCCGCCTGGTTAAGTAAGGAAATCAAGGATGCCATGCAGCTCCGAGATGACTATAAAAGAAAGAAGGATTTTGTTGCTTATCGAAGGCAAAGAAACCATGTTAAACATTTAGTGAGGAAAGCTCAAAGATCTCTTTTTCACCGACTTATGAACGGAAAGAAAGATGTCGTATCTGTGTGGCGAGCGATCAATGCTTTTACGAGGTCCAAAAATACCGCACAATGTACACAGTTATCAGCTGATATCTTGAATCAGCATTTCCTCTCGGCTGTCAGTACGTTGCTAAAAAATACATATTCTGGTCAGTCTTCAGCTGTCTCCGAAAAGCTAAAGACGTTCTGTGCAGAACGGCTGGATCCTGATACGTCATTCAGCATTCCGCTGTTAACGATATACGACGTGGGAAAATCCATCTCGTACTTAAAGAACAAACGTACGTCTGGCCATGATGGTATTAATAGCTCAGTTCTGAAAATGGCCCTACCGTATATTGTAGGTACCTTGACATATATATACAACCTTTGCATAAAGCAGGGGATATTTCCATCTTCTCTAAAAACAGCCAAAGTGATCCCACTACCTAAAACGAAAGACCTTGCCGACCCTAACAAGTTCAGGCCCATTTCGCTACTGTCAACACTGTCGAAACCGATAGAAAGACACATTCACACACACTTACAACATTTTCTAGAAAAACACAAACTCATACATCCATTACAATCTGGCTTTCGGCGGAAACACTCCTGTCACACAGCATTGGTACACCTTGTTGACAGATGGCTTACTGCCATAAATAGCAGTCAAATGACTGGAGCAGTATTTTTGGACCTTTCAAAAGCATTTGACCTCGTCAATCATGAAACTTTAGTTCAAAATCTTAATGTCTATCAACTAAGTGCAGACACACTTGCCTTCCTTACGTCATATCTGCATGGGCGTACGCAGTATGTCTACGTGAATGGTAAAAACTCACCTGAAGGGGTGATAGAGCACTGAGTACCACAGGGATCGATTCTTGGTCCATTATTGTTCTCTGTCTTCATAAACGACCTTCCATTACATATATCTGACTCCAGTGTAACTTGCAGTCTTTTTGCAGACGATGGAACACTGGACGTTTCGTCATCAGACGTAACATGTATGGTGAAGATTCTCCAAGACAGTTTAAATGAGATATCTGAATGGTGCAGACATAACGCCATGATACCTAATCCCACTAAAACCAAATGCATGCTGATTACCATACGGCAAAAGCATCAGTTGAACCCCCCTCCCCTTCAACTAACACTTAACGGCCAGCCTGTGGAGCAAGTCAGAGAACATCGCGTGCTTGGAATCAACTTAGACGACAAGTTGTGCTGGCAAGGCCACATTACTAAACTGTGTAAAATAGTATCTAAAAATGTATTCCTCCTGTCGAAATTGAGACATTTCGCTGATGAGCCAACAAAGAAACTCTTCTACTATGCCCATATTCAGTCACATTTGGATTATGCCTCATCTATTTGGGACGGTAGTAGCGATGCTAATTTAAAAAGTCTGAACTCGCTCCACAGAAGAGCCATTAAACTCATTGTTGACAGACCCTCAGAAGTCATTAGTACTGACAATAAGTTCAAGCTGTTAGACATTTTGCCACTAGAAAAACAGTTTAAGTATAATAAGTTGGTGCTCATGCGCAAAATCACCCTCTCAGAAACACCAGCCTATCTCAATAGTTTGTTTCACTTTGCTCATACGAGGTCCAGTCGAACACCAGGGAACAATCTTGTTGTACCGATGCCTCGACTGGACATTTATAGGTCGTCATTGTCCTATTCTGGTGCAAAGTTATGGAACTCTATTCCTGCGGATGTTAGAGCCGCGCCATCGCTTAAAACTTACAAGACCAAGCTGCTCAAACATCTAGACAAAACTTAATTTTTCTTTTATTTTTTATTTCTATTTTTATTTTTACATGTAGCACTCAATGCTTATGCTCACCAGACAAACGACGCCCAGTTTCAGGACCCAAAACTGACAGGCAAACCATTGAGGCCTGGACGGAATAACTCGCCCAAAACTGGCCTAGAAACATACTCGTAACATGACTCGGGAAAACAACCTTAAGGAAATAACGCAATAAATGCCACTGACAGCACACGTCAGTCGCAATGAAGCAGGTTTAACTAAACCAAGCCAAAAAACAGTCACAAGAAAACGTGACTACCCAACCAAATGAATAGACAACAGCCTTACAAACCTGGGAACGGAAGATTACACCGCCCGAAATAAACGCGTATAACGGCGCGGGGCCCACGATAACGGCACACGCTAAGAAACTGAGAGCGCGTGGACCTGAACCCAGGCGGGAACGATGCCCAGTTTCAAGACCCAAAACTGACGGACAGGCAACCCATTGAGGCCTGGACGGAATAACTCGCCAAAAACTGGCCTAGAAACATACTCGTAACATAAATGGGGAACAGGAGACTCATGAAAACAACCTTAATGAAATATTCCAAATTACCTAAACCATAGCAACAAACGCGAATACACGGGCCCGAAATGAAGCATGCATTAGCAATGACTCATACACACCAAACAAAAACGACGCGCGGCCGACTAGAATACCACTGACAGCACACGTCAGTCGCAGTGAAGCGCGGGTGCAACTAAACCAAGCTGAAAAACAGTCACAAGAAAACGGGACTACCCAACCAAATGAATAGACAACGGCCTAATGGAACAGGCAAACGTCTGAAGCCGGGACTGAACTACAGGACCTTCGGGGTCTGGGAAACAGCAGAAAATAACGACACCAAATAATCAACATGTGCATCTATGCCTCTTGTTTGTGCCTGTGTGTGTCTCTCTTTTTTTCCTTTTTCTGCAGGGACATTTGAACATCTGGACCCTTGTGCATCTATGCAATTTGTGCATGTGTTTCTTATCTTCTTCTGCAGGGACACGTTAACATCTATGCCTCTTTCAGCAGGTACCCTTGTGCATCTAGGCCTCTTAGTTCTGCAGGGACCCTTTTGCATATGTGTTTCTCTTTTTTCTGCAGGGATACACGAGCAAAGAGGCCTCCTCCTTCAGGGCCACAATTTCATCCATGTTTCTTGTCTCTGCAGGGTCACACGTGCATTGATGGATATTGTTTCTGCAGAGATACATGTACAGGGCCCGGGATGTACGGAACCAGCCCTGGCCCACGGCCCCGGCCTCGCGGGGCGCGGAAAAGTGGCGGTAACCAACCAAATCTCGCCAGTGTCCCAGACTGGGCCGCGCCACGGGTATAAAGTGGCTACCTGCTGCGAACGAGAAGCAATGAGTCCGAAATAGCTCAGGCGGTTAAACGTCGGAGCAGGAGAGCGAATGGAATCGCCGGGTCGTGGGTTCGAATCCCGTCCCGGTCCCGGTAGCTGGACTCACAATCCAGGGGGAAAAAACGGATTTTTTCAATAGCATGTCCGTTGAATCATCATCATCATCATCATCATCAGTCCCTTGCCCGAACTGGGCGTTGGGGGGACTGAAAGGCGGCAGCAACAGACAGTGCTCTCCACTGAGTTCTATTTTGGGCGGTGGCAAGCAAGTCTGGCATCTCGAGTTCGGTCCATTCTTTTATGTTTGCGACCCAACTCTTTCTCTGACGACCTCGCCGACGACTTCCTTCCAGAGTGCCTTAGAGGATAGTCTTGGACAAGGTGTTGTGTCGGGTCACGTGGCCAAACCAAGCAAGCTTGCGCCGTTTCACGGTTGCCAGAATGGGTTCATGTGGGCCCACCAGGGAAGTGACGATGCTCCGTACATATTCGTTGGTCTTGTGCTCGCGGTACGAGATGCGGAGCAACTTCCTCAGGCACTTGTTCTCAAAGGCCTGGATTTTCTTTTCTGAGTCTGCAAGCAGTGTCCAAGTCTCACAGCCGTAGAGTAGAATAGACACTACGAGGGACTTGTAAAGCCTGTACTTGATGGTGAAGCTGATGGAGTTACTTCGCCATATCCTGTCCAGCCTGGCCATTGCGGATGTTGCTGTACCTATCCTGATACGGATCTCTGCTATGCAACTACCGTCTTTGGACAGGGTGGCTCCCAAGTACTTGAAGCTATTGACCTCTTCTAGCTTCTGGCCGTTCATGTGAATGTTGCTGCTGCTGTCGCTTGTGGTGTTGATCATCACTTTGCTTTTATCCGTACTGATCTCCATGCCATAAGACCCTGCGCTACTTGAAAGTTTGTCTGTCAGGTTTTGGAGCTCACTATTGCTGCCTGCCATGAGGTCAATGTCGTCTGCGAATCGAAGATTGCACAGGGATCTGCCACCAATAGAGATTGAAGTATGGTGGTCGTGGAGGGTTTCCTGCATGATCTTCTCCAGGAATATGTTGAAAAGGACAGGAGAGAGCAGGCATCCTTGACGGACACCGATCGTCGTCCTGAAGAACTCGCCTGACTGATTGTTAAGTAGAACCGCGCTGCAGGCGTTCTTGTAAAGCGCTTCTATCATTTGGATCAGTCCCTCCTCTATGTTGAACGATCTCATGACTTGCCAGAGTCCGTCGTGCCAGACGCGATCAAATGCTTTCCTGAAATCAATGAAGTTGTGGTAGAGTTCGCGCTGATGCTGCAGATGTTTCTCGATCAGGACGCGGCAGTTGAAAATCTGCTCTACAGTGCTTCTTCCAACTCTGAAGCCAGCCTGTTCTTCTGCCAGCAGTTCCTCGGCGAAAGTTTTGAGGCGGTTGAGAATGATTCTAAGCATTACTTTGCTAGGGTGACTTATCAGACTGATAGTTCTGTAGTTCTGGCACTGTTTCAGGTTTCCTTTCTTGGGGAGCGGGATCACTAGAGACTGTGTCCATTCTACTGGCCATTTCTTTTGCTCCCAGATCTTTTGACAGAGTGTAGTGAGGACCTTCGTTGTTACTTCTCCTCCATGTTTCAACAGTTCAGCAGGTATGTTGTCTACACCTGGAGACTTTCCTCCCTTCAGGCCACGTACGGCTGCTTCCACCTCTTCAGCTAACACTGGCAGGTCTTCAGCCTTCCTGGCCCCAGCCTGGTTGTTTTGGAGGATGCTGGTGTCTGGCTCAGCCTTGTAGTTATACAAGTCTCGGCAGTACTCAGTCCATCTGTTTAGTACAGCAGTGTTTTCCGTAAGGAGTTGGCCGCTGCTGTCTTCGATGACTGTGGCTGTTCGCTGTTGAGTCTTGGTGAGGGTCCTTAGCGTTTCATAAGCCTTCTTGCTGTTGCCGTTTGCCATGCCCTCTTCCACGCTACAACACTGGTCTTCAATCCAATCTTCTTTGGCTTCTTTCATCCTCTTGTCCGTTGAAAGGTCCTGGTAAATCAAAGTGGCACAGTTGAAGTGCGCCTGAGTTGATCAGTGTTCAGGTCGTACTCCATAGGCAATAGATTTCCCTGTCCCCCATAACCCGCCCGTCAGGGCCGTCCATGATCACCCGCCTCGGTGCTGTGGACGTTAAACCCGAACTAACCAACCAACCAACGAGAAGCAATTCAGCGCACAACTTACGCGCTAAGGCAAACAAGCCGACCTAAGAAACAACTTCACGCAAAGGAAATAACGGCGCACGACGCGCTACAGCTCGTACTCCGAAACAAACTAGGGAAAACAAAAATCCCAGGCCAGAATCCGTAACATCGGACAAAGCCAAAAAGTCTGTCAAGACGCAATTAACAAACACCAGCAACAATGGTCACTGATGACTCACAGTCACACGAGACCCGCACCGCGCGGCAGTAAAAAGCGGAAAACTGACTGCCGCCACGCGCAAGAACCAGGCTAACGCCCAGCGTCACAGTGAACGCTGCACCATTGCAAACAAGCCAACACGCAATGAAACAAATTAAACGCGACAACAAAAACGAGGGAGGAAACAGCAGGGTCAAACAAGACCTATTGCTTAAATCATCAAATGCTTAAAGCACCCCAAACAACGCAATGACTCTAAATAAACAGGAAAGAGTGACCTAACAAAGATAAATCCACAGAACGGTCACAACATAAGAAAGGTTTGGTGTTTATGATCACCAATGTGGTCAGGTTGGTCCGCGGACGAGAGCAGTACCTGGCTTGTTGCAAACTTAATGTGCTCGATATACACAAGGGAATGAGTGACGAAACAAAATCTAGACCTGTGTCATAAAACCTTGTGTATACGGCCAAGCCAGAATAAAGAGGCTACCGAACGTGTTGTCGGTGTGCGATGTTTGGCACCATTTTATACACACACCGTCCAAATGCTACGTCTGGAGATAATGAATCTTAAATAGCAGTACGTATCCTGCATGATCACCGATGAAGCCGTCAACATTTCATGGAATCCCACACCTACGTGTACACCTACATCCGTTCACTACTGAGAAACACTGAACACCGCCAACTTCAAGAGGCATAGATCCCCAAGAGCACTCGTAGCTCACGAGGATCTATGCCTCTTGCTGAAACCACTCGTGTCCATGTTCCCTAGATCTTTGAATTTGCAAGGATTTCAAAAATACAGTCTGCGTCCACGCAAGTCGTCAGTCTGATTCGAGGAAACTAGTCGGATATACATCAGTCTGATTCGAGGAAACTAGTCGGATATACATCCGTTTGGTGAATCCGTTAGCAAAACATTCAGCCCGACTACCGAATTTACTAAATTTTGGAGGTGTCGTCCAATGACTATGCACCAGTTGCAGGAGATGGATCGACCATGATAATTCAAGAGCAGTGCCAGATCAGATTGGCGCCGACAGGCGCCAATCTAATCTGGCACTACCCATGAATTATCATGGTCGATCCATCTCCTGCTTTGCTGTAGTGCGTCAGGGCTGAATGGGTTAAGGTGATATTATATGTACCCACTCCATCAAATTTCCCCTTCTTTGACACATGTATGATATATTGTATAACAAGCAAATTAATATTCATGAGCTTGCTAGGTATACTTTCCTTCCCAAAATCCCTTGCGCACCAAGAAGACTCGATCTTGCTGATACTTGGATTTTCAAAACGAAAACGCGAAATATGCTCACACTGCAACATTGACGCGCTTCTTATGTGTAGTAGTAATGACATACTTCTTTATTTGTGCGAATGCTCAAATTTTATATCCTATATACACAGAGACGAACGGAGAAAAGACGCCAGGAAACGTGCGAGTCGCTGGACTGACAAGTGAAACTGACGAGATGTCAGCTGGCGATCGACAACCTGAGAAAAGAACAAAATAAACAAACGTTCTGGCATTTTCCGCAATTATGCGTGATCTAGTTATAAGTAGAATTTACCCAGTAACACGCACGGTTATACAATGCATTGATATCTTTCTAGTCAATCGAAATCTACTCGCTGAGTCTACAACAATGTGCGCCGGGCCGTCTGCCATTGATGTGTTTTGTCTGAACACCGCAATCAGCCGCAAAAAGAATGACGCGAGGCATAGTTTTGTTTTGGACTGGGTACATAAATTATATTGAGCAACAATTTTGATTGATATAGTGCCGATAAACAGACAGATGTGATTACTTGACTCGAATCAAATGTCCTCGTCTTCGACTCGGACATTTTAGTTCGAGTCTCGTAATCACATCTGCCTCTTTTCGCACTATATCAAGCAAAATGTTGCTCAATATAATATAATATCAAGCAAAATCTTGCTCAATATAATATACTGTTATCCTCTTACTGCGTGGTGTACGTCACTCCAAATTGTGAAGCTGGAATGTCGCCAAAAGGACTTTACTCCTGTGTATGCACGACAGTCCCTTCCGGTGCGCTCAAAAGGCAGCAGACATCCTCTGGTACCGTCGTGTGCCTACTCACATGCATTGTGAACAGAAGGGTAGAAAAACCTTAGTTGCGGCAAGATAACGTTGAGAGTCCGAAATAGCTCTAGCGGTTAAACGTCGGAGCAGGAGAGCGAAGGGAATCGCCGGGTCGTGGGTTTGAATCCCGTCCCGGCCCCAGTAGCTGGACTCATTCACAATCCAGGGGGAAAAAAACGAATTTGTTTAATAGCATCTCCGTTGAAAGGTCCTGGTAAATCAAAGTGGTACAGCTGGAGTGCGCCTGAGTTGATCAGTGTTCAGGTCGTACTCCGTAGGTAATAGATTTCCCTGTCCCCCATAACCCGCCCGTCAGGGCCGTCCATGATCACCTCGGTGCTGTGGACGTTAAACCTGAACTAACCAACCAAGATAACATTGATAACTCGCCATGTCATTTTTAGCAATTAAAGCCTGCCTCGGAGCAGATCACTTCAAAATAATGTCTCATACCCCGATAGTTCGACGTTTCACTATTGGTTGGTTAGTTATGGGTTTAACGTCCACGGCACGAATGGACGGCCCTGAAGGGCGGATCATGGGGGACAGGGAAATCTATTGCCTACGGAGTACGACCTGAACACTGATCAATTCAGGCACACTGCAACTGTGCCACTTTGATTTATCAGGACCTTTTAACGGACATGCTATGGAACAAGCCCGTCGTCTTTTTTTTCCAGGGATTGCGAGTCCAGCTACCGGGGCCGGAACGGGGACTCGCACCCACGACCCGGCGATTCAGTATTGTAATAATATGCATAGTTGAGATAACTGAGTCAGTTGAGCTTAAAGTAGGTTTCTATAAATCACCAAGATGTGAACAAGTGTAAAATAAAATTCCCTTCATTCTGTCGTCCTGAGGAAAGGCTGGTTCGTCAGAAACAAGCCGAGCAGCTTTTCCTATTATAATTTCGAGGTCCGGTTTCAGTGCGCGTTACATTTTCTTCACTTGTGGTAAACTACGTCTGTCGCAGCAGAATATTTGGGAGCATAGTAAGCAAACGACCATCGTGCCTACGACGACCGCAGTGGGCCCGCGCACTGTCGTGCGCGGGCACATTGCGGCTGTCGTCGGACCGAGGGTCGTTTGCTTACTGGACGTCAAATCACCCTAACCAAGATCAGATCCTAGAGCTGTCTCAGTGTACCAGGGGACAGCAACAGTACAGGGTTATTTCACACCTACTCTTTCTCAGTAGGGAGCCGACATACTGCTGGGATTGCCTTACATTATGACCTAATTAATCTACGCATACCTGCTCTTCAAGCATATCGCATCCTACTAGAAGGAGAGAATGAAAGCGGTTATTCATAAGGATGATCCGGGTTGGCTGCATTCATGGATTTTTGAGAAGCCCATATTATTTATTTACACACTGATATACTTGAAAAGCTGAAAAGTTTTAGAAAGGAAGGCCTCAGAGTAAAAATAGACTGTACAGAGACCTCTGAGAAGGGTTGGGGAAATGTTTACAGTACACATAAACACGCCGGCACGACCAGCGAGCGATAAAGCCGCAGCGGCGAGGCGGCGGGGCACGGCCACATGATACGGCCTTGTAACTGAGCCGGGCACGGCGCGTCAGTGCCCACCATCAGTTGCTAATGATGCGTTTGACAGCGGTGTTTAGAACAAGCCAGGGCCTTCCTACTGGGACGCTTGTGATGATATGACTCGATGATCGAACAGATCCCATCAGTACAGTACAGTCCACCGCTTCGCGCATATGCAGTCCGTTGGTGAACCCCTTGTTGTCAGTGTGTCGGGAACAAGTACTTATTACCATGGATCTAGGCGGCCAATGTTTGTTTTTCGGCTTACTGACTGTGTGACTGAGAGAGAGACTGTATTGTCATCGGCTTACCCCTTACATTTCTTTCTTCTTCTTCATAATAATAATAAAATAATAATTACGGTATTTATAATGCGCTTATCTTATAATAATTATAACTCTAAGCGCGCACTCAACAACTCGCGCACGCATGCGCACGCTTTAGACAATGACTCGCGTACCACAAATGGTGAAATACATTACGACGGTCAGCTTGGGATGGGGAGTGTGATATTATAGTGCTAAAACTGTTGAAAGAGGTGAGTTTTGAGGGCGGACTGGAAGGAGGAGAGAGAGTGTTTCTGACGGAGAAAGAGTGGGAGAGTGTTCCAGGTGGATGGACCGTAGACGGAGAAGGAGCGGGGGCCGAAAGTGTTGAGTTTGGTGCGAGGGATGTGGAGGCGGAGAGGGTCGGAGGCAGAGCGGAGGGAGCGGGAAAGGTGTGTAGGGGTGAAGTAAGTTGGAGAGATAGGCAGGAGCGCAGTTGTTCAGGGATTTGTAGCAGAGAGACAGAATTTTGTATTGGATGCGTTGGGGGATGGGGAGCCAGTGAAGGAGTTTGAGCAGGGGAGTGACGTGGTCGGATTTTTTCTTTCTGAGGACGAGGCGGGCAGCGTTGTTCTGGACGCGTTGGAGAGTGAAAGTGGTGGAGTGAGGGAGGCCGGAAAGGAGAGAGTTGCAGTAGTCGATGCGAGATAAGATGAGAGAGACAGCAAGTTTGGTGGCAGCTTCGGTGGTGAGGTATTTTCTGATCTGAATGATGCGGCGGAGGTGGAAATAGCATGCCTGGACCGTGGCGGAGACGATGCTGGTCATGGACAGAGAGGAATCGAGGATGACGCCGAGGTTCTTGGCCGAGTCAGAGAGGGAGATGGGGGTGCTATCGAGTTGAAGGTGGAGAGAGGGAGGGAGCTTGGAGAGTTTCTGGCGAGTGCCTACCAGCATGGCTTCCGTTTTGTCGTCGTTCAGTTTAAGCTTGTTTGCTGTCATCCAGTTTTTCACGTCTTCGTAGCAGTCAGCCGTGCGAGTCAGTAGTGACTGAGTGTTGTCGAGTTTGTCTTTGTCTAGCAGTTGTGAGTCGTCAGCGTAGAGGTGGTGGTGTATGCGGTGAGACTGGATGATGTTGGACAGAGGAGAGGTGTAGAGTGTGAAAAGGACCGGGCCCAGGACGGACCCCTGTGGAACTCCGCAGGAGAGCGTGACTGGGTTGGAAGAGACGCCGTTGATGGTGACGGACCGCTGTCTGTCGGAGAGGTAGGAGAGAAACCAGGAGTGAGCAGAGTCAGTGATGCCGAAGGAGTGGTGGAGTCGGTGGAGGAGGATAGAGTGGTCTATAGTGTCAAAGGCGGCAGAGAGATCGAGTAGTGTAAGAAGGGAGATGTTGCCCGAGTCGGTGGAGAGAAGCAGATCGTTTAAGATATGTAGAAGGGCTGTTTCAGTGCTGTGATGTTTGCGATAGGCAGACTGGAATGGACTGAGCAGGTTGTTGTCGGTGAGGTGGAGGTTGAGCTGGTTGAGAACAACCTTCTCAAGAAGCTTGGACAGGAAAGAGAGATTGGAGACTGGACGATAGTTCTTGAGTTCGTTCGGGTCGAGGTTGTGTTTTATAAGGGGAGGCCCCCACCGGGTCTGCCCTGGGGGACTTGGGTGGGGTTAGGTACTTTTTAGTTCCCAGGGTCACCCTGGTCAGCCCCACAGGGTGAGTTTTTCTCTCTATTCTGGGGCATGTGTTTCTGTCTACCTGAGGTCCATTCACCTGTATTTGCCTTTTTAAAAAATCTCCCTACTGTCTGCACTGCCTGTAGCTCTTAATATTGGATGTGTGTTGCTAAATGGTCTTAGCTTTATTTAGGCCCCATGTGTTAGGTTTATTTAACGTATTTGACCGGCTGGCGACATACATTCAATGTTCTGTTTAGTTGGGGGTTTTTTTCACAAGCAGTGCAGGCACGTCCTGAGAGAGCCTTGTTGCTGTCGGGACGTTAAGCAATGTACAATCAATCAATTAAGGGGAGGACGGACGATGGCGGACTTGAAGATATATCTATTCTTGGCTTGTGCTGTGTCATGCGATTTTTTTCCCTTTTCAGTAGTAGAAAACAATTAGTGCGATAGTAACACAGTAATCAGTAGATTAGCAACGGCAAGCTCGAAAAATGGTTGTTACTACCAAAACATTTACCGTTGTCAAATAAAGGATCATTGTCATTGTCATTGTCATTGTCTTTCTCTCGTCAAAAACAACATTTAACACCCCTGCTATTTAACCTTTTATTAATTGCCCACCGTCCCATTTTTGGGACGCAACTTATTTTAATTACTGTATCTAAGTGCTTGTGTCACTGTGACTCAGCAGCCTATTGTGTTAATCAGGGGACATCACTGCATCCAGGCATTGTTTTTGTTTGAGTACTTTCACTTCACACTAGCAGTGAGAGCTGCCATTTGCAGAAAAAAAGCTGGTGCCTGCAGCATCAACATGGCAACCAAGAAAAGGTAAGGATTACTTTTTTACATTACACTTTTATATATAACACTAAGAACAAAACCTAGAGGCTATAATGTTATCTGGATATGTTTTTGTCAGTTTGATGATAGCTTGAATATGTACTGATCTGTATATGTTAGAGTTACCGTCCCAAAAATGGGACGGTGGGCACGAGAGGGGAGGGGTTTTTGCTTATACTACATACACTGTTTTTTTTTCTGCTTTTGTCCAGGATTTTTACTGTTCATGAAGTGGTATCAATGCTGGAAGATGATGCTAACTTTGAAGAAGCTGACATCTTTATTGAACCCCCTCCTACAAATGAAGACACCGATGAAGACAGCGGAGACGAAGATGAAGATGGTACTGTCTCCAACCTAAACAGAAATCAGCTGCAGGCTCCTGCTACTGTCACTATCCGGAGACAGGGTGAAAAAGTGTCCTATGATGAGATGGAGGAATCTGCTGATGTATCAGAGAATATCAGTGCTCCTATTCAGAGTGCTCCTGCTGCCACAGGGACAGTGCAAGATGCATCTGGGGATTCAGAATCCTTGGAGTCAGACGATGCAGCACCTATTCCTTCTACATCCATGGGGAGAAAAAGGAAAGTAACACAGCCTGCAGTAACTAAAGCTCCATCTTCAAAGAAAGCAGCAATACTAAACCAGCGAAAGTGGAGAAATACAGATCTGTCAAATAGGCAAAAGCAACGCTTTTCCTGAAACAAGACAGATGTTGACCTGTCGAAAATGCCTTCTTCTCCAGTTGATCTGTTTGAGTGCTTCTTTGACAAAGAAATCCTTGAAACCTTTGCTGATTTTAGCAACATATATGCACGGTCCAAGGGCAACTTGACATTTTCAACCACACCTGAAGAGATCCAGACCTTTCTTGCCATTCTACTCCTGTCTGGATACAGTCCTGTGCCCAGGAGACGAATGTATTGGTCTTCAGATGAGGATGTGGGGAAGGATGCTGTTCAGTCTGCTATGTCAAGAAACCGCTTTGAAGAAATGCTGCGGTATTTCCATGTCAGTGATAACGAACATCTGGATGCTGATGACAAGATGAGCAAAGTTCGGCCGTTGCTGACACACATGAATGAAAAGTTTCTGACCTTCTTCAAAGCTGTCCAGACACAAAATCTCAGTATCGATGAGTCGATGGTGCCGTATTATGGACGGCACAGTTGCAAACATTTCATACGAGGCAAACCAATCAGGTTTGGTTATAAGATGTGGATGCTGAGCACGCCTCTGGGCTATGTCGTCCAGTTTGAGCCCTATCAAGGTGCAAGAGGACGCCAAACTGAATACCCAGGACTTGGAATGGGGGGTTCGGTTGTTGTTGATCTCATTGCAGAGCTGCAAGAAGAAGGGGGCAGCTCATACCATCTCACGTTTGACAATTTGTTCACAAGCCTGCAGCTGGTGGATGTTTTGACAGAGAAAAACATTGCATGCACAGGAACGATACGTGCAAATCGCCTTCAGGATTGCCCTTTGAGGGATGTAAACGAGATGAAGACACCAAGGGGAACCTATGACCATGCAACCGACACAAAGACTGGCCTCACTGTTGTTCGGTGGAATGACAACAACATCGTCAATATTGTTTCAAACAATGTAGGAGTGCATCCACTTCAGACAGCCAAGAGATGGTCAAGGGCTGAATCAAAGCAAGTCACCATTCCTCAACCCTTCATGATCCGCCATTACAACAACACTATGGGCGGTGTGGACCGCACAGACCAGAATGTGGCAAAGTACAGAACGGTCATTCGCTGCAAGAAGTGGTGGTGGCCCATCTTTGCCTATTGTCTGGACCTCAGTATCCAACAAGCCTGGCACCTCTACAGGAACACAGATGTAGCGAAAGACAACCATTTGGACCTTCTCCTTATCTGCAGGAGCGTTGTCAGAGTCTATCTTGCACGAGCTGGTCATGCAGGGCCTGGTCGTCCAAGAGGATTTGTATCTCTTGACAAGCGTGTCCCAACAGAGGTCAGGTTTGACCGTGTTGACCATCTTGTTCAAAGTTGGCCTACACAACTGAGATGTGCATCATGCGGGAAGAAGACTAAGCGCCGCTGTGCTAAGTGCAAGGTTGGCCTCCACGACAAATGCTTCCAGCAGTACCATACTCACTGAAACTCTTAACAGCTTATGTGGTGCTGAAATCACCTAAGACAGTGACAGCTGGACATCACAAAAAAATTGACAAAATTGAAACTGTCCTTTACTTGCAATTGTTTCTTCTTTTTTTCCCCCTTCTTTTAATAGAATGATTTTCTTGTTTTCTAAAGATACCTAAAAGCAATTTAAATCAAAATATTGTTTAGTTGTGTTTACTTTGTTTTCACCTCAATTATTACATTTTCTTTCAATAAAAGTTTACTAGTTTCAGTATTTTGGTTCTTGTGTTCACTCTTTGAAAAATGAAAAACCCCTACCCATTCCTGCCCACCGTCCCATTTTTGGGACATCTACATTTTATTGTCTAAATGATAAATTTCAAAGTTTTAATCAAAATTTGATCAACACATGTCCATTGTAGACAATTATCCATAATATAAACTAATTTGCACTTTGAAAAAAAATTTGGGCATTAGTGGGTTAAAGGGCAGTCAAATAGAACACGTTAATACAATACAACAATACAATACAATACAACTTTATTGTCTGTTCGAGTCAAAGCACGACAGAAATTTGCCTTTCGGCTCGTCATGAAACAACAATATAAGACATTAACAAACGCTACAGGAACATACCATGAAAAATTATCATTGCAGCAATCTATCACAAGCAATCTGTCACAAGATGGGAGGTAATGTTAAGCAGATCATACTTATTGCGGCGTTATAGACGAGAGTCAAAATCGAGACAGCAGTTGGAATAAAAGACTTCTTAAAAACATTCTTTTGGCCAAGTGGCATGTTGAAACGTCTGCCTGATGGTAGCATTTGAAACTGATCAGATAGTGGGTGACGAGGATCATTGACAATGCTAGCAGCTATCCTTCGGACAGCTCTATGGTACAGATCATCTACTGGGTACTGTCCTAGGCCAATGATCTTCTCAGCTGTTCTGACGATACGTGACAGTCTGCCCCTATTTTTCATACTGAGGTTGCCATACCAAGCAGTGATGTTAAAAGTCAGTATGCTTTCAATCAGGCTTCTATAAACGGATTCTAAAACCTTTGAACTGACATCAAAACTTCTCAGTTTCCTAAGAAGGTACAGACGCTGGTTTGCTTTTTTCACAATCAGATCGGTGTTTCCAGTAAAGGACAGCCCACTATCCACGACTGTGCCAAGGTATTTAAATTCAGTGACCACCTCTACAGGTTCATTATTAATTGAGACAGGTACAATAATGTCATCAACTTTCCTGTCATCAATGACGAGTTCCTTGGTTTTCTGTACATTCATTTCCAGAAACCTGTCTTTGCACCATGACTCTAAAACTGCTATCTGTGCAAAGTACTCAGCCAGACTGTCTTCTTTTTGTAGTAGGCGTACAAGGGCCATGTCGTCTGAGAACTTTAAGAGACGAGAAGTGGCAGTGACACACCGCCTACTAGGGATTACAATTGACAGTCAGCTTAAGTGGAAGGCTCATACGGACACTTAATGCAGAACGGTAGCCAAAAATATTTTCATGTTGTCCAAACTGAAATATTTCACCCACTCGGACACGCGCAAACTATTCTATAATGCTCACATACGTTCTCATATTGATTACGCGTCAACGGTGTGGGATGGATGCAGTGAAGTCCACTTGAAGAGACTCAAGTCGTTACACAGAAGGGCAGCAAAGTTAATCCTTCCTGACCCACGACTCACAACAGAAGACAAACTCGCCAAAATAGCATTTCTGCCGCTGCAAGACCACTTCAAATACAACAAGGCTATTTTTATGTTCAAAGTGTGGAAACAAAAAATATCAGAATATATCACAACTTTTTTCTCTAAGTCGGAATCTAGGCTTGGCAATATTAGGCAACTTTTCTTAGCCCCCAAAACAAGAATTGATATTATACAAATCTAGTTTGTCATTCTCGGGAACGCAGACTTGGAACACACTTCCTGATTATGTAAAATCCGCTTCCTCTCTAGCCCGTTTCAAAATCAGTCTCTTCAAGTACTTCTCGAAAAAGTTGTAATCATTACGTTGTGAAATATATACTGCCCTGTACATCTGATTATGTATGCTCCCAATTACAAACTCTGTGTGTGCGTGTGTGATGGTGTGTGTGATGGTGTGTGTGTGTGTGTGTGTGTGTGTGTGTGTGTGTGTGTGTGTGTATGTGTGTGTGTGTGTGTGTGTGTGTGTGTGTGTGTGTGTGTGTGTGTGTGTGTGTGTGTGTGTGTGTGTGTGTGTGTGTGTGAGTTTAGGAGTGTGAGATCGTCATTGGATTTTCTTTCCCTAAACTAGCAATGTTTTTGTTTCATTTACATTTAACTATATACTTAGTTTTTTGTATTTTGTCTCGAAGTTTTGTAGCAACGGCAGGTTTGAAAAATGGCTATGTCTATGACGATATCAATGCCTCAACCGTTGATAAATAAAGCTTCATTGAATCTCTATCTTTCAATCAATCAATCAATCTCTCTCTCTCTCTCTCTCTCTCTCTCTCTCTCTCTCTCTCTCTCTCTCTCTCTCTCTCTCTCTCTCAATCAATCTCTCAATCAATCTCTCAATCAATCTCTCAATCAATCAATCAATCTCTCTCAATCAATCAATCAATCAATCAATCTCTCTCAATCAATCAATCAATCAATCTCTCTCAATCAATCTCTCTCTCTCTCTCTCTCTCTCTCTCTCTCTCTCTCTCTCTCTCTCTCTCTCTCTCTCTCTCTCTCTCTCTCTCTCTCTCTCTCTCTCTCTCTCTCTGCTGCCGTATGGTCTGTCCATACTAATAATAATCGCCTAATTACATAATTCAAGTTTCTATTATAATCCAAATAATTTTTGCTGTCTGAAGTGAATTTTCACTATGATCCAAATGATTTGCTTTGTATATAGGTCAAGTTATCATTATACTCACAAACCAGATAGGTGAGGCTAGTGCTGGCAGAATTGTCAGTACTCAAACCAAGGGGAATCACAGCGCTGGACAGACAACAGTTAGATCCCCTGCCCCCGCCTATCAGGCACCCAATCGCCAGCCCACAGAGAAATACGCAGGTATAGAATAAGACAATCATTTCCATCCTCTGAGGCTGGCGATTGGGTGCCTGATAGGCGGGGGCAGGGGATCTAACTGTTGTCTGTCCAGCGCTGTGATTCCCCTTGGGAGGATGGAAATGATTGTCTTATTCTATACCTGCGTATTTCTCTGTGGGCTGGCGATTGGGTGCCTGATAGGCGGGGGCAGGGGATCTAATTGTTGTCTGTCCAGCGCTGTGATTCCCCTTGGTTCAAGTTATCATTAGCGCGTGGCTGTGTGTGTGCGCGAGCGAGTGTATGTGTCAGTGTGCGCGCGTTGCGTGTACTTTCTGTTTTTCGTTTTTTTGTATGACCGAATGAATGAATGAATTTTGTTTAATGTCACTTCATGTTTCTCCTAATTTTTCTTTGTGTAATTTGGTACTATTAGTATTACAATTATTATCCTGTGTTTGTAGAGTAGCAACGGCAAGTATGAAAAATGGCACACGTGCTAATTACTTCATCCGTTGAGAAATAAAGTTTCATTTCATTTCATTTCATTTCTCTCTCTCTCTCTCTCTCTCTCTCTCTCTCTCTCTCTCTCTCTCTCTCTCTCTCTCTCTCTCTCTCTCTCTCTCTCAATCAATCTCTCAATTAGTCAATCTCTCAATCAATCAATCTCTCAATCAATCAATCAATCAATCAATCTCGCAATCAATCACTCAATCAATCAATCTCTCAATCAATCAATCTCTCTCTCTCTCTCTCTCTCTCTCTCTCTCTCTCTCTCTCTCTCTCTCTCTCTCTCTCTCTCTCTCTCTCTCCAGTTTAAATGGCAGTGTGTGTGTGTGTGTGTGTGTGTGTGTGTGTGTGTGTGTGTGTGTGTGTGTGTGTGTGTGTATGGTATAAGATAAATGTTAAGTGTTATTATTATTTTGTATCATTTTCTAAAAAAAAATTATTGTTGCATGAAATAATATGTGTAAATATAATTCTTTATTATTATTATTATTATCTTTTAATCTATTTATCTTGTAGATGTTAGCAACGGCAAGTTTGTAAAATGACGATTTGTTTCTGTCAAAACTTTTTACCGTTGATAAATAAAGTTTCATCATCATCTCTCTCTTTAAGTAAGAGATTAATTACCTCGATGGAAAATAAAAAGTCATCCGGGCCTGATGAGATCAGCTCAAAAATACTCAAGACATCTCTTCCATATATCATTGAGAGTCTCACATACATCTACAATCTCTGTATAAAACAAAACTGTTTTCCGGATGCATTTAAAGATGCAAAAGTAATCCCACTACCAAAATCAAAAGATCTAAGTGAAATTAATAATTTTCGTCCCATTTCATTACTGCCAGTTTTGTCAAAGCCTTTAGAGAGGCACATTCATAAACATCTATCTAAATATTTAGAAAACCGAAATCTTATCCATTCATTGCAGTCAGGTTTCAGACCAAACCATTCCTGCCATACCGCGCTGATTAGGATGACAGACACCTGGTTAGCATCTATCAATGAATCCAAACTAACAGGTGTAGTCTTTTTAGATTTCCGTAAAGCTTTTGATTTAGTAAACTATGATATACTGATAAAGAAAATCTCATTATACACCAACAGCGCTGCCACGTTCTTCAAATCCTACTTGGATGACAGAAGACAAAAAGTCCTTCTTAATGGTACATATTCTAATCACCGCTTAGTCAAGCATGGCGTGCCCCAGGGCTCTATTTTAGGCCCTCTTCTGTTTTGTTTGTTCATTAACGACCTTCCGCTCACAATTAGCGATCCTAATGTTTCATGCGATATGTTCGCGGATGATGCTGCAATACACACGCCCGACGAGGATTTATCTATTATTGATACACGCCTGCAAAACGCACTACAAGACATTGACAACTGGTGTAGTAACAATTCCATGATCCTAAGCCCAGCGAAGACTGAATGTATGGTATTAAGTACCCATCAAAAGCACCAGCTCGGCTCTCTCTCACTCAGCTTGTCTCTTCAAGGAAAACCATCAGTCAAGTAACAGAACATCGTCTTCTCGGTTTTACTGTAGATAACCAGTTTAAATGGCAGTGTCATATTACTAACATATGCAACATAATATCAAAGAAACTTTATATTTTAGCCAAATTAAAATATATCACTGATGTAGAAACACGTAAACTGTTCTTTAACGCCCACATCAGGTCACATATCGACTATGCTTCTACAGTGTGGGATGGAGCAAGCGAGGTCCAGTTAAAGAGACTGAACTCTCTTCATTGTAGAGCTGCAAAACTTATCCTACCTGACCAAAACTCAACTACCGATAATAAATTGAAAACCTTGGAGATTCTTCCCCTGAAAAATCATTTAATGTACAATAAGGGAATAATTATGTTCAAAACATTGAATAGCCAAATGCCTGATTATATTAAGAAACTATTTTCCTTTCCATCACCAACGTACTCAAGATCAAGGCAATTCATTATTGTACCACGACCTAGAATCGATCTCTACAAGACAAGTTTAGCGTTCTCAGGCCATAGCCTGTGGAACACTTTGCCCAGGAAAGTTACAACATCAACAACCCTTTCGCATTTTAGAGCCAGTATTTTCAATTACCTGACGTCATTATCTTAATACTTTCACTGCGACCCTATATTACTCAGTGTGTGCGTGCATGCGCGTGTTTGTGTGTGTGTGTGTGTGTGTGTGTGTGTGTGTGTGTGTGTGTGTGTGTGTGTGTGTGTGTGTATGCGTGTGTGTGTGTGTGCACGTTTTTGTTGTTGTTTTGTTTTGTTTTGTTTTTATATCATTTATCACTATTATCTTCTTCTTTTTTTTTCTTTTTTTTTTTCTTCAATATAATATTTGTACACTTTGTGCATTATTTGTAGATTAGATTAGATTAGCAACGGCAAGTTCGAAAAATGGTTGTGCCAGCCAAAACTTTCACCGTTGTAAAATAAAGAGTCATTGTCATTGTCATTCTCTCTCTCTCTCTCTCTCTCTCTCTCTCTCTCTCTCTCTCTCTCTCTCTCTCTCTCTCTCTCTCTCTCTCTCTCTCTCTCTCTCTCTCTCTCTCTCTCTCTCTCTCTCTCTCTCTCTCTCTCTCTCTCTGTTAGGTGATTTTAACATTGACTTACTGAAAACAAATCCCACGTGGCAATCGACAACAACTCTTTTTGGGTTGAAGCAACTAATCCAAGCTCCTACTAGAATAACCCAATCATCCGCTACACTCATTGATCACATCTATACCAACAACTGTAAGTCAGTACTAGAGACCAGCGTCCCCCCACTAGCTGTCAGTGATCATTTTCCCATCACCTGTACATGGTCGTGCAAGATGCCCAAACAAAAGAGGGATCAGCATGTGTACATTACCTATAGGTCTTTTAAAAAACTAAACAAAGATGCTTTTTTACACGATCTTAGCCTTACACCGTTTCATGGCAGTCACCTTTTTGCTCTGGATTGTTTCATGATGTGTACAATTGTACCAACCCAGATAAGGCTGTTTCTCTCTTACTTGATCTGTTCCTAGGGGTGCTAAACAAACATGCGCCAGAAAGAAGAAAGCGAGTCCGATCCCGCCAGCCTCCCTCATGGATAACCGCCGAAATCAAACAAGCAATGGATGGTAGAAATAAGGCTAAGAAAGAAAAGAACTTTCATGAATTTAAAAGATTGCGAAATAAAGTTAAGTACTTAATTAGAGAGGTGCAGAGATCGTTTGTAACCAAAACAGTCGAAGACAGAAACCCTTCCTCTATCTGGACAGCACTTAATACGCTTACCAACAACAAGCGTAAACAGTGCAATACCATTCCAGAAAACCTCTCCGCTGAGGAGTTTAATAACCACTTTCTATCAGCCCCCAAAGACTTACTCAGTTCTCACAATCGCAATCAGTCGATATATTCCACACCAGAAAGCTAACTAAGTTCTGTAAGCAAAGATTGTCCTCAGATGATATTTTCGTCATCCCTGATATTGCTGTACACGAGGTAGGCAAATACATTTATATCCTAAAAAAGAAAACGTCTTCTGGCAGTGATTGTATCAATGGATATACCTGTCGCAACCGTACATAGTGGAACCTCTTACATACATTTATAACCTATGTATTCAAAAAAATGTCTTCCCAGCAGCTTTAAAAAAATCAAAAATAGTGCCTGTTCCTAAAGCAAACGATTCTTCTGAAATTAATAACTTTCGCCCCATTTCCCTTCTATCCGTTCTCTCGAAGCCTCTGGAAAAGCATGTTCACAAACATCTTCTGGAATTTCTTGAAAAAAGGTCCCTATTATATCATCACCAGTCAGGTTTTCGTCCCAAGCATTCATGCCACACTGCACTCGCACGAATAGTGAATTCGTGGGTCAACAGCATAAATGATAATAAAATGGATGGTGCTGTCTTCTTGGATCTAAGAAAAGCGTTTGATCTTATCGATCATACCATCTTACTGAAACAGCTTGCCACCTACTTAAACAAAAAGAGCCCCTCAGCTCTTTCGTTTCTGAACTCCTATCTTACAAAAAGAACACAAACAGTCTATGTCAATGGAAAATGTTATTCTGAACAATTTGTGGAGTATGAAGTGCCCCAAGGGTCTATTTTAGGCCCACTACTGTTTTGTATCTTCGTTAACGATCTACCGTTACATGTAACGTGTAGTGAGACTGAGTGTGACATGTTTGCCGACGACTCAACATTACATTCCGCTGGTAAAACTGTGCCTGAAATTGCAAATAATCTTCAAGAGAGTCTTCATGAAGTCTCTCGGTGGTGTAATGAAAATCGCATGCTTGTAAATCCCACAAAAACAAAAAGCATGCTTATCACAACCCGCCAGAAACATCAGCTCAAACCTCCATCACTCAACCTTTCTTTGGACTCCATCTCAGTTGAGCAGGTCAGTCAACACCGCCTGCTTGGAGTAATAATAGATGATGATCTAAGCTGGCATAACCACCTATATTATATGAGAAAACATTTGTCCAAAAAGTTGTTTCTACTTTCCAAACTTAAAACGATCATTGACCTTAAGACACACAAACTATTTTTTAATGCCTACATTAAACCACA
Source organism: Semisulcospira habei (assembly GCA_036245525.1). Taxonomy (NCBI): domain Eukaryota; kingdom Metazoa; phylum Mollusca; class Gastropoda; family Semisulcospiridae; genus Semisulcospira; species Semisulcospira habei. The sequence continues at coordinate 5,424,618 of BTPG01000008.1, read as the reverse complement.
CATTGATTATGCCTCAACAATATGGGATGGCTGCAGTGAAAATCACTTCAAGAAGATAAACTCATTATACTAGCGCGCTGCTAAGCTTATCCTCCCTGATCCGTCTTTATCCACTGATGCCAAGCTGCAGGCCATCGGACTTCTCCCTTTGGTTAAGTACCTCGCACTAAACAAATGTGTACTGATGCACAAAATTCTTAACGGGAAAGCTCCACCTTACTTATCTAGGCTTTTTTCGCAAACTGAAAAAAAATACAGCACCTCCAGGAACAGTCTCTCTATAAAAAGGCCCCGTATAGACCTGTTCAAATCTAGCCTGTCTTATTCAGGTGCTCTTTTATGGAATTCCCTTCCTCCCACTATTCAACAAACCACGTCCCTCTCTCTGTTTAAAAGTAGAGTACATGATTACCTTTCTAAGACATCGTTATGCTGATCCTTTCTTCTTTGTTTTTCGACATAATACGCATTTTTTTTCTTTCCATCTAGCCTACAAATTGTTTGTTCAGTTTTCTAACTTGTTTTTGATAGAACAAAAAATATCATACCTACTTATATGTTAGATAATTATGTGCGCACGTACGTGTGTATGTACAAAAGTGCGCATGTGCATGAGTACATGTATATGTGTGTCCGTGTGCGTGTGTGTATGTGACGTTTATTATTAGTTAATTTGTTGTTTGGTTCCTTAAGTAGCTTAGCAAGGACAGATTGTAAGAAAGGCCTGCGCGCCTAATATCTCAATCCTTGGAAAATCTCTCTCTCCCCCCTCTCCCCCCCTCCTCTCCCCTCCTCCCCCCCCCCCTCTCCCCCCCCTCTCCCCCCCCTCCCCCCCCTCCCCCCCTCTCCCCCCTCTCCCCCCCTCCCCCCCTCTCCCCCCCTCTCCCCCCCTCTCCCCCCCTCCCCCTCTCTCCCCCCCCTCTCCCCCCCTCTCCCCCCCATTGCTTATTGTTCATTGTTTCCCCCCCCCCTCTCTCTCTCCCGATTTGTGTATTCACCTCTTAGCCCACTGTCACGACCCCGCTTCCGGGGTGCGAACTATGAGTCAGTGCTGTCACTCGAGATTCACCCAACCCACGCTAACACAAACCTAACGCAAACACCAGAGGAACAATGACGACGTTTATTAAATACCCTAACAAAAACCAACTATTCACACTTAATCCTAAACACACGCTCACTCGTCACATTCGCGCACACATACGTCCAAACTCCCCAAACTAAATACCCTTAATACACAATACAAAATAACAGATAAATAAACTAAATCCTAATGCAATACAAAATAACGAAATGTATAAATAAAACTACTATCCTTACTACAAATAAAAAGACAACAGGCTGAAAGGCTTAAACCATACGCCACTAGACCCCGCCGGAAGCACAAGCGTCAAGCGCTAACGCCAGTTAGACCAACGCCATTGCTTCCGCGGAGTCTCTATCACAACACGTGGCTCCTTAAGTAATACAGTAGTTCAACTAGCGCAATGCCAATTACATGAACCAAATACGCTTGCTTACCAATTCAAAGATCGAGAAAAATGAATACAATCTGTACTAGTACGCTACTATATCTCCCCAAAGGTACCACGAACAACAACTGAGTTCGAATTAAACTGACTAATGTTCTAGCATACTGGGCATTAACAGCACAAAGCTCTTCCAACTAGCACGTCTCAGAATACACAAGGCCTATTTGACTAGCAACGTTTTAAAATAAACAATACTGCGTGTACATATGGAATATAATTATGTCCTTAACTCAACATGACTGACAATAAGCTGAATAAACAATATCACATATACAAGTGGAGACTAAACAATATCACTATGCAAGTGGATCAAATGTCCTTGACTTAATATAACCGAAGTAGAATAAATATATTTCACGTCACGGGACCTTTTCGCCGGAAGCACAACCGGTAAGCGCAGCTCAACTCGACGCTCTTGCTTCCGCGATAAGGTCTGCCGTAACACAGGCTACTTTTAAATAATATAACAACTCAAAATATCACTGTAACAAAGCTCCTCTCACACTACAGTCGCTACAAGGAGATGAAATAGACTAACGTTCTTATAACATTATAATTAGACACAACTTCACGTAAACAGGTTAGAAAGAACTACTTGGGACGACCCGACCTGACTAAATACGAAGCGTGCCGCGACACTCGCGAAGGCACCCAGGTCCGCTGTCGTAGCCCACAAGGCGGAGTGACAGTCAGCTTCCACACAGTACCACGGCACGGTGGCAGACTACCTGGTTAGTTCTCTGGGTTTAAAGATGCACTAAAACACAGGTGCCAAAAATACTCATAAATAACTAACAAAAGAAGACAAGAAAATCGCATGACCCTTCCCGCAACTTTAACTGCCGTCTTTTATATTCCCTTCACCTCTTTCCCGCAACAATAAACTCAACCTCCACAAATACATATTCACAATGATATCACGCTTCCCGCAACAAGAGATTTAACCGCAACATATTCTCTTCACCTCTCTCCCGCAACAACACATGCAACCTCAAAATACATATTTACACGTCACCACCTAACTCACTTCCGATATTTACACTCCTACCAACGCTACATAGTCGTAGCTACACAACAAAAATCAATAGCAATTCTCCAGGCAAAAGAAAACGAATCACACTAAATAGGTAGGTGATTCTTATCCAAAATAACTCAACTGAGTATCGGATCTTTCCTATGATCAGCACACACATGCTCTAGAAAAAAATAACACAAACACAAACGTAACAAGTCCTGACAACGATGGTTTAACATAGCTCCTCGGTGAATTTTGAACATGACCCATTTAAACTGCCAAAACATGACCAAGGCCACACTTAGAAACTACACCGAGACATATTTAATTCATGTAAAGTTCACGCTCTCCATGTTAAAAGCAAGTGCCCGATTAGCTTGGTGCCTGATCAGGAACTACCCTTGAACTATCATGGTCCATATACACTCCGCGGCGATGACGCTGTGCTCAAAAGACGACTCTGAGATGTGTGCACATGAGAGAATAAAAGAATTAACCACTCAGGCCAAAAAATAGTGTATCATTGTACAGTTAACCCATTTAGTCCCGAGTCCTTGCAGCAGGAGATGGATTGACCATGATAATTCAAGGGTAGTGTCAGATTAGCTTGGCGCCTTTCAGGCGCCAAGCTAATCTGTCACTACCCTTGAATTATCATGGTCAATCCGTACCCAGCAACTGGTAATAGTCGTTAGACAACACCTCCAACATTAAGAATAGGACTTTGGGGCTGAAAGGGTTAATGTTATGATTGTCCGTGAGCATGGAGTGGAGCTCAAGGGAGAGTAGAATAGCTCAACATGAATTTTAAGGCGGCTTCACTTGTGTCCCATGACATTGGATTTATCCACAAGAGTGGGACGCGGTATGTGTCGTAGACTACCATTACCTTTCTGCATCAGTTATACACTAGTTGCTTTAGTAGTGAACTAATTTTTTTTAAAAAGGGGGGGGGGGGGGCTAACCCCCTTTAGCTGTCCCTAGCGGTTTTCCTGCAGGAATCATCGCGGGGACAAACCGCTACCGACACCCAAAGTGTTAAACACATTGTGAAAGATATTTTCCTTTCCCTTTTTTTAATTATTATTCATTCAGCCTCAAGGCCGTATTTACCTAATTTTGGAGGCGTCATCTAACGACTATGCACCAGTTGCAGGAGACGGATCGACCGTGATAATTCAAGGGTAGTGCCAGATTAGCTTGTTTGTAAAAAAAAGTGTATCACATCGCAAAGCAAACTAAGCTTCTCACTCTTTGTCTGAAATTAAACGAGGATGGAAAAATAAAATAATAATAAAAAAAAAATAATGATTCTGCCCCAAAAGCTGCGCACACATCTTACCCGTTAAGTAATCGGGACTGACTAAATGTAGGAGACTGAAACAACAACTGAGCCAAGAATTGCTGTGAACGTGGATGTCTCAAACGGTTTGGTCCGCTGACGAGAAGAGTACCGTCTTCCCGGAAAGCAAAACGTCCTCGAAACACACCTCATTCTTAAACACACAAAAACTGACTGACGTGTTGTGGGAAAAGAGTGTGTACCGCGTCAGTCCGGCCGAAATAACAGGCCATTGCTTCGGATAGTGTGCGATGTGACTGATACACTTGTTTTTGAATTATCATGGTCGATCCATCTTCTGCTGTAGTGCGTCGAAGCTGAATGGGTTAATGCAATATGTTTCCAAAGAAAGCTGATTCTGTAGACGGGAAAAACAAATCTTCCAAAGCGTCGGTGAAACTATTTGTCGAAATGTAAAATTTCTTCTGTCTGAAAGCACAGAATATACACAGAACAGTAAAAATAGCTTTTGTAAACAGTTCAGTCTTTCACTTTTGGTAGTTCAAAACTTGGGCAAATGTTTGCATCACGCGTTATACATGCAGCGTTTCAGATGGATAATATTTTTTTTTTAAATAAGCAAATGTTGCTCTCTCTCTCTCTCTCTCTCTCTCTCTCTCTCTCTCTCTCTCTCTCTCTCTCTCTCTCTCTCTCTCTCTCTCTCTCTCTCTCTCTCTCTCTCTCTCTCTCTCTCTCTTTCTCTTGTTGATAGTCTCGGTGCTGCGATCAGCTCTCAGCACGACACGGCCATGTGTGCAGTGTATGATTTACAGAAGGAGGTGAGAGAGCTGGTCCGGATTGAGATTCCAGACATCAAGGCCGATTTCCACCAGCTGCTTGAACAGCTTTGTTGTCGTGTCAAGTCACTGGAGGCTGAAAACAAAAAACTCAGGTCTCAGCTTGGTGACCACAACAAAATCTTCACTTCCATGCGCATCACTTCCCCGCCCACCACGAAGCAGATTACAGATACACATACGGATGGCACTCTGTTGTCAACCAAGCCTGGCCCATCCCTGGCCTCCTCTCAGCCCCGACGGTCCGTTCCCGCGGACCATTCCCCACCTGCCACCAACCTCGCCAAGATTCGCTCAGTTGGTATGGCTTCCCCCTTATCCATTGAAAACTCCGGCCTCACCCCTTCCACTCCCTCGCCGAGCCAGCCCGCACACAACACTGGCCGAGCCTCATACCGTGACGTTGCAGTCGCCGCCGTGCCTGTGTCCAATCGCTTTGCTGCCCTCTCTGTTGACGGCAACACGAACGACCAGGCCGAAGACACAGGCACGGGGTCGCTAAGCAACACGTGCCGCCCCAATCAAAGTCAACATCAGGATCACCCCTTCCCCGCCGACGTTTTGACCAAAGAGAGGATTTGGCCTGGGGTCCTTGCTGTGCTAATAGGTGATTCAATCTTGCGAGAAGTGGGTAGCAAGATTGTATCACCGACTGTACCTCTGCAGAAGATCTTCGTGCCGGGCATGTCCATTGCTGAATTGATGGCGTGGCTCGGCACGCAGCCTCCTGCACCGCACATTGACCAAATGTTTTGATTGTGTGGCTGGACTAATTTTGGACCTAAAAATACAGTTTGAAAACAAACAACTCAAAGCTGAAAGACACTCTTAAACAGGACAACATCAGTCTACAGCAGCAGGTTAGAAATCTCAATAGTCTACCAAAGCAAGTGTCAATTCTCACAAGCAAGCTGGGCAAAGTGGATTCTCTTGAAAGCCGGTATAATGAAATGTTGGCTAAACAGAAAATAATTGCCCCAGAGCAGCGAACCCCCGTTGCCTTGCCTGATCACTGTCAGTCCGGCACCACCGCCACTGTCCGCTACCAGTTCCCTTTCCTCTGAAATTCACTCCCCTACCTCCATCACTACGTCGAACCTCTCTGATAAATTTTCCAAAAGAGTACACCCAAACCCACCCGTCTCAGCGTGCGTCTGTGGCTATGGAAGAGACGGCAGGGAGCAGCAGTGCCACTGAAACTAAATCCCCTAATGCACGTTCGCTCCAGGACCAGCCGCCGCGAGAGCGCCGTCAGTTTAGTGTTCGACTCCCACCCGAGGGCAGAGTCAATGCGCTATTAATCGGCGACTCCAATCTCCAACGGGTGGATCGTCGTCGCTTGGACACAAGCGGTGCTACATGTGTGTGCACCCTGCGGGGGGTTAAGGTTGACCAGTTCACAGAGGCCCTGTCCAACATCGCGCCACGATACGACTTAGGTAGTGCAGTGGTCCACGTTGGCACAAATGACTGTGCCTCCAGCAATGACGTGGACTCTGTACTACATGACTTCCAGCACCTCATTCCTGTAGTTCGACGAGTATTCCCATCAGCCACAGTTGCCTACACAGCAATATTACCACAAGGGCGCTGCCCACTGAAAACCATCTGCAGTGTAAACCAGCGCCTGGCTATGCTGTACGAAAGGGAAGAAGTCTCGTTCAGTTCTGCAGGAAAACAATTTTTACACCCCTGCCCACCTCCCTGTTAATAGCGACAGGCTGCATCTGAACTGATGAGAGAGGCGCCGGGGTATTACTGCGCCAGATAAAGCGGTTCATTTTTCCTGCAGATAACCTGAAAGACTTAAATCGGCACCGCGACCTGCGACACGCTAGACACGCGGCTGAGCCTGAAGCAAACACTGACGAAAGTACCTGAGCTGAGTGGTCCTCCCTGCCGGCCGCAAACTAGTAATCTCATTCAAGATGAGAACCTGATGCGACAAAGCACTAAACAAATGCCACAGTCTAAAGCTCTCCCCACTCGCCGCTGGGAATCGGCTACCAGCACTACGATGGCGAACATAGGTGACTATGTAAATGCTGGCGGAAACCTAGCTGCCCCTGTCTCCAGCAGCCAGTCACCTGTAAACTCTAGTAGTGCTCGAGTCCCTGTGGAGCTTTCCGAACCTGACACAAGCACTACATTGGCGGACGCTGCCAGCGCGACGCACCTACAGCCGCCTTTCAGTCAGCGACCAGAATTCACAGACGGAAGCGACGGCCGATCCCAGCTGCCACTGCCAGCCGGCGTCCCTGTATGGAAACTACGCGCGCCCTGTCGTGCCCTGGCCTCAGATCACACCGCACAGTTTCCACGTACCAAGGCCGCAGTACCCAGCGGCATTCCAGCCAGCGTTCCAGCCAGCCTTTCAGCCGTTCCCACTTCCCTTTCCCCACTGGCAGTATCCGTATCTAGCTAATAGTGGACCTCGGTCCCAAACGGTCATATGAAGTGTGTGTTAAACTTACAAAACATATCTCAGTGTTTCGGTTAGATTAACTCCTTCATGCCTGATCGGGAAACGTTGGACGATGATAGTTCCGGGATAGTGCCGGATTACCTTTGCGTCGTTGAGGCGCTAATCTGATCTGTTACTGCACTTGTGCTATCGTTGTCCATCTCTCTCCAGCATCCTACTTGACGACTGTTAAAATACTTCTCTTTTTTTTTTTTTTCTTTTCTTTTTTTGGTGTAGGCTCAACTTGAACTAATTTCACTTCATGTTTTTCATGAACTTAGTGAACATCAGTATAATTCTGAAAAAAACACAGTCTTATGACTTCATTTTCAGCCCTTCATCCGTCCGACTTGTAGCAATGCGTGGTGCATATGAACACAGGTGTGTGAGCCCTAAGTGTTATTAGTATTATTTTATTCCAGTTCCCATCAGTTCAATCTGTTTCAGTGTGTCGAGCACTGACCTGAAAATTCTTTGATCAAACGGTGACATTTCTATGCGAAACGGTTTACTGTGCTGTTGTAGTTCACCTCATAGATTTGACATTAACATTTGCGATGCTTTTGGTTTATATGCGATGCGGCCGTATCACAGCAACATGTGTTGCAGTCTGAGTTTAGGGAAATCGTTGGACTATTTGTACTGTGGTTGACCTGTGTACAGTACAGTTGCGCGTTTGACTTGTGTCTGGCCGGCATACACACCATTTTTGTAAGCCGGACTAAATGTAAAGATTAGTGATTATAGTGCACAGCCAAACGTGCTGTGCTGAATGCGAGTAGACAGTTCTACAAACTATCATGCAAGTTATTTTTGACAGTTGTGGTGATTATAAGTGGATATGGTTTATTCCATATTTTCGTACAAGATCACTCCTTTCAGGGACTGGACTGTTTCACTGAGTTTCGGATATTGAAAACATTATATTTACATTTTCGTCATCAAAATGTGTACACCATCAAACAATTACATGCATGCCCACGGGCTGAACATCGGGCACCTTAATGTATTTCACCTTTACGATAAGGTTCCTGACATTTCAATATTTTTAAACCAGCCTTCACACTTCCATCTCTTTGGACTAACGGAATCACGTCTGGACTCAAGAATTAGCGACGAAAATCTGTGCATTCCAAACTTTTCCTTAATTCGTCGTGACCCAAACACCCTCAAACACACAGGGATTGCTGTTTATGTCCATAACTCGATTGCACATATGGTACGCAGACGGGATGATCTGGAGTCAACTGAGATTGAGTGTGTATGGCTAGAAGTAAAAATTAATAACTCATCGCCAATTATAATGGGTTATGTATATAGAAATCCATCGTCCACTGTCGAGTGGTATGATGACTTTGTGCAGATGATGGATAAAGTGAATGACACTGACAAAGATGTACTGCTGTTAGGTGATTTTAACATTGACTTACTGAAAACAAATCCCACGTGGCAATCGACAACAACTCTTTTTGGGTCGAAGCAACTAGTCCAAGCTCCTATTAGAAAAACCCAATCATCCGCTACACTCATTGATCACATCTATACCAACAACTGTAAGTCAGTACTAGAGACCAGCGTCCCCCCACTAGCTGTCAGTGATCATTTTCCCATCACCTGTTCATGGTCGTGCAAGCTGCCCAGACAAAAGAGGGATCAGCATGTGTACATTACCTATAGGTCTTTTAAAAAAATAAACAAAGATGCTTTTCTACACGATCTTAGCCTTACACCGTTTCATGATGTGTACAATTGTACCAACCCAGATAAGGCTGTCTCTCTCTTACTTGATCTGTTCCTAGGGGTGCTAAACAAACATGCGCCAGTAAGAAGAAAGCGAGTCCGATCCCGCCAGCCAAACTACGGCGTCCCCCAGGGATCTATTTTGGGACCTCTTTTATTCATACTATTTATCAATGATCTACCGTTCTATCTATCTATCTATCTATCTATCTGTCTGTCTGTCTGTCTGTCTGTCTGTCTGTCTGTCTATCTGTCTATCTATCTGTCTATCTGTCTATCTATCTATCTATCTATTTATCTATTTATTCCCAATTAAGTCTGTTATCCTTTTCATTTATCATTTGGACTACTTAGCTCTGTCTATGTGTGAAGGGGGGTGGGTGGGGTGGGGGGTGTCTGTGAGTCTATGAGTATGTCTGTCTATGTGAATAGTGTTGTCATCTCTTTGTAAGTATTATGTTTACTTATATGTATGTATATTTGTAGTTAGTCTTGTAGTTGTTAGCAACGGCAGGTTTGTAAAATGGCTGTGTCGATGACGATGTCAATGCCTAAACCGTTGTAAAATAAAGTTTCATTGATTCATTGATTCATTCATTGATTCTATCTATATCCCGTAGTCTTGCCGATCGTTGGGTTTTAATGTACATTGCTTAACGTCCCGACAGCAACAAGGCTTTCTCAGGACGTGCCTGCACTGCTTGTGAAAAAAAAAAAAACTAAACAGAACATTGAATGTATGTCGCCAGCCGGTCAAATACATTAAATAAACCTAACACATGGGGCCTAAATAAAGCTAAGACCATTTAGCAACACACATCCAATATCAAGAGCTACAGGCAGTGCAGACAGTAGGGAGAGTTTTAAAAAGACAAATACAGGTGAATGGACCTCGGGTAGACAGAAACACATGCCCCAGAATAGAGAGAAAAACTCACCCTGTGGGGCTGACCAGGGTGACCCTGGGAACTAAAAAGTACCTAACCCCACCCAAGTCCCCCAGGGCAGACCCGGGTGGGGTGCCGACCGTTGGGGCACCACTGGTGACTTGGCAACCAGCTCCCTCCATTCCTCTCTGTTCTCTGCCATTCTTAGCGTATTTCGCAGCTTCAGTCCTGTCCACTCTGAGATATTGTCCTCCCATCTTTTCCTCTGTCTTTCTCTCCTTCGACCTCCTTGCACAGTGCCTTGCAGGATTGTTTTGGCAAGCCCTGCTGAACGCGTGACATGCCCATACCACTTCAGTTTGCGTTTTTTTTTCACAATGGCTAATAAGTCTTCATAGGGCCCGATGGCTTGCCTGATTCTGCTTCCCACTTCCTCGTTTGTGATGTGATCTCTGTATGAGATGCCAAGCAGCCTTCGAAAACATCTCATTTCAGTGGCTTGTGTCCTCCTTTCAAGGTCTTCTGTGAGGGTCCATGACTCGCAGACATACAAAAACACTGAGATGACTAAGGAGCGCATCAGTCTGATCTTGGGACAGAGTGTGATGTTTCTGTCCTTCCATATGGTCTTCAATCTTGTCAGTGCTGTTGTTGTCTGCGCAATCCTGGACAGTATTTCTGGTTTTGATCCCTCATCTGTCACAATGGCTCCTAAGTATTTGAATTTATTAACGGTTTCCAGTTTGTGGCTTCCAATCATGACTTCAGTGCCAATGCCACTGGTGTTATTGGTCATCAGTTTGGTCTTCTCTGCACTGATTTCCATCCCATACGCAATGGCTGTACTGTCCAGCTTTTCCACCAGCTGGGCTAGCTCCTTCTCTGTTCCTGCAAGGCCATCAATGTCGTCCGCGAAGCGCAAGTTCGTGATTGTTCTGCCTCCAATACTGACAGATCCTTCATGATCTTTCAGAGCGTCTGTCATGATTCTTTCCAGGAAGATGTTGAAAAGAGTAGGTGAGAGCAAGCAGCCTTGTCTGACTCCGACTGTAGTCCTAAACTAGTTTCCTATTTTTCCGTTGAAGCAGACTGCGCTAGTGGCCTTGTTGTAAAGATTTGCTACGACTTTGATCAGGTTGGTATTGATGTTGTATAGTTTCATTGTGGACCAAAGGGCTGCATGCCACACCCTGTCAAACGCTTTCTTAAAATCCACAAAGACATGATAGAGATCTTGCTGGTGCTGGAGGTACCTCTCACATAGAACTCTCAGGTTGAAGATCTGCTCAGTTGTGCTGCGCCCTGGTCTGAAGCCTGCCTGTTCCTCAGCTATGATTTCCTCTGCCTGTGGCTTCAGCCTGTTCAGCAGGATCTTTAACATGACTTTGCTTGGGTGGCATATAAGACTGATCGTGCGATAATTCTGCCATTGATGTAAGTTGCCTTTTTGGGGGAGAGTTATTATAAGTGATTGGGTCCATGGTGTGGGCCAATCCCCTGACTGCCAGATATTATTGCAGATTGTTAGTAAGGCGCTTATCA
>BTPG01000008.1:5385799-5408299 GCA_036245525.1 Semisulcospira habei | reverse complement strand
TCTGTCAATGCCATGAAAAGCAGAAAGATCGTCTACATAATCAACACACAGTTTAAAGTGTTATAGTCCGTCTTTCCTTTGCCTTTTGCTCGCTCTGCACGGCAACTCCTGCACAAACTACTCAATCGTTCCATGTGGTTTGAATAGGTGTAACCGGACTCAGTGACTGGGTGTAGACGACTTAAATAGTTTATCAGATAGACAAAAACTGCCCATCTGATACAGTACTCAAGTGCCTACAGAGTTTAAGTCTGAATTTCTTTTGTGGTCTAGGGAAGGACTGGAGATTGCTGTGGAGAATAGACTATAAGTCTACTCTGGTCCCGCATGCGCACAAAATCTGTCAGTGTTTACTCTTGCCTCGCGTTGTGTTCAAAAAGCCAAAGTTGCTTGCGCAATGGACCGACCACAGTATCCAGAAAAACCCTATTTTGACTGGACTTGTTGTTATCATTCCTACTGAGCTGCTAGTAACGTGCGCTCGCACAATCAGTCACACCGTCATACATGCACGGACGTACACACACACAAACTTCTCGCACGTACACACGCACAGTCTCAGTCTCGCTCTCACTCTAGCCGCTGAGCATCATAAAATAGAAGTAAAGTTCCAAGATTTATTTGTACCAGAAAAGCATTCATAATAAAACAAACAACATAATCAAAATTAGTCAAACCAGTGCAAGTGCTAATAACCTTAAACACCTTAGGCCTAACACCTATACCTTCCGACACGATACCTAGCAAACCTATCTCCTATGCCTGACACCTACAACGATGAATACGATTCCTAGCGAACCTAGCTCCTAGGCCTAACACCTATACGCACTTACCAATAAAACCTACGCGTCGTCCTAACACAGCCTAAGCCCTATTTAGGTGAATTAGAACTGAACTAAAACTGAACTGAATGGTGGACAGAAGCTCTATATATATACCATCCAACAGATGCTCTCAGCATATGTAAACGAGAACCGTGATGATTGGAGCGATCACCTCGACCTGATCATGATGGCATATAGAGCTTCTGTCCACCATTCAACCGGGTGTACGCCCAATTTAATTGTTTTTGGTAGAGAAGTCAATCTCCCATTGACAGTCGAACTTGGTGTGTTCCCTAGTAGAGATGCGTCTGAATGTCCCATAGAGTACGTACAATGGGTTCAAAACACGCTGGAACGAGTCTTTCGTTTTGTACAAGAGAATTCAGAGGCTAGTGTCCAGCGTTGAACTTTGAGTGGTAGTATTTATAACTATGAAATTTTTCTTCCCCAGATCACACAGCACACAGTTGTGTGTTGTCTCCATTTTCTTCCAGTTCCAACTGATTATGTGTGGACACTGCTTAAAAGAAAGTTAAAACCTGATGCCGTTCCAAGCGTGTTTACCTGGAAACAGACTCAAACCCGAAAACCACCAGTGAAGCATCCAGTTCTGTCGCCGCTAAAACGTGCCAATAAGTAAGTACATGTTTCAGACTGACAGTTCACATTTCATGATTCAGTAGCGCAGTCTTCACATAAATACAGGAATATGTTGATGTCAGGAAACTGTGTGGTTTACAGTTAAAATGTCTTCCAATACTATTTTACTATCATAAGCTGCAGTCCAGGCAAAGTTGCTTTACTGGCATGGAGAGAAGGGGGTTGTGGGTATGCAGCACTAATGGTGCTACATCAGCTCAAAAACACATCTTTTCCAGTCATACCACTCTGTTTCGCCACATTCCAGTCTCTTAACTGTCTCACTGTAACAGTATGAAGATCCCCCTGCCCGTTCATATGGTCACGATGGCTGGTTTTTCGAGGATTGGATGTGTTCAGGTGCTGTCAATTTTGAATCTGTATTTTGTCATGTGTAGATTTTTTTGCTGCTGTCTGATGAGTTTTGTCCAGTTTGGTCATTTTGTCTCAGACTGTACAGGGCTTAAAAGCCTGCACTGCAGGTATTTTGCACTATATATTTCACGGCTGTTTGGCCCAGCGCTAGAAGTGGCCACTTGCAGCCCGTGCGCACGACTTGTGACCCAGTTTCTCGGCTTGCCTGGAAAAAACTAAGTGGCCAGACTGAAACAGCCGTGATTTATTATTATGCACCCTTTTTTCCAGGAAGCTGAAGGCAAGACCAGATTTCGAGGATAACAGTGGATCCAGCAGCAGTGATGTACTTGAAGACCACAGCACTCGCCCAGTAGCAGCTGCATCTGCACCACAGGATGAATGTTCAACCACTACCAGCTGATCTTTGCGTGCTTCCTGCGGAGAAAGATTTGAGCCTCCTAAATGACTGCATCACGGAGCTACAGCAGCAGCTTCTTGCAGCCCAGGCCCAGGTGACGCGACTACAGTTGGAGCGGTTTGGGGATCAGTCGATTTTCCAGTGATGACTACCTATTTGATACACAACTTTTAAAGTACTCTTTGACTACATTGAGACAAGTGCAGCAAGTATGAGGCAGCCATATTATAAATATGTTACAGAGGATGTAGCAGTGACGAACAGATCAAGGGTCATGCCACTGGCTGATGAACTGTTTATGTTTCTGGTTTCACAAGTCCTGCGTGTAAACAAGCAACAACTGTGATAATGGACATAATACTGCCATGGTGTAGCTTCTGTCACCTGCTTGGTGTTAAATCATTATAACTACTATATTTTATGAATATTTGTTAAGCAGCTGGGTGCTAAAGAGTAAATGAAGTTGTCTTTTGTTTTTTGGCATGTTGGTATCTTGCACTGAAAAGCCTCTGCTCTTGTCTTACTTTTTCAGCACTAACCTGAAACTTTAGTCAGTATACAGAATTTGGAATGGAAGTCAGATTGCGTATACCAGGTTAATTTTGGTTTTTGAAACAGTTACTAAGAATCCGCACTTTACGGTGACACAAATTAAAATTTGTTATACATTTATCATAGTTTTCCAAATTCTGCTCATGTGTTGGTGCATGTGTAACAGAGTGAACCCGATGTTCCTCTGTGTACATAGGCCGATAGCACTTATGACCATTGCTTCTCGGATTTCACTCGTGTCGACTGCTAGCTATGACGTGCGCCGCTCGCGGTGCCCTGCCAAACGCAGCGTTAAGTGTTGTGTACGCGATGGTTTTGGTATTTAAACAGCGAGGTCACTGTATTGTTAAGGCCGATGGGAAAATGTAACAGAGTGAACCAGATGTTCCTCTGTGTACATAGGCCGATAGCACTTATGACCATTGCTTCTCGGATTTCACTCGTGTCGACTGCTAGCTATGACATGCGCCGCTCGCGGTGCCCTGCCAAACGCAGCGTTAAGTGTTGTGTACGCGATAGCTCAGTGTACGTGTTGTATTGTATATCAGTTTTGACCGTGTATTGTAACCAAAATACAACACCATTGCTTAGTATTTAACATGGTTAGATTTGGCCCAGGTAATAGTTTTTGTAATGCATATGTCTTTCGGTTAACTATAACCTATCAGAGTGATATTTGCGATTTAGCAGCCTTTTTGATTTTCTGTGGCACTCTGCACCGACGCGTGGACTTTGTACTGACGCGGAGACGGCAGCTTGCCTCTATAAGTACAGCTACTCGCGTGGCAGAATTTTTTTTTTTACCAAACGTGCAAGACTCACAGTACCAGTACTTGTGACACTGCATGCCGTGCTAAGCCCAAGAGTGTCAGACCAAACAAGGTGCACGCTGCAACGCCTACACCTCTGCGTCAGTCTGCACGCTTGCGGCAGAAACCATTAAAACTTTTAGTAACCTTGACAGCTTGAGTGTGACCAGTGGGCCTTTAAAGGTATGCCTCTGCAACTTTAAATGCCCACAAGACATTCAAGCTTCAATATTCCTCCAAGTGCATCGGATGCTTTAATAGTGTTAGGAAAATAGGACAAATTAATATTGAGTAAATTGTTTTGGGCTTATTGTTTTTTATTTAAAGAGACTGTCTTAGGTGAAGGATTGCTTAAGGTGATAGGTTAATTTAAAATTATTGGATTTTTAGTCAGTACAGTGCATCAGATTTTGATTTGTCATGGATTGGAATCCAAGGCACCGGTACTGTGTTTTCGAGTAGTACAATGCTTTGAATTTTGATGTCTTAGATGAATATTGGAAATCAAGGCATCTGTACATCTGTGTCTTTCTAGTACACAACAGCTGTGCAGTTGATTTCATTTTCAAACTTTGTCTGCTGCATAGGTATTTTTCCAAATGATAATATCCTATGTCAGTTTTCTGCTATGCATAACTTAGTTTGAAAATGACTGTGTGAGTCCAAGTCTACAGTATAATAGTGTAGACAAGAGAGCCTTGGTCAATAGTGCTATATTTGTGGTTTACCATGTGGATGGTACTGTTTGATAAAGTGTTTTGATGTTACATCATCATTGGGCCCAATGTGTTCTTGTATTTGTGTTTTGGGATTGATGGTTTTGGTATTTAAACAGCGAGGTCACTGTATTGTTAAGGCCGATGGGAAAATGTAACAGAGTGAACCAGATGTTCCTCTGTGTACATAGGCCGATAGCACTTATGACCATTGCTTCTCGGATTTCACTCGTGTCGACTGCTAGCTATGACGTGCGCCGCTCGCGGTGCCCTGCCAAACGCAGCGTTAAGTGTTGTGTACGCGATAGCTCAGTGTACGTGTTGTATTGTATATCAGTTTTGACCGTGTATTGTAACCAAAATACAACACCATTGCTTAGTATTTAACATGGTTAGATTTGGCCCAGGTAATAGTTTTTGTAATGCATATGTCTTTCGGTTAACTATAACCTATCAGAGTGATATTTGCGATTTAGCAGCCTTTTTGATTTTCTGTGGCACTCTGCACCGACGCGTGGACTTTGTACTGACGCGGAGACGGCAGCTTGCCTCTATAAGTACAGCTGCTCGCGTGGCAGACTTTTTTTTTTTACCAAACGTGCAAGACTCACAGTACCAGTACTTGTGACACTGCATGCCGTGCTAAGCCCAAGAGTGTCAGACCAAACAAGGTGCACGCTGCAACGCCTACACCTCTGCGTCGGTCTGCACGCTTGCGGCAGAAACCATTAAAACTTTTAGTAACCTTGACAGCTTGAGTGTGACCAGTGGGCCTTTAAAGGTATGCCTCTGCAACTTTAAATGCCCACAAGACATTCAAGCTTCAATATTCCTCCAAGTGCATCGGATGCTTTAATAGTGTTAGGAAAATAGGACAAATTAATATTGAGTAAATTGTTTTGGGCTTATTGTTTTTTATTTAAAGAGACTGTCTTAGGTGAAGGATTGCTTAAGGTGATAGGTTAATTTAAAATTATTGGATTTTTAGTCAGTACAGTGCATCAGATTTTGATTTGTCATGGATTGGAATCCAAGGCACCGGTACTGTGTTTTCGAGTAGTACAATGCTTTGAATTTTGATGTCTTAGATGAATATTGGAAATCAAGGCATCTGTACATCTGTGTCTTTCTAGTACACAACAGCTGTGCAGTTGATTTCATTTTCAAACTTTGTCTGCTGCATAGGTATTTTTCCAAATGATAATATCCTATGTCAGTTTTCTGCTATGCATAACTTAGTTTGAAAATGACTGTGTGAGTCCAAGTCTACAGTATAATAGTGTAGACAAGAGAGCCTTGGTCAATAGTGCTATATTTGTGGTTTACCATGTGGATGGTACTGTTTGATAAAGTGTTTTGATGTTACATCATCATTGGGCCCAATGTGTTCTTGTATTTGTGTTTTGGGATTGATGGTTTTGGTATTTAAACAGCGAGGTCACTGTATTGTTAAGGCCGATGGGAAAATGTAACAGAGTGAACCAGATGTTCCTCTGTGTACATAGGCCGATAGCACTTATGACCATTGCTTCTCGGATTTCACTCGTGTCGACTGCTAGCTATGACGTGCGCCGCTCGCGGTGCCCTGCCAAACGCAGCGTTAAGTGTTGTGTACGCGATAGCTCAGTGTACGTGTTGTATTGTATATCAGTTTTGACCGTGTATTGTAACCAAAATACAACACCATTGCTTAGTATTTAACATGGTTAGATTTGGCCCAGGTAATAGTTTTTGTAATGCATATGTCTTTCGGTTAACTATAACCTATCAGAGTGATATTTGCGATTTAGCAGCCTTTTTGATTTTCTGTGGCACTCTGCACCGACGCGTGGACTTTGTACTGACGCGGAGACGGCAGCTTGCCTCTATAAGTACAGCTGCTCGCGTGGCAGACTTTTTTTTTTTACCAAACGTGCAAGACTCACAGTACCAGTACTTGTGACACTGCATGCCGTGCTAAGCCCAAGAGTGTCAGACCAAACAAGGTGCACGCTGCAACGCCTACACCTCTGCGTCGGTCTGCACGCTTGCGGCAGAAACCATTAAAACTTTTAGTAACCTTGACAGCTTGAGTGTGACCAGTGGGCCTTTAAAGGTATGCCTCTGCAACTTTAAATGCCCACAAGACATTCAAGCTTCAATATTCCTCCAAGTGCATCGGATGCTTTAATAGTGTTAGGAAAATAGGACAAATTAATATTGAGTAAATTGTTTTGGGCTTATTGTTTTTTATTTAAAGAGACTGTCTTAGGTGAAGGATTGCTTAAGGTGATAGGTTAATTTAAAATTATTGGATTTTTAGTCAGTACAGTGCATCAGATTTTGATTTGTCATGGATTGGAATCCAAGGCACCGGTACTGTGTTTTCGAGTAGTACAATGCTTTGAATTTTGATGTCTTAGATGAATATTGGAAATCAAGGCATCTGTACATCTGTGTCTTTCTAGTACACAACAGCTGTGCAGTTGATTTCATTTTCAAACTTTGTCTGCTGCATAGGTATTTTTCCAAATGATAATATCCTATGTCAGTTTTCTGCTATGCATAACTTAGTTTGAAAATGACTGTGTGAGTCCAAGTCTACAGTATAATAGTGTAGACAAGAGAGCCTTGGTCAATAGTGCTATATTTGTGGTTTACCATGTGGATGGTACTGTTTGATAAAGTGTTTTGATGTTACATCATCATTGGGCCCAATGTGTTCTTGTATTTGTGTTTTGGGATTGATGGTTTTGGTATTTAAACAGCGAGGTCACTGTATTGTTAAGGCCGATGGGAAAATGTAACAGAGTGAACCAGATGTTCCTCTGTGTACATAGGCCGATAGCACTTATGACCATTGCTTCTCGGATTTCACTCGTGTCGACTGCTAGCTATGACGTGCGCCGCTCGCGGTGCCCTGCCAAACGCAGCGTTAAGTGTTGTGTACGCGATAGCTCAGTGTACGTGTTGTATTGTATATCAGTTTTGACCGTGTATTGTAACCAAAATACAACACCATTGCTTAGTATTTAACATGGTTAGATTTGGCCCAGGTAATAGTTTTTGTAATGCATATGTCTTTCGGTTAACTATAACCTATCAGAGTGATATTTGCGATTTAGCAGCCTTTTTGATTTTCTGTGGCACTCTGCACCGACGCGTGGACTTTGTACTGACGCGGAGACGGCAGCTTGCCTCTATAAGTACAGCTGCTCGCGTGGCAGACTTTTTTTTTTTACCAAACGTGCAAGACTCACAGTACCAGTACTTGTGACACTGCATGCCGTGCTAAGCCCAAGAGTGTCAGACCAAACAAGGTGCACGCTGCAACGCCTACACCTCTGCGTCGGTCTGCACGCTTGCGGCAGAAACCATTAAAACTTTTAGTAACCTTGACAGCTTGAGTGTGACCAGTGGGCCTTTAAAGGTATGCCTCTGCAACTTTAAATGCCCACAAGACATTCAAGCTTCAATATTCCTCCAAGTGCATCGGATGCTTTAATAGTGTTAGGAAAATAGGACAAATTAATATTGAGTAAATTGTTTTGGGCTTATTGTTTTTTATTTAAAGAGACTGTCTTAGGTGAAGGATTGCTTAAGGTGATAGGTTAATTTAAAATTATTGGATTTTTAGTCAGTACAGTGCATCAGATTTTGATTTGTCATGGATTGGAATCCAAGGCACCGGTACTGTGTTTTCGAGTAGTACAATGCTTTGAATTTTGATGTCTTAGATGAATATTGGAAATCAAGGCATCTGTACATCTGTGTCTTTCTAGTACACAACAGCTGTGCAGTTGATTTCATTTTCAAACTTTGTCTGCTGCATAGGTATTTTTCCAAATGATAATATCCTATGTCAGTTTTCTGCTATGCATAACTTAGTTTGAAAATGACTGTGTGAGTCCAAGTCTACAGTATAATAGTGTAGACAAGAGAGCCTTGGTCAATAGTGCTATATTTGTGGTTTACCATGTGGATGGTACTGTTTGATAAAGTGTTTTGATGTTACGTCATCATTGGGCCCAATGTGTTCTTGTATTTGTGTTTTGGGATTGATGGTTTTGGTATTTAAACAGCGAGGTCACTGTATTGTTAAGGCCGATGGGAAAATGTAACAGAGTGAACCAGATGTTCCTCTGTGTACATAGGCCGATAGCACTTATGACCATTGCTTCTCGGATTTCACTCGTGTCGACTGCTAGCTATGACGTGCGCCGCTCGCGGTGCCCTGCCAAACGCAGCGTTAAGTGTTGTGTACGAGATAGCTCAGTGTACGTGTTGTATTGTATATCAGTTTTGACCGTGTATTGTTGGATTATTGTGCAATAAAGGATGTTCAAGAGTAAACAAAGTTTGTTTTCCATATTCTTTATACACTCAAACTCATCACACAAACAGCACAGCTAGTTTTGAGTGCATGCTTAAAAACAATAAAATTTAATGTACATAGTACATGTCATTATTCTAAAACAATAACTACAAGTGCTAACTGTATTGCAAATGAGTTCATCTACAGTACTGAGCACCAAAAGTGGGAAAATAGGATGAAAAATTAAAAAAATGCTACAGATGAAACAATGCCTGTTTTAGACATGTCTGACAAAAGTCTAAATACAAATTGAAAAAACAAAATAAATAATCTGTTTTGTGTTGACACAATTGAGGATCGACTGAGGGGGGTATGATACCCGTTTCAGATGCACCATAGGGACACCTGCAATGCACCCACTCTAATTAAATGTAATATGCACCATTTTGTGAACATGTAATGTTCAATCAAAGAGTAAATATACTTTTTGAGGTGATTTTAGAAAATAAATCACCTAAACGAAAGGTTAGAGCTGCGTCAAAACTTGGGACACCGTAGCATCTGAAACGTCGTACCAAATCATTTCACCACAAAAGCAAGAACAGGTGTTTTCCAGTAGTTGAGCACAAGCAAGGTATAAAACAAGTGAAACAATATGGGAACCAAAAACAATAAAATTATAATAGTTGCATCTCCTAAATATTACAATTGTTAGTTATGACGTTTCAGACATGTCGCGGGACACCATGAATGAAAGAACACTTGTTTTGACTTCTTATTAGGCGTCATTTCCGGTTGTTCCGTTCTGGGGGACATGCAGTCATTGATAGCATAAGATACCTCATAAAATATAGATTCGAGGGTTGCCCGGATAAACCTCGTATCTCCATTTCAGCTAACTTTACAGGAGAGCCTTTTGAAAGTTTGACATCTAAAATTAAATATTTTCTTTTTCTTATTGCCAAAAAATTTAGTGTCTACCAAAACTTTGTTCTCTTCTCTGCATCTTCATGTAAATGTTTAACTGCACAAGCATTAATGTTATAAATAATTTGATGCTTTATTACATATGTAGCAAATGCGGGATTTATGTAGTACTAGGAACTGTAAACTCTAAATGAACAGTGTCCGTATAAACCTCGTAAATGCATTTCCGCTGTTTATACAGGCCAAATACATGGCATGTCATCACAGAACAGGGCTGCCTTTCAGTCGTAACTCGAGACGCTAGCAGGAATGGTTAGCAGGTGGCCAGCTCTAGTTCCTAAATAAAACTCGTAACTAGAACTATGGTTTCGTCGCGGCGGCACTTTTTGGAATAAACAGCCAGCGCAAAGCAATTATATGGATATGCGGTCTTAAGACAGGCCTGTGCATGCCTAGAATTTCCAACAACACCTAATGAAAGCAAGTACAACCAGTAACGTCTTTTTTAAAAGTCACAAAAAGTGACTGAATCACCTCTTAGTAGAGTCTGAAAGTCGCATTTTAAAATTTATTTTCAACTCTGCTAATAAAGTTCGGGCGTAAAAGCTCTTCCTCTACTTCGTATTCCAATAACTTAATTATAGAGTGGTCTCTTTGCAATGTTGAGTGTTTCGTTATGAATTAATGATAATGACACACACGAAATGATAGTGTGGAAAGGAAACAAAGAGAGAGGCGGAGAAAAAGACACGACAGAATGGTTGCCGAATATTACAGTCCTTAAGTATGGGTTGTTGTGACAAGTGAAAAGTTAAGTTCTTTTAATTTAACGCTCCATACAAAGTACAAAAAAAGAGGAAAACTCACTTGGTCATCACCATGACCGAAAGCCAGTGCCGCAATCTGATGTGTCTTCGTGTATGCAGCATGACGGTATCCAAGTCGCACATGTCAATCTATTCAAGTTACACATCAATGTATCAATAAGTCACAAAATGGCTTTTGTTTTCTAGTAGCAACCACGAAACATTTCACACTTAAAATCTCTTTTCGGTACTCGGTCAACAAAGTCAGTGGGATCCGTATGGATCTCACTTGGACCAAATATGGGGACAGGTTGGGATCAACGCGTTCCATGTGGGTCTCACCAGGGTCTGACCTGGACCCAGGTGGGACTCAAATACTATGCTAACATGGTATCCCTTGCCTATATCAAGTGCGTAATTTGATGTTTGATTTTCGATTGATGCATTTCCTGATTTAAAAAAAAAATACTACATGTATTTTCCAGTAAGAGACACCGATATTTCAGCACACCAGTTTCACTGAGTCATCCACGAGATGTTAATTATTGTTCAGGAGCTGCTGTTGTATCAGAACAGCCTGACGTCAACAAAGTGGCAAAACTCTGTGCGCTTTGCAGGGGTTCTGATAATCATTTTTTTCAAGGATAACGCCGGATCGGTTCCTTAGAGCCTCTGCCAAAAAAGAGTATGATCGCAGTTCGCATCTTCCAGAAGTGTTGATTGTCCTGGCCTTGTGTTCACTCTGAGTCGGTGTCCACTTCATCGACGTCAGGCTTTGGGAGCCGATCTACTGTAGCTGAAGAGGCCGGAAGGCTTCTGTAGAACGCATGGTGCTCCTCAGGAATGATCCCAGACGAGCACAGGGACAAGAGGTCAGATTTCTTGGCCTGGGAGATGGGAAGTTTGTGGCTGTACAGGTGTGGTATAGTTTTGATAGGGGCAGCACGGCCTCTCTTCCTTCCTCAAGCGACCTTGATGGTCTGGTAGTCGACCTGATCAAAGGAGGTCTTGAAAAATATCTCATCTCCTTTGCCTTTCTCAAAGTGAAATGCTTTTATTTTAAGCCAGTTCACTTTTTGTCCAGTGATGTCAGTCTTGGTGTTGCGTAGTGTTGAGGCGGCTAGTGTTTTGAAGTCAAGGATCTCTGTGTATTTGATTGGGACAACAGAATATGGTCGCGTCCTTCTGGCCATTCTTAGGATGATGTCCCAGCCGCTGGGCATATAGATGGGTGTGCTTTTCTTTGCAAATGTAATGGCTGCATGCATGGAGTCGCATTCCATCTGCGTATGCCCACTTTCCAGGTATTTGTGGGTTATGATCTTTATGCTTTCGTTGTTTTGTACAGCATGGGATAAACCGGCTGCCAGGTATTGATTCCGATTTTGGCCTGGACAGCAGTCTGAATAGATTGTAACCTCCTCAACGCTGTCTGGGAGTGAGCTGAGGTAAAAGTAGAGGCAGGTTGCGATCTCATACGCTTCCCTTTTACCTTCCGACTCATCCCATGTGTAGCATTTGGCTTCCCCGTCAGCTAGTAAATAGATGGTAAAGTTATACACGGAGAGTTTCCTTTTATAGTATAAGTGGCTGACGAGGCCACAAGGAGCTTGCAGGACCGCCTGGAGATCCACAGTGACCACATGCTTTCGGCGATTTTCTTTGGCTTCTGCCTTGTCATTCTCTTTCTCAAGGCGTGCCTGCTTCTTTCTCTCCTGGTGTTTTTCAAACGCCTTCTTGTCATCTTCCATGACCAGCTCTTTCGTCTTCCTCATGGCAAAAAGCAGCACACAGCGCACACTGGTCCTTTATGGGGGCATGAAAAGATAAGTTATATTCAGTGTTAAAAACCTGTCTGTATTTCTTTGTTGACACTGGTTGACGGGCGGCCCTCCTCTTTGCACTGCTGTATGTACAGGTCGTGCATCTTTTTCACCGTCAATCCGGGCTGTAGATACTTGCGTTGAGAGTCTTTCCTGGTATAATGTGACTCTACAGCGGGGAAGGACTCGATGTGTTTTCTTACCCCTTCAAAAGCTTCTTCACTGGCCTTGTTGTATGGCTTGCCACTTCCTCGGCGTTCCTTGCCAGTGAAAGCTCCGTTCGTGCTATTCTTTAAAGCATGGTCAACATAGGCTTCACCAAGTGCCAGTGTCGCCAAAAAGAACATCTTGCAGACACGTCGCTCTTGACCATCAACAATAAAAAAAACAAGGTGCGGCATCTCTGGCGTTTCTTGGGCACTGGCTTATTGTCTGCACCCAAAATACGGACAGTCTCTCTTTCTCTAACATGAGCACAAACAAAGTCTTTTTGGCGTTCGTAAGTGTCTAAGGCATAAAATGTCTGAAAGAAGTCTTGCCGATACTCCTCTGAGATACGATTATTGCAGTCGTATCTGCACTTGCTACAGTCGGTCTGCTGGACACGTTTGGGAGGAACAGTCTTGCCAGCCTGAGATATATACTCTTTCCCTTGCAAATGCAATGATTTTCTTACGTTTTGTTTCCATGCTTCTGGTTTAGATTTTTTCTTCCTGGAAAGATTTTTCTTAGGAGGCGTTTGGAAGAACCCTTGTTTCCTGGGTGTGATATTTGTTTTGTCCTTTGACTGCTGTTTTGTTGGGGTGGTGTTCACACTGTCGTCCATGGTAGGAAAACTCAGCCCTTCCCCCAGGCTTTCCCCATCGGTCAGATTGTGGTCTTCATTTGGCGTCGACTGGTGAGTGGGTTGGAAGTCCTCAGCCTCACCATCAGAGTCAGAGTGAATACAGACGTCACCCTGAGGCCCTGGTGTCTGCTGTCTGGCGTCGACTGGTGAGTGGGTTGGAAATCCTCAGCCTCACTATCAGAGTCAGAGTGAATACAGACGTCACCCTGAGGCCCTGGCGTCTGCTGTCTGGCGTCGACTGGTGAGTGGGTTGGACGTCCTCAGTCTCACCATTTGAGTTGGAGTGAAGTCTCACCATCAGAGTCAGAATGAATACAGACGTCACCCTGAGGCCCTGGCGTCTGCTGTCTGGCGTCGACTGGTGAGTGGGTTGGAAGTCCTCAGCCTCACTATCAGTCAGAGTGAATACAGACGTCATTCTGAGGCCCTGGCGTCTGCTTTCTGGCTGGTCTGTGGCAAGTGTCGTAGTGAGACGGCTCGTGAGCAATAAAGGCCAGTGTGATTGGTTCCGCCTGTTGACAAGCTATGGCAGCGGTGCTACCGCAGGACGGCATAAAGTCTAGGACAGATTTGAACAAATTGCTTGTGTAGATACGGACAACTCTCTGGGACCAGTCAGCCAACACCCGTGGCAGAAGATCTGCGGCATCATTGCTCCACTTCCCAGGCTGTCGCAGTTCACTGACATTCGAGAGGAACCTCATGAATATGTCATTTTCATCATCTCTGTCTACTGGAGCAATGAAGGGAACGCAAGTTCCATAATTGTCCTCAAGGTATTCACACAGACAGTTCCGCAGTTCCTCCCCTGATATCTCATCTAAATGGAAGGCGGAGGCTTCGAAAAAACAGTTTCCATCAGGATATATTTCTGTTTGAATCAATCCATTGGCTGATAAGAGGTTGTTCAGGTGGGCTTGGTGTACTGCAACATTTTTCTCTCTTTCTTTTGTGTGTGCTAAACTTGCAGCTTGCGCCCTCATCATATCACTCTGTCGTTTGGTCTTTCGACGTCGTTTTCTGCTGGTCCGTTGGGCTTCTTCGACTGAGAAGCTGCTGTCGACGGTGTCAGATTCATGTTGTGATGTCTCGGATTCTTCTGATGGCAGAAATGTTGGGTCTGCAGAATCATCGGCAGCATCAGGCACTTGCTTCGAAATGAGGGGCTCGTCATCTGATGTGCTGAAGTCTGAATGTGAAGCCAGTTTCTTAATGAAGGGTTCATCATCAGACGTATTGAAAGCGGTTTTTTGTTCACGAATCAGAGGTTCATCATCAGACTCATTAAATGCATCCATCACGCTGCTCAGCTGCTCGTTGTCGGTTGAGCTGAAGTAATCCGCTGATCTCTCAGCTGCTGCGACAAAAGATGTCGCCAGATTGAGATATACGCTGTCTTCAGCACTGCTCGGGTCCATGATGTTCACACCGGGTACTGATCTACAAGAGAAATGATATTGATTCCGATCAGATACAGTTACATTATGAAAATGAAGACACATTTGAATGGTTTTGTTTTTAAAGATACTGCTATCCATTATACGCATTGTTGCAACAGATAGTATTGTTTGCCAGTCAGGCTTAAGTTATCATTATCCACAACGAGGTAATGACCCGACAATTTGAACAAGCTACCAGGGTGGGGTTCGAACCCATTACCCTCTCGCCCTCCTCTACTCAGCAGCGGCGCTCATGACTGAGCTGACGAGGCTCACGTAACAGATACTAATATCAATTTCTCAAACGCATATTTTTTTTAGAAAGCTTATAAACTAATCGTGTGTGTGTGTGTGTGTGTGTGTGTGTGTGTGTGTGTGTGTGTGTGTGTGTGTGTGTGTGTGTGTGAGAGAGAGAGAGAGAGAGAGAGAGAGAGAGAGAGAGAGAGAGAGAGAGAGAGAGAGAAACAGAGAGAGAGAGAGAAAGAGAGAGAGAAAGAAAGAAAAGAGAGAGAGAAAGAAAGAAAAGAGAGAGAGAGAGACTGCTGAATAATTTTCACTAATGGTTGCTTACCTTCCAGAAGAAGATCTGCTGAATCTTGGCGAGTACAAAAGGTAAAAGGTGTAGCCAACGCAAGCCGATCTTTCGGGAGGGAGAAAAGTCAATGAAATGGGCAGTTTTAATTTTATGTGCTTGTGTTATACTTGGGATATTTCTAGAATTCCTGGTGGGAAAAGTTCCGCTGTGATAAGTAAGCGACCACAGCTGCACTGAAGTCCTGTTAGGAGTGACATGTGTTGACAAGTGTCTTATCTCCTACACAGTCCAGATTCCCATTAGTTTTTTTTACCCTGGTATTTGTTCAGGATGTGTCTGTTAACATGTTTAGGGTGCCTGCATACCTAGCAAATAATCACAGAACCTAAAGATCTCTAAGTATTACTGATAATGTTATTTTCTATTCAACAAAAAAGCTGCTTTTTGAATGAAAAACTTAGATCACACATACACACACACAGACACACACACACACACACACACACACACACACACACACACACACACACACTCACACACACACACAGCATGAGAGAGAGGGGGGGGGGGCGGGGGTTAGGAGTTGGAGAGATTTGCAAGTACAGACGGATTTCTTAATTTCAGACTGATTCAAAGCGTTCCCCATCTCCTACAAGTTTCAAAATACTTTCTTCTAACTGTGATTGAGACCAAGAAATGGTGATTTTCATTCTACATAAAACTCGTAGACTGTCGTACTGTGATTAAACGCGCAGACAGCAGCAGTCGGGCCCTTTCCTGTGCCGATGTAAACAAAGCAACAGCAATTACGGCTTTCATACAGGCACTGCTGCTCAGTGCAGTGTGATAAACCGCCGGGCCCGCGTAAAGCCAGCAGTGCCAGATACGATGTTCATACAGCCAACTTTTCAGGGAATCTGCCGCCGTCGAACAATGTATATCTAATTACGGTTGTTATACGGGCACCACTTTGATTGAAATTTTATACTTGGTTTAATTATTCATTAATAACTAATTAATTTTAATCATTATTCTATGTCTGCTTTCACAAACACAATCTCGAAGTGAAACTGAGTTGAATGACGTAAAAAAGTCATTTTCGGAAAAAAGTGAGATACGAGGTTTATCCGGGCAACCCTCGAATTATATACAGATAAATATTGCAAATACTAATGGTAATGGTAGGCAGTTTGATCAGGATTGGCTTCTATATTTACCAGCTTACTAGAGAGCACTGTGAAAGTGTGGGTCTGAGGGTGTGGAGCAGAGGTACAAGGCTTGTGTACACAAGATGAATGTTTATTTGCAATGTACTTGTTCAGTTGTGTGTGCATTAATGAATGCTTTAGTTGAACTTTTTATAAAATAAGTGAACGTGTTAGAAAATTGAATTACAATAAAACAAAACAAAAAAACAACAAAAAAAGATTTTGGGTGTGTCTGTAAATATGAACAGTCTCACACATACATACTGACATGAAAATGATCCAATGAATACAGTTCATCATTTATTGTAAATATCAGAGAAAATAAAACCAGATAAGAAATTTAAAGAAAAAAAGCACTCAAAAAAGCTTTGGCAGAAACACAGCTCATCAAAAATCGTAACCCTCCACCCTCCATTCCCTTATACTGTTGCAAGTTGGAACAGAACCAACTCTAGCTATTATCATGTCCATGGACATGAGCTGCTCATCAGCAACTGCTGGCTACACAAAGAATGTCTTCTTTGTCGTGTGGGGATGTAAAAATCTGATGTGGTGCGTGTCCTTGTCAATATATTCTGTAACCACTCCTGCACACATAAAGAACAGAAGTATCATTAAAAACTGCCAAGTCAGGCCTCAAATCAAAACAATCATTTAAAGAAGGAAAGAAAAAGTTTGGTCAAATATAAACAAAAAGTTTTTTTTTATGATTTAGTCTTTTCACAATCCTAAAAGTCTGCATGTTCATGTTTCCGATGCAATCGTGACGTCCCATGACACATCCAAAACAAACTTCACCTAACTTAGAATTTTTTTTAGGTTTTAAGGCATTTAGAAAAAAAATCACTACACGATTGATGAACACAATGCATAATAATAGTCCTTGCAAACAAGATTAATTTTGGTGCTGTGTCAGATTTGTTTGAAAATGATGAAAATGTCACAAAATTCATTACCGATGTTCCACGAGACACAGAGAGTAAACGTAAGTACAGTCTATAAAAACTGTTATCTCCTATAAAAATACAAACATGCAAATAATAATGCTTTAGATTGATGCATGGAACATAAAAGAATATAAAATGCCAACCTGTAATGCAGATGGTCCAAGATACTTGGTAACAGTTGGAGATTCAAACCATATGAGGCGCACGCGTTTCAGACACATGGTGGTCGGAATTCCCACAACACAAGCAAACCGGTCGGAAAGCGAATTTTGAATGAGTTTCTGCGATTGTTTTGGGTTGCGTTTCAGACGTGACATTTGGGACACCGCGATATAAAAAAAATTCTCAGCATCCAAATCCTTCGAATATTTGTAAACTATTATAGTGCAAAATGAAGTATTTTGGGTATAGTTTGTTGATGCACATAGTGGACAAGCGGATCTTATCTTGTTGCCGACTTTCTGAAAAGTGAAAAATTACGTTGCAGTGGGACACTTCGTTATGTGTCCGAAACGCCAATTTTCGTCCATAAGTGTGTCAATATCCAGTTCTAAAGTGAAAAAAAAAAGTTTAGCACGGATTTTTCAATGTATGAAGCCTAAATTAAAAAAATAATTTATTGTAATGATGCACCGATGTAGTCACAATCTTCATCTGAGTTCACCCACTGATACCGTTCCTCTTTTTGGAAGCCATTTTGGGCCACTTTTTCAACATTTTATTATCAGTTCACAATTAAATTCATCAAGCAGATAGCCCAAAATATACAAATTTATACATTAACATTATCTTAATGCATTGCAACAACAGAAATGTCACTACATGCCTTATTTTGATCGAAATCTGAATAGCACCACACTGACCCCTTTTGGTGCTCAGTACTGTAGATGAACTCAAATGTAAGCATCCATACATTCCACACTTCACAATGCAGAAGATGAATAACTAATAAATTACAACACTGCCAATAAGGTGCAAGCAAATTAATGATTAACAGACTTGCTTTTTTGTCATATTTTTGCTGACATTTTAAGTTGCAAATCATGGGCAATAGCCAAACCTACTAAACATAGCCAGGATCCCAAAAACATGTACACAACTTTAATATATATATATAACGGTAAAGTTTTCGGGAACGTTGCATTTGGGAATCTTAACATCTACTCGTATATATATACAAATTATTTTTCTCACATTTCAAGTCATATTTGGCATCAGCATGTGTCTTTTGGTGAAATTGCAAAATACCAGATTTCTGCATGAAGTGGAAAGGCATGTTCTCAAAAAGCTGTTGTGGGCAT
Organism: Semisulcospira habei; assembly: GCA_036245525.1. Classification (NCBI taxonomy): domain Eukaryota; kingdom Metazoa; phylum Mollusca; class Gastropoda; family Semisulcospiridae; genus Semisulcospira; species Semisulcospira habei. Next base: position 5,389,857 of record BTPG01000008.1, on the reverse strand, counting down.
ATGTTCCCGAAAACAACAATTTATGTATATATATATATATATATATATATATATATATATATATATATATATATATATATTAGTTTCCTCTTTCTTATGCTGTAGATGTTAGCAACGGCAAGTTTGTAAAATGACGATTTGTTTTCTGTCAAAACTTTTTACCGTTGAAAAATAAAGTTTCATCATCATCATCATCATCATCCACATCTCTCTCTCTCTCTCTCTCTCTCTCTCTCTCTCTCTCTCTCTCTCTCTCTCTCTCTCTCTCTCTCTCTCTCTCTCTCTCTCTCTCTCTCTCTCTTAAAATATGCACATTAATACGCAACAAGTACTTTCAAAAACTGGAAAGACAGACACGCAGCTGTGGACTACTTCAAAGCTATCTGCCACGCTATATATATATATGTAGATGCAGCAATGCGATAGAACCCAGCGCTTACAATGTCCCCGGGCTGACGTCGGCCCGATGAGAATCTCAGTAAGGTCATGCAAGCCCTAGAATACAAACTTATGCCGCGCATCTAAATGCGGCTGGCCGCGAATGAGCTAAAGGACCTCGCCGCAAGCCGTGATGATTCGTGAGCTTTCGTTTGCAACAAGCGACTCTCAATAACAAAGGAGAGCTAGTCACGGCCCTCCATGTCTCAATAACAAAGGAGAGCTAGTCACGGCCCTCCATGTCTCAATAACAAAGGAGAGATAGTCACGGCCCTCCATGTCTCAATAACAAAGGAGAGCTAGTCACGGCCCTCCATGTCTCAATAACGAAGGAGAGCTAGTCACGGCCCTCCATGTCTCAATAACGAAGGAGAGCTAGTCACGGCCCTCCATGTCTCAATAACGAAGGAGAGCTAGTCACGGCCCTCCATGTCTCAATAACAAAGGAGAGCTAGTCACGGCCCTCCATGTCTCAATAACAAAGGAGAGCTAGTCACGGCCCTCCATGTCTCAATAACAAAGGAGAGCTAGTCACGGCCCTCCATGTCTCAATAACGAAGGAGAGCTAGTCACGGCCCTCCATGTCTCAATAACGAAGGAGAGCTAGTCACGGCCCTCCATGTCTCAATAACGAAGGAGAGCTAGTCACGGCCCTCCATGTCTCAATAACGAAGGAGAGCTAGTCACGGCCCTCCATGTCTCAATAACGAAGGAGAGCTAGTCACGGCCCTCCATGTCTCAATAACGAAGGAGAGCTAGTCACGGCCCTCCATGTCTCAATAACGAAGGAGAGCTAGTCACGGCCCTCCATATCTCAATAACGAAGGAGAGCTAGTCACGGCCCTCCATGTCTCAATAACGAAGGAGAGCTAGTCACGGCCCTCCATGTCTCAATAACGAAGGAGAGCTAGTCACGGCCCTCCATGTCTCAATAACGAAGGAGAGCTAGTCACGGCCCTCCATGTCTCAATAACGAAGGAGAGCTAGTCACGGCCCTCCATGTCTCAATAACGAAGGAGAGCTAGTCACGGCCCTCCATGTCTCAATAACGAAGGAGAGCTAGTCACGGCCCTCCATGTCTCAATAACGAAGGAGAGCTAGTCACGGCCCTCCATGTCTCAATAACGAAGGAGAGCTAGTCACGGCCCTCCATGTCTCAATAACGAAGGAGAGCTAGTCACGGCCCTCCATATCTCAATAACGAAGGAGAGCTAGTCACGGCCCTCCATGTCTCAATAACGAAGGAGAGCTAGTCACGGCTCTCCATGTCTTACTCTGGTCTACAAAACAGAGTAGAAAATCATTACAATTACAAACTAGTTACAGGAAATGATATACTATATACATTTTAAAAGTGCATTAACCGCAAACACATGAGTGGTCCTCTCTTAGGTGTAGCAGACCATCTGGCAACACACGTCCAGTATTAAGGACTAGGCAGCGCAGACAGTAAGGTAAACGTGTCCCAAACACCTTAGGCGGCTAGGCGTCGGAGCAACAGAGCGAAGGGAATCGCCCGGTCGTGGGTTCGAGTCCCCGTCCCAGCCCCGGTAGCTGGACTCACAGTCCAGGAGAAAAAAGACGGGCTTGTTCAATAGCATGTCCGTTGAAAGGTCCTGGTAAATCAAAGTGGCACAGTTGCAGTGCTACTGAATTGATCAGTGTTCAGGTCGTACTCCATAGGCAATAGATTTCCCTGTGCCCCATAACCCGCCCGTCAGGGCCGTCCATTATGACTTCGGTGCCGTGGACGTTAAACCCCGAACTAACCAACCAACCAACAGTAAGGTGAATGGACAAAGAACAATGAACAATGAACAATGAACTTTTATTTTACAACGGTAGAAGTATTTGGTTACAAGACCAATTTTCAAACTTGCCGTTGCTACAAACTACTTATCAACATTTTCATAAACAAAACAAAGTCTAAAACATAACTAGGTCAGACACATACACACGCACGTATGTTCACTCGCAAACACACACACACACACTCCTCTAAGGAATTCAATTATGTGCTAGTAAACAAAATACTGATGAATATAGCGCGAAAGAAAAGAAATGTGTTAAGAAACCTTTAAAGAGAATTTTTTTTAAATTCCAAAATATAAATTGCATAAATCGCGCACATGGTGTGCGCGTGCTTGCGCGCATGCGTGCGTGCGTGCGCGTACGCGTATGCAATCTGCCACATTATGACAACGCACACACGCACACGATCACATAACCACACGCATGAACGCACACACGCACACAGACGCACGCACACACACACACACACACACGATCACACACCCATACACACACACACACACACACATACGCGCACACACACGCACGCATACGCGTGCCAGTACATCAAAGCAGGTATTACTTGTCAGACATGGAATCAATGCACATGCCTCATATATGTACTCTAAGAACATGCAGTTTCCGCATGTAAAGCTGGATTATTTTAGATATTTGAAGAGGCCGTTTTTTAAGGAGGGCAGGGACATACTTCTAAGGTTACATGGAATCGTATTCCAGAGAGTACTACCTGAGTATGTTAAGCTAGATTTAAAGATGTCAATGCGATGCCGCGGAACCTGATGGTGCCGTCCCAGTCTGGGATGTCGTGAGGAAATTACTGAAAAAAATGGGTCAAGATAACGGGGCCCTTTTTGTTTACACAGCTTATACATAAAGATGGCTTTGTTACATATAAGGTGCTGCTTCAGGGGAAGCATACCAAGAACTTCAAGTTTTTTTTTTCCGTTGCTATTTGAGGATGCGGTAGGATAAGTTTAGCAGCCCTCCTGTGTAAAGTATTCAGCCTCTTTAAATGCACTTCACCTGAACCATCCCACACTGTTGATGCGTAGTCTATGTGCGACTTTACGTGGGCGTTATAGAACATTGTACGCGTCTCTACATCGGTAATGAATTTCAACTTTGATAGCATATACAGTTTTTTGAGACACGTTTACATACGCTGCTGATGTGAGTTTTCCACTTAAGTTGATCATCTACCGTGACCCCAAGGAGACGGTGTTGAGATACCTGTTGGACTGGTTTGCCGTTTACTGTTAGATTAAGAGAAAGTGGGCGCAGCTGATGTCTTTGACGTGTGGCTATCACCATGCATTCTGTTTTAGATGGATTAAGAACCTTTGAATTAGAATCGCACCAGTGAGAAACCTCCTGCATGTTTTTTTGCAGACGTGTATTAATCGCATTAACACTATGATCAGGCGTATGAAGAGTTGCGTCATCCGCAAACAAATCACACGAGGTTTGGTCAGTACTCGGATGCAGTGGTAGATCATTTATGAAGACACAGAAGAGCAATGGCCCGAGGACAGAGCCTTGAGGCACGCCGCTCGTGACAATACCGTGGGATGAGTAGTTACCATTTAAGAACACTCTTTGCCTCCTACCGCTGAGGTAGGAATTAAAAAACGATACGGCATCTGCATTGCATAAATATGCTTGAAGTTTAGACAAAAGGATGCTGTGGTCTACAAGATCAAACGCTTTTTTGAAATCGAGATAGACTGTCCCAATCATTTGACATTGATTCATAGAAGTTAACCAGGTGTCAACAAGTCTTGTTAATGCCGTATGGCACGAATGTTTTG
>BTPG01000008.1:5368299-5380799 GCA_036245525.1 Semisulcospira habei | reverse complement strand
TCTTCCTGGCGCGCGCTCAGCAGCTGGGTGACATGCATAGTGTGCAGCAAGGTGTTACGTTTGCCCAGTGTTACGATTGTGGTTGTGGTGTTCTATGAGAGCGGTCATGCATAAATCGTAGGAAACGATCCGATGTTTTATTTGAGATATCATGATTTAGAATCACGTACCTTTTCAGAGAATTTCACTTTCGTTTACGAATAGTGAGGTGTTGATTATCTGTTGCCGCACGGAGTTGAGTCACGAAGAGTCTAGAAACGGCTCGGATATTTATTTGTTTACTGCGCGCGTGTCGCGTAGCTTTCAGTACTAATGCACTGATCGCGTGTTTATCACTTTAAAGCCGGCAAGGTCGTGACCTGTCTGGCCTACTTTTGTGTGACGTCATGGCGCGCCTGGGATTTACCTAACATAGATGTTGAAGATGGAAGCCAGATATTTACAGATTGTTCCAGTAAGAATGTACCTTCGAGTTTTAGTTACGTACTGTGTTTTGATTGGCTGTGTTGTACGATTTTGCTTGATTTTTCTGGAAAACATAACACTATAAAAGAGTCGTGCTAGGAAGCACCTGTGTACATTGTTCAGTTGTAAAATTGCGATGTAACAGCGTCGGTACAGTGTTCAGTTGTATAATTGCAGTGTATTGACATTGCGAGAGAGAGTACGCAAGATATCGTGCTTCATTGTCAGTGACGGAGTTATGCAGTGAATGGTGATGTACATTGTATGAGAGACGCATTGTGTCAAAGCTGAGAAGACTTTGTACTATTGTTGGTGCATTTGTGAACGTATTTCGTGGAGATCGCATCGCTGTAATAAAATATTGTTGGAACTGTTACTCCAGTATTGTCTACATCCTTAAGCCACGTGTGACGGATTGCAGCTGAATGAGGTTTATTTAAAAGAACTCTACGTGTGTGCGATTGGTGTAGTTATCATTTCTACGACCAAGATTTTACCACGTAACATTTTGGCGACCCCGACGAGACCTTCTTCAGTTGATTCAGTGGAAAGGGTAGCAGGAGAAAACAGCCAACAGTGAAAAGCAGAGATGGCGACATCGGAAATGGAGACATTCCTGAAAATTGGAAAGGAATGTGGACTCGAAGGAGCTCAACTCCTCGAGTTTGTAAAGGAGAGAGAGAAGGAGAGATTGGAGAGAGAAAAAGAGAGACTGGAGAAAGAAGAAAAGAGACGAGAGAAAGAAGAAAAGGAGAGACTGGAGAGAGAAGAAAAAGAAAGACTGGAGAGATTGGAGAGAGAAGAAAAGAAACGAGAGAGAGAAGAAAAAGAAAGACTGGAGAGAGAGGAGAGAGAAGAAAAGAAACGAGAGAGAGAGAAGAAAAAGAGAGATGGGAGAGAGAAGAAAGAGTTAAGGAACGTGAAATCAGGAAACTCGAAATTCAAGCAGAAGAAGCAGAGAAACGGCGACAACACGAAATTCATTTAAAGCAGATGGAGATTGAGGCACAGAGTCAGAGGGTTTCTGAAGCAACAGCCTTAGCCAGCAGAGAGCAAACAGCCCGTGCGCCAAAGCTTCCACCTTTCGTTGAGAACTCAGATAAGATGGACGCTTACCTAGAACGATTTGAGCGCTTTGCAAGTAGCAACAATTGGAAACAAGAAACATGGGCTATCAAACTGAGTGCACTTCTAACTGGCAAAGCACTTGAATTTTACACCCGCCTGCCGAGAGAAGAAGCCGAAGATTATACACAATTGAAAGCCGCCCTGCTGAGACAGTATGACTTCACTGAAGAGGGTTACAGGCGACGATTTCGGAATTGCAAGCCTGAAGAAGGAGAAACACCCGGCCTATTCATTGAAAGAATCAGAAGCTACCTGGAGAAATGGATAGAGCTGGCTGGCCTAAACAGAGAGTACCAAGACCTGTGTGACCTCATCATCAAAGAACAAGTTTTCAACGCATGTTCTAAGGACCTGGCCGCCCACCTCAGAGAGCAAAAAGACCAGTCCCTGAAGGCCATAGCAGACTTCGCTCAAAGATACCTTGACGCCCATAACATGAAGTTCGGGCCCAGTAAACCGCAGCGTGTGTTTGCACCAGTAGAGGAAATCCACAATATCAGAGACACTCCGAGATACAAGCCGGTGGAGAACCTGACATGTTTTCTCTGTGGAAAGAAAGGTCACAAAGCGATACGGTGTCCTTCTAAAGATGTTCCCCGAGGCGACAACATCAGAAGATCCAACCAAGATCGCGGGATCGCAGGCAGAAGTAGTACTACGTCTCAACACAGAGCCGCCGCTGTATTAGCCAATGATGTGACGTCATCCAGTGACTGTGAAGCTAGAAACAGAAAGGTGACACCGGAGCTGATTGAATCTTTCCGAAAAAATGGACGCATCCCAGTCGGCGATGGGACTACATTCTTACCAGTCTCAAACATCGCGCTGCCTGAGAATGAAGTGCCGAATATTCCGGTGGTGTCAGGATTTGTCCGCGACACACCAGTGAGAGTGCTGAGAGACACTGGTTGTAACTGTGTCATCGTGAGAGATGATTTAGTAGCTGAAGACCAGAAGCTACATGAGTGGACAACCCTCGTCTTGGCTGACGGAAGTGGGAGAGTCACACCCCCCCCCCCCCTTGCCAAGGTCAGTATCAACACTCCGTACCTGACAGGAGAAGTGAAGGCGTTGTGCGTGAAAACACCAGTCTACGACCTTATTATCAGAAACATTGATGGTGCCAGAAACGCAGACGATCCAGATCCAGAGTGGAAACCTGAAACCTGTGCGGTTATGAGAAGTCAGGAAAAGAAGAGCCACCATAACATCCCTCTAAAAGTGGCTGACAATGTAGAAACATCCATGATGATTAGAGATACAGACACGATGGAAGAAGAGAAGCGCAAGGTGCTAGAACAACAGCAAACCCAGATGGACGCGACCATGGCCACCGATCGAGAAATGCTGGAAGTGGAAAAACGAACAGCCGTCCACCGTCTGCAGCAAAAACAGGCGCAGGAATTAGACAGACGGCGGTACGATGCCGAGCGCCGCCAAACTGATCAAACGGGATCGCCGAAAAGCCATGAGAACGAAGGATTCGAGCGAGACCTGGCTCCTCTGATAAAGGAGATGTTGAAGCTGCAGGAAGACGATAAGGAGAGAGATAACCAGGAGTTGGTGTATGAACATGAAAGTCAAGATGTCGTCGAAGATTTCGATGGAGGGCAGGATCGACATAAACGGGAGCAAGACCTGAAGGTCAATCATCAGAACCAGCTCGACAGATCGCGGCCTGAACACGACACTGAAATTCGCCGTCTGCCGCTGGACATGTTGGATAGAGGACCGCGCGTGTCTGACGCAGTGGTTGATATCAAAGACTACGGAGTTGAAGTTGACAACAGAACGAATACTGACCGTGTGAATTCACTAACGGAGTATAATGAGAGAAGTCGTCAGTGTAAACAGCAACACGCCGCATCAGTGCTTCTGACTGTTGACACCGAAAGTCTAAATGACGAGAACCTGTTTGACTTTGGCGAAATCCGCCACCAGGAGGGTGTGGAGAACGTACAGTATGGACGACACTTGGCCCAGGTAAAACAGGAGAAGCTGAGAGTCCAAATTATGGAGTTCGGGCATCGATTTCCGCCTGACTCTGAGACTGACATTGGTCCGACATCGAACGAGCCATTTCGTGACGAGCCGTGTCGGCTGCTTCGCAACATGAGAGAGGGAATGAGGAAGAATGTTGGGGATACACCGGACCTGGAAGTCACCATAGATTCCAGATCGCCAGTGGTCATCGCGAAGAAACCGGAAAAAATCTAATTTGGTGTGTTTGGGCTTTCATACTTTACATAAGCCGACAGTGTTTGATCCAGGACCAGTAACCTTTGAACTGTGTAATCTGTGAACTGTACCCCATGATGTGACATTGTTCCAGGAGTGAACTTTGACATTCATTTTTAGTTTAATCAAGGGTTCGCAGAACTGTGAAGCTGATTATCTGAGCTGAGAAATCCAAATGAAAATTTTTGGTTACAGAATAATTTAAAGAAACATTTTGGTGTCCATGTCCGTGGCGCAGTGGTTAAGGCGCCTGCCACCAATGCCAAGGGTGCGAGGTTCGATACCGGGTTCCGGCGTTGGACTTTTCTCCTCTGGTAAGTGTCACCGTTAATTCGGGCGGACCGTCGGGGTTCTTTCTCCGGGTACTCCGGTTCTTCCACCCACCCCCCCACCCCCCCCCCCCCACTCCCCACGCTTTGGTACCGGTCTCAGGCCACTTTACAAATTTCAAATACAAGTGATCAAAAATCTCTGTAACTTCAGTAGCTGACTGGCCCTTCGTTTGTCTTGTACTGTGTTTGTACTGTGCTTGTCTTAAATGGCGTAAATCCGTGTCTGTTTCGTGAGTGTGTGTGTGTTGGGTTTCAGGCGCGGCGCTTTGAGTCGATTTCCCCAAAATTGAGAAAAAGCGCCTATATAATAACGGTATTATTATTATTATTATTATTAAAGAGACATGTTTGTGATGATGATGATGAACTTGAAGAGGGACAGGGACTTCCAACTCTCGTTGATTTCGTCCGGGGGGGGGGGGGGGCCAGGGGGGTTGGGGGGGAGGTTGTCTCGCTGTCTGTCTGCCGCTCCGTCGCGCAGCTGGCTGATGGTACTGCCGGGGCCGGGTGGTTGGTGGTGGATGAGGCGGGTGGTGTGGCCGGGAGACCGTTGCTTAGCGCCAGGCTGGTGGGTGGTGGTAGGCCAGCCACTCCAAAAGATCTTGCAGGAGTGGTGGCGGGGGGGGGGGGGGGGGTGTTGTCGGCCGGGGAAACCGTGGCCGGTTGTGGTAGGGTCGGGGGAGGTAGGGCGGTGGTGGTGGCGGCCAGTCGATTCTTGGTCGAGGAGTTGGACGCTGGAATGGCCGGGGTGGGTGGCGGTGTTGCGGTGGCAGTCGCATGTGTGGTGGCGGCGTGGCGAGCAGTGGTGGGCGTTGGTGTCGGTGGTGTTTGGGGGGTCGGTGGCGTTTTCTTTGTTGCCGCGGGCCGGAAGCTGGACCGTTGCCCGTCTGGGGTGGTAGTTGTTGTTGGGGGGGGGGGGGGGCGGGTCTGTACCCGCGTCCCGGAGGATCTTCTCCGGTGTTGCTAGGACCTCTGTCTCCGTGTCCTTGGTGGCAGGTGGCGTGGTGCCGGTTGATTTTTCCGCAGTGTGTGGGGAGTCGGTGGTAATTTGACTCCCCGTCTCTGTGGTTGGGACTGTCGCCTGGCTGGCCGTGTCCTTTGACGAGGGGGGCTCAAGGTCCTTGATGGCACCCGAGTGCACCAGCCACCGGGCGGCGACTAGTGCTCGGTGGTATGGGCTGCCATCAATCGCCGTAATGACCGGGACGGCGTCTTGGAGAAGGAGCACCAGCTCCCCGAAGTCTATCCCCCTGAGCCGAGTCGCCCCCTCCTCCAACGATGCCGGCCGCTCCCGAGTTAGTTGTTCGGGGATGACGACCGGCGGTGGGGAGCATGGAGAATCGGCCCACGACGACAGCTCCGACGAGGGCTCCTCCTCTTCCTGTAGTGGTGGTGGTGGGTACACGAGGCCGGGTGGGACCTCGGGCATTCTGTCCAGTGTTGGTGGTGGTGGGTACTGAAAGAAGGGTGGCGGTGGTTCAGCGTATTGGCTGTATCGCTCGAAGAAGCTCTGTAGGTCTGGTGGTAGGGAGAATCCTTGCGACCCTCCCTCCACGGCGCTCTGATGTGGTGGTGGTGGGTACTGAAAGAAGGGTGGCGGTGGTTCAGCGTATTGGCTGTATCGCTCGAAGAAGCTCTGTAGGTCTGGTGGTAGGGAGAATCCTTGCGACCCTCCCTCCACGGCGCTCTGATGTGGCGGGTAGCTTGCTTGCTGAGGGGGCGAGGGTGCCCGTCGAATTTGGTCTAGTATCGGAGGGGAGAGAGGGGGCTTGTAGCTCCTCGTCTCCCTCCTGGCCGGTGGTGGTGGTCTTGGCGCTTCGGGGAGGGTGGAGGTAAATTCCTCCAACTGTTGTTTGCTGGTCTTTCGCCGATTTTTCCGCCCTTTGTCCATCTTGTGGCGTGTGGACTTGTAGCTGGCTGACTGGCTGGCTTGCTTGCTTGGTCGCTGTGTGTGGAGAGAGCGGAAAAAAACGTCCTCTCTCCTCGGCTGCTGAGCTGGCTATGACCGCCCCCATGTTTGTGATCAGGACAGTTTAAGTATCTTCATTCGAGACAGTTTAAAGGAACTGTGAGTTAATTATTTTCGTGTAATTGATTTGATTTGATTTTCGATGTGAAATTTGTGATATTTATGGTTTTGTGTAGGTTTACACAACCACAACCGTATTTTTGATGTTTGAGAAGAAATTTTTGTGAAATTTCGTTCTAATAGGGGGTGGAGGTAATGTTACGATTGTGGTTGTGGTGTTCTATGAAAGCGGTCATGCATAAATCGTAGGAAACGATCCGATGTTTTATTTGAGCTATCATGATTTAGAATCACGTACCTTTTCAGAGAACTTCACTTTCGTTTACGAATAGTGAGGTGTTGATTATCTGTTGCCGCACGGAGTTGAGTCACGAAGAGTCTAGAAACGGCTCGGATATTCACTTGTTTACTGCGCGCGTGTCGCGTAGCTTTCAGTACTAATGCACTGATCGCGTGTTTATCACTTTAAAGCTGGCAAGGTCGTGACCTGTCTGGCCTACTTTTGTGTGACGTCATGGCGTGCCTGGGATTTACCTAACATAGATGTTGAAGATGGAAGCCAGATATATACAGATTGTTCCAGTAAGAATGTACCTTTGAGTTTTAGTTACGTACTGTGTTTTGATTGGCTGTGTTGTACGATTTTGCTTGATTTTTCTGGAAAACATAACACTATAAAAGAGTCATTGTTCAGTTGTATAATTGCGATGTAACAGCGTCGGTACATTGTTCAGTTGTATAATTGCAGTGTATTGACATTGCGAGAGAGAGTACGCAAGATATCGTGCTTCATTGTCAGTGAAGGAGTTATGCAGTGAATGGTGATGTACATTGTATGAGAGACGCATTGTGTCAAAGCTGAGAAGACTTTGTACTATTGTTGGTGCATTTGTGAACGCATTTCGCGATGATCGCATCGCTGTAATAAAATATTGTTGGAACTGTTACTCCAGTATTGTCTACATCCTTAAGCCACGTGTGACGGATTGCAGCTGAATGAGGTTTATTTAAAAGAACTCTACGTGTGTGCGCTTGGTGTAGTTATCATTTCTACAACCAAGATTTTACCACGTAACACCCAGCTTCTCACACAAGTCACGCTCTGTCAGCTGATCCTCGGGGTTGGCCGGTGGGATGTCCTGTTTGGAATAAGAACGTATGCTGATATGTTATTTTGGACGAGCCGTAGGTGCTCAAACTAACTATGCGGCATGCAAACATTTGATTTTTTGGCCTTTAGCTGTGGGTAGGGCTTTTTGTCATGATCTCTCTCTTGGCTTGACTTCGCGAACGAAGATTTTATAGGAGTTGCCCACGACGTCTGCAGGCTTGTTCGTGGCTGCGGAGGCCAATCCGAGACAGGCAGGTTCGACCGCAGTGGCTGCAGGGGAAGGTATGGCCAGGGTTCTGAGCTGCGGCATCTCTGTTTTTTCTCCTGAGCCGCTTGTCCTTAAGGCTAGCTCTGTGAGAGTCCTCAAAGGAGACAGCTGCCTTGTAAATGGTGGAGCGCCAGGTGTCACGGTCCGCAGCAAGCGAAGACCACTGGTGGTGGTCGATTTGGCAGGCACTAAGTGACAGTCTTTGTATCTCTTCTTTGGTGCCCCTCTGTCACGGTGTCCAGTAGCAAGCTCGCCGAACAGGGTGATCTTTGGTAGGCGATGATCCTCCATCCTGGAGACATGCCCCGCCCAGCGGAGCTGTGTCCGCAGCAGCAAAGCCTCGATGCTCACAGTTTCAGCCTGTTCAAGGACCTCGACGTTGGTGACATAGTCACTCAAGTGAATGCCCAGGATGGTACGCAGGCAGCGCTGGTGGAAGCGTTCGAGGAGTCGTAGTTGGCTGCGGTAGAGGGCCCAGGACTCGGAACCATACAGCAGGGTGGTGAGGACCACAGCTCTGTACACGCTGATCTTGGTGCCTGTTTTCAGCTGTTGATTGTGCCACACCCGCTTGAAAAGTCGCCCGAAAGCGCTGTTCGCTTTTGCCAGCCTGCTGTCAAGCTCCTTGTCCAGCTTGGCGTCCGACGTGATAATGCAGCCAAGGTAAGTAAACTGGTGCACTGACTTTAGTTCAGACTCGCCAATGGTGATGTGAGGAGGGCGATACACTGTCTTGGGTGCCGGCTGATGGAGGACCTCTGTCTTTTTCAGACTGACCTCGAGTCCAAAGAGCTGGGCAGCATCTGCGAAGCAAGACGTGATGCGCTGCAGGGCTCTCTCTGTGTGTGCAACGAGGGCAGCATCATCAGCAAAAAGCAGCTCACGAATCAGTTGGTCTAGGGTTTTCGTGTGGGCCTGCAGTCGTCTGAGGTTGAACAGGCTGCCATCGAGACGATACCTGATGTACACTGCATCGTCATCATCGAGGTCCACTGTGGCCTGCTTCAACATCATGCTAAAAAAGATGGTGAAGAGGGTCGGTGCCAGCACGCAGCCCTGCTTTACGCCGTCGAGAGTAGGGAATGGTTCTGAGAGGTCATTGTTGAGTCTGACCTGGCCTTGCTGGTCCTCGTGTAGCTGGACAATCATGTTGAGGAACTTTGGGGGACAGCCAAGTCGCTCCAGGATCTGCCACATGCCTTGCCTGCTCACAGTGTCGAACGCTTTTGTTAGGTCGACAAATGTTACGTACAGCCCTTTGTTCTGCTCGCGGCACTTCTCCTGTAGCTGTCTCAGCACAAAGACCATATCGGTGGTGCTCCTGTTTGCTCTGAAGCCACACTGGCCCTCTGGGAGTTGGTCTTCAGCGATGGCAGGTACCAGCCGATTCAGGAGCAGCCTTGCAAGGATTTTCCCAGCAATGGACAGCAGGGTAATTCCCCGATAGTTGGAACAGTCAGACTTCTCGCCTTTGTTCTTGTACAGGGTGATAACGACTGCATCACGGAGATCTTTTGGTAGTGTTCCTTCCTCCCAGCAGCAGAGAAAGAGGTCATGGAGCTTGTTGTGCAGTGCTGTGCCTCCATGTTTCCAGATCTCTGGCGGTATTCCATCAATGCCTGCTGCTTTGCCACTCTTGAGCTGGTGGATGGCTGTGAGGGTCTCTTCAGCGGTGGGCGGTTCGTCCAATTCAACCTTTACTGGGAGGTGTGGGATTTGTAGGACGACTGTTTTTGAACAGTGCGCTCAGCGCTGAAGAGGCTCTGAAAGTATTCTGACCAGCGGTTCAAGATGGAGGTATTATCTGTGAGGAGTGCCTGGCCATTCGCGCTTCGCAGGGGACTTTGTACCAGGTGCCTGGGGCCATACACTGCTTTCAGTGCTTCGTAGAAGCCCCTGTAGTCACCATTGTCAGCGCAAAGCTGGGTCCTCTGTGCAAGTCTGGTCCACCACTCATTCTGGAGATCTCTGAGCTTGCGCTGGAGACTGCTGCAGACGAGGCGGAAGGCAGACTTCTTCACAGGGCAGGAAGGCTGGGCTAGGTGGGCCTGATGGGCGGCTCTTTTTTTTTGCTAGGTGTTCCTGGATCTCTACATCGTTTTCGTCAAACCAGTCTTTGTTCTTCTTTCTGGCGAAACCCAAGACTTCTGCAGAGGATTTTGCAATAGCAGTTTTCAGTTGTTCCCAAAGTGTTTCAGGGGAGGAGTCTACTGGGTCCGCTGTGTCTTTGAGCCTGCGCTGTAAATCTGTCTGAAAGGCAGCTTTGACATCGTCACGCTGAAGGCTGGCAACATCAAGCTTTTTCTTGGGGGGCCCCCATTTCTTGGGTTTTGGCTTGAAGTGGAGCCTGAGTTTGCAGCGGACAAGGCGGTGGTCAGTGTGGCACTCTGCGCTGGGCATCACTCTGGTGAGGAGGACGTCACTGCGTTCCCTCTGACGCACTAGGAATATAGTCGATAAGGTGCCAGTGTTTGGAGCGAGGATGCATCCAGGTGGTCTTTCGACTGTCCTTTTGCTGAAAAGTAGTGTTGGTGATGACCAGTTGCTGCTCCGCACAGAACTCCAACAGTAGGCGGCCATTGTCATTGCAGTTCCCCACGCCATGCTTGCCGAGGACTCCTTTCCAGGCTTCAGAGTCCTGGCCCACTCTGGCGTTGAAGTCGCCAAGGATGATGACTTTGTCGTCTGCAGGGGTACTCTGTAGGAGGCTGCGCAGGTCAGTGTAAAACTTGTCCTTTTCAGCAGGCTCTGCCAGGAGGGTTGGGGAGTACACACTGAGAAGGGTGACGTGTTGCTGGTGTCTCAGTGGGAGGCGCATGGACATGATGCGGTCTGAGTGGCCCGTTGGTAGGTTTTCCAGCTTAGTCGCAATGGATGTCTTGACCATGAAACCCACGCCTGAGAGCCGTCTTTCTGATGCAGGCCTGCCTGACCAGTAGAAGGTGTACCCAGCACCAAGTTCTTGGAGGCTGCCTTCGTCCGGAAGGCGTACTTCGCTGAGCGCGGCGATGTCGATGTTTAACCTCCGCAATTCATGGGCAATGAGGGCGGAGCGACGTTCAGGGCGTCCGCTGTCTGCTTTGTCGAGCATGGTTCGGACGTTCCAGCATGCTACGTTGAGTCCGGTCGTGGTCGTCATGAGAGTGGATCCGTTATTCTTTCTTGTTTTTTGACCGCAGGAGAAGATGCCCGTTGACCGCGGCTAGCCAACTGGGGTTGCGAGGGGACGAGCTTTGGTTAGGCCACCTTTTCTAGGCCCCTCTCCGTGTGGAGCAAGCAGTGCTGTCCCTAGAGAAGGCTGCTTGGTCGTTCAGGGTGTGCCGAGTGATGTTGTCATCCCCAGGTCAACATCAGGCGACCAATATCCTGAACCGCCTGCATGCAGGTTTGAGACTGCGGCTTCCAGTGACATCTTTCACCTGCCGTTTCGCCCCTCGCCCGTCGCTACAGGACTTGGAATGGTCGGTGTCATGGTCCGTGGACGTTTCCTAAAGCCTGCGCGGTAGAGCTTTTTGGTGGAGTGCAGTGTGCGCAGTACTGGCCCCACCCTTTAAACCCTTGGTTCATCTGCCATGGCCTAGCAAGCTGGGACGATGGCATCGAGGTCCTCGAGTCGTAGGTTTTATATCAGACTGTCCTTGTCCTAGTCTCTGGCTCAAAAGCCTTCCCCGGAGACACGGGGGCTTTGATGTCAGGGGTTTCCTCCCTTAGCCTTTCCGCAGCCAAGCGGCCAGGCCTGCAAGGCAGCAGGCGACTCGTGGAGGGCGGGGTCGTCTATGTCCCGTGCAGATGTGAACATCTGCCCACTGCCCACGATAACAGGAATGGCAAAGCCCTAAAGGATCACGTGTATGACCGATCCAAAACTAACAAGAGAGGCAAAACCCTTATGGCTCAAGTGTATGACCAAAACACATAACAAGTTTACCTGTCACCTTGACCTTTCCAATAGGTCACTGAAATGAGCAAGTGTTCAAATTTCCAAACATAAGTAAAGGGTTGTTTTTTTGTACCAGTGAAATCCGAGTTTTCACAAATTTGTCAACCCTCCGTTGCCCTTGACCTCTGTGAGGGGTTGACTAAATTAGTATGCATAGAAAGGTGTTATCATCAGCTACCTTTATGCCAAATTGTATTGACAAGCTTGCCCCAAAACTTTGATAAAAAGTACAATTCTATCCAAGAAAGGCATTTTTCACACACTTGCCAATCTCCTGTGACCCTTGGCATTTCTGAGGGGTCATCCAAATTGGTATGCGTAGGAAGGTCTTATCAGGTATCTCTACCGGTATACCAAGTTTGGGTTTGAAATTAAAATTTGTATTTAAGAAAAACGTTTTTGTCCAAAAATGGCTATTTCTGACCCCTTTCTGGACCCCACTGTGACCTTGACCTTTGAGCAAGGTCACTGGTATGTTTAGAAAGGTCTTGCCACAAAGTAACCTTCAGCCAAATTTGTAGATTGTAGCTTGAATAGCTTTCAAGAAAATACCAGTGTTAAAGTTTTGCCACAGCCAACGGACAGATGACCTGTAACCCACACGGCTGTTTCAGTTTGGCCACTTAGTTTGTTCCAGGCTAGCCGAAAAACCGGGCCACAAGTCGCGCCCGCGCGGCGAGGCAGCGAGTCTCCCAGCTGCCAGGCCAGCTGACAAGCGGGCCCCCCCCCCCCCCCCCGCCAGGCGCAGCACAGCAGGGAAAATGACCACCCTTTGCCCCCCATGACTCTCCTCCCCACCGCTCAAGTGTGCGATGCAAAACCTTGCCCGTTCAAAAGCGGACACTCCGCCCAACACACCGACACCAAACACACCATAGTCCAGCAGCCAGCAGGACAAGGTGGAAACAAAGAGAAAAAAACAGATCTCACTCTCTGTGCAGTGTTTCTCCACAAAATAGATAAAGTTCCAACATCAATAACACGCCAGA
>BTPG01000008.1:5308299-5363299 GCA_036245525.1 Semisulcospira habei | reverse complement strand
AGTTCTACGATACTTAACTCATTCAGCCCGGCGCACGTAATTCCCCAATTTTGGAGGCGTGATCTAACGACTATGCACCTGTTGCAGGAGATGGATCGACCATGATATTTGAAGGGTAGTGCCAGATTAGCTTGGCGCCGACAGGCGCCAAGCTAATCTGGCAATACCCTTCAAATATCATCGTCGATCCATCTCCTGCTGTAGTGCGTCAGGACTGAATGGGTTAATAGATATAAAACTTGTTCAAAGTCTTGAAAATTGTGGGACATAAGCTAAATAGACCTATTCACACCACCTCACACACGCTGTCTACAGTACCGGCGTCCGCGAGCACAAGGACAAGGTTAATTCATTCAAGGCGCCCCGCATCAGTAGCTGCGGAAGTGTCGTATAGCGTTGCCGCTGGCAACGCTATACGACACTTTCGCAGCTACTGATGCGGGGCGCTTTGATTGAGTTCAATTCCGAAGTCCTGTGCCACAGTTTAGGCCAAAATAACACAATTTGACGCACAGCTAGAATCTCTTCCTCGGCAGGCTGGCATACATTTTCGTAAGCTCCTTTTGCATGTAAGCGGCTCGCGAGAATCTATGCGGCCGCGGGGGTTCTAATGAGGACTTTCGGCTCTTGCTGAGACCAATTTGTATCGCTATTCCTTGGAGGTACGTGCCTTCGGGTCGTTGACAGAACAAATATTTCAGAAACCAAATATAGGCCTACGTGTAGTGGCAGAAACGTGGTGAATAAAAGCACAGAGCTACAAAAGTTCTTTATGATTTCCAAACTGAATGGGACAGTTAGACTTTGATAGAGTTGGGGATCTTGGCGGGATTCAGATAATCGTAGTACAGCTGCTGAGGCCTCGCGCCGTTGATGACAGCCTTGTTCCTCTGCTCAATTTTTTCTCTGATCTCCTTCAGTTCCTCCCGGAACCGTGCGATGCATTCTTTGACCTTTGCGTCGACCTCTTTATCCATGTAGTCCTCAAGGCCCGTCCCCAGTGAGTCCTTTTCCTCGCGCGAGCTCAGAAGATGGGTCACTTGCATTGTGTGCAGCAAGATGTCACTTCTCCCCAGGCACTTGAGCACTTCCTCCTCTGTCAGCTTTTCCTGAGCGTTGGAAGGTGGGCTGCCCTGTTTGGAGCGGAAACGTATGCTAGTGTGAGATTTTGGACATAAGGCTCTAAGCGTTCAAATAACACAGCGGCAAACATCTGAATTTAAACCTGTGCCTGTCGGTAGTGTTTTTTTGTGTTTTTTTTTTTTGTCGGGATGATTCCTTCTGGAATCATGGCGACAAAAAGCACTACCGACAGCCAAAAGCTAATTTCTGCTACTTCAGTAATATCAGAGTTGACAACCGACGAGGGAAACATTTCTTAACGCCTCATCGAAACGTCTTTGTTTGTGTGGTTTTTTTTTTTTTTTTTTTTTTTTTTTTTTTTAAATCAAGCTAACAAGCGTGGAAGGGAAGGGGAGGGAGAAGAGAAGGGAAAGTAAGGGGATGGTGTCGTTTGATAGCAGGAAATATTTGCCACACAGAACTTTGGAAACCCCCACTAAAGGTAATTATGCCTCTTAACCCTCATAACCCCACGGCCACATTTCCACACTTTTGGAGGCGTTGTCTATCGACTATGTACCCGTTGTAGGAGATGGATTGATCATGATAATTCAAGAGTAGTGCCAGATGAGCTTGGCGCCTAAAGGCGCCAAGCTCATCTGGCACTACCCTTGAATTATCATGACCAATCCATCTCCTGCTGCAGGGTACCGGGGCTAAAAGGGTTAAGTATAATAGTATTCCTTGATGTGACACAGGACAGCAATGATAAAGGGGTACACGCACCCTGAGATAGCCAGGGTAGTTGGGTGGAAACCCGTACTGGTCGTACTGAGCAAAGTTGACCGCCGCGTGCTGAACGCTTGCAGTGAAGATGATGCACGTGACCATCATCACGAGCTCGTCACGCGCCACCAGCTTGCCTCCATTTGGAACGCCCTTGATCTTGTAATCGTTGGCCAGGGTGTGGGCCCACTCTTGGATCTCCCAGTCGCCGCAAAGAAGGGCGTCATCACTGTAGTAGGTCTCGATGTATTGTTTTGCATAATTCTGTGCACCGCACGAAAACATTTCATTTGTTAATAATAATAATAATAATAATAATAATACCGGTTATTATGTAGGCGCTTCTTCCCAATTCTGCGAATCGGCTCAAAGCGCCGCGAACTGCACCCAACACGCACGCTCACGTGACACACACGCATTCACTCTGAAGGCAAACACAGTACAAGACAAACGCAGGACATTCACGTGGTGCGAAGGGTCAGCTCAGCGACTGAAGTTTCGGAAATTTTGATCGCTTGTATTTTAAATTTATAAAGTGGCCTGAAACCGGTACCACAGTGCAGGGGGAGGAAGAGCCGGAGTACCCGGAGAAAGAAGCCCCGACGGTCCGCCCGAATTAACGGTGACACTTGCTAGAGGAGAAAAGTCCGACCCGGTATCGAACCTCGCACCTTTAGCATTGGTGGTAGCCGCCTTAACCACTGCGCCACGGACCGCCCTTTGGCTGTTGGTAGCGCGTTAACCCTTTGGCTGTTGGTAGCGCGTTTTGTCATGTTGATTCCTGCAGGAATCATCGCAACCAAGCGCGCAACCGACAGTAAAAAAGTTAAAGGGAAGAATTAATGAAACATGCTAATTAATGAAACATGCTAATTAATGAAACATGCTAATTAATGAAACATGCTAATTAATGAAACATGCTGTGGAAAAACACAAAACAGTTAAACTCATTCACTGCTCGCGGTTACAAAATGTTACTGAAACCATCACAGAGTTACTGCTGGACCATGAGAGTTCAAGGGTGGTGCCAGAACAGCTTGGTGCCTACTGGTGTCACGCTACTCTGGCAATACCCCTGCACTATAATGGTCAAGGCACACGGCTATGAAAGAATCGAATAAGAAACAATTAGTTCTCATAAATAGTAATGATGAGTACTTGTATAGCGCCTAACCTCAGATTAGAGCTCTAGGTGCTTAACAAAAACTAATTGTACAAAAATAACTAATTACAAAAACGCAATTTACAAAAAGTACTAAAACAAAATACAACGCACTCATAAGCCACCCCACCAATCGAGAGGGCTCTTTGCCTCTTGCAGCTGGGTGGGATTTGCTGTGTGCCGACTTTGAAAGGGCTAATGCTTTCGGGAGAAACGCCATTTTCATTGGTTTTAGAGAAAATAGCAAGCCTCAGGATCTGATCATGTATACAAACGGCTCCGTCACAGACAGCCAGTCAGGCTGGGGCTTCACAGCCAAAGGAAAAGGCAGCACCATACACGAAGACAGTGCAGCCTGCACAGCCAAGACCTCAGCCATAAAATATTTTATGTCCATAATTTATATGGACGCGACATGGAGCGAAAGCGGAGGCGAAAGCGACAAATGGTCGAGAACATAGACATCAAGTATGAGTGTTTCAATACTTCTCCATATGAGCTTTCCGACAGAGGTACGAAAGAGGAGCGGCAAGTGACAGCAACACGACAAGATGTTATCTCCGCAAGGAGCGAAAAAACAGCGAATCCGCCCTGATTCCACAGCGAAAGGAGCGTAGGAAACACGCGAAGCGTTTTCCCGCCTGCCGCTGAGCTACCTTTTTTTTTAGTAGTGTTTTCGATGATTCCAAACAAATGTCGCATTTCTTTTGCTCGTCAGTATAGATGAAAACGGTACAGCATAACAATGGAGGTGTAGGCGGTGACTCGCGCATTGACATGGATTGCTACGCTGGATGACAGCCAGATCAATCAGGCCATCATTTTCCACAGACTCAAAATGCCTGCTGCCAAAAATAATCGAATGGAAAATGGAAAACTCAGACTGGCACTGGGCAATGGCCAACATACAACTCCGCTTTTCGATTTTTCGGCCCCTTAACTCATTCTACCCCAGACACACCACAGCAAGATAAGGATCGACCATGATAGTTCAAGGGTGATGCCAGAATAGCTTGGCGCCTATGGGCGCCAAGCTATTCTGGCATCACCCTTGAACTATCATGGTCGATCTGTGTCCTGCACTGCAATGCAGTCTTCAGAGGACAACAGCAAAATTTGGGGATTTCGGTGATGAGGTAGAATGAGTTAAAGGAAGGTCTAGTGCCGGGGCTTTTGTATGAGGTTGAAGGTCCGAAACAAAAAGTTGGACCCCCCACCATTCCCCCCCCCCCCAGCCCCACCACCCCCCCCCCCTCCTCTAGGTAATTGATCCGCCCTGAACTACAAAGACATCTGTTGAGCTACTGTGCAGGTCATGCTGGACGGATTGCACGGCAATATTCGAGTGAACACCCTCGCTGGCAAGACTGAAATCAAACAGGGCGCATGGATAACTCATTTTGCCCGCGACACACCAGAGCAAGACATGGATCGACCATGCTAGTTTAAGCGTGATGGCAGAATAGCTTGGCGCCTTTAGGCGCCAAGCTATTCTGCCACCACCCTTGAACTATCATGGTCGATCTGTCTCCTGAATTGTAATGCAGTCATCAGAGGATAACTCCAAAATGTGGGTGTTTCTTACCTCGGGCACAATGAGTTAAACAGATCAGACGTGGTGAGAAAGCTGAGAGAGCGTTCCAGGAACAGAGCCAATGGCACCACTCAATCGATGACTTTAGCAGAGGTGTGGAGAAAGGCAGCGGGGGCTAGGTAGACTTGAAAGGACCAATATTGGCATGATATTGAAAGGAATTCTGGAAAGACTTCTGATGGGTTGGGTGCAGCGCGTATGGGCTTTTCCAAGGGCAAAGATCCTTTCTTGAAACAACTGCGCTAAACCGGAGTAAACTGTGAACTGTCAATTTGTTCAACACTGCCCTTATCTAGCAAAAGCCACTATGTCCATGCTTGTGAAAAGGGTAAATCTCAACTCATTAAAATTTAAAATCACGCTTCTCACACATACGAAGGGGAATTACTCAGCGCTGGAGAGACAAACAGTTAGGTCCCCTGCCCCCGCCTATCAGGCATCCAATCGCCAGCCCACAGAAAAGTACGCAGGTATGGAACAAGACTATCATCTACATCCTCTACATCTACATCTACTTGAGGATGTAGATGATCGTCTTGCTCTATACCTGCGTATTTCTCTGTGGGCTGGCGATTGGATGCCTGATAGGCGGGGGCAGGGGATCTAACTGTTTGTCTCTCCAGCGCTGAGTAATTCCCCTTGGTATGTGTACAATTCTGCCAGTGCTAGCCTCACCTATCTGGTTTGTGAGACGCTTCTCACAGACGCAGATATATTGACAGAATAAAGTGACTACAAAACAACTACTCATCTTTCAACTACGATACCAGAAACTGAATTTTTGTCCATTACCGGTTTGATCTGCGCATAAAAAGCACCGGAACTGAGTCGTTGAATAAAATTGCAGTGGGTACGAATAAACACTGGGTAATTTATGCCCTGTTTTGACAAAGGTTAGCCTGCCCATTGTACGAAGAGATACTGTCAATGTATTTCAATAAATTCCCAGCACGCAAAAGGCCATCGGCACTTCGGTCCGATGGCCTTTGCGTACAGGATTAAAAACCACCCAACCGTACCCTCTGGCAAGACACGGGCATACCTGGATAGCCAAATACAGCGCCAAAGCGTCGTCCCGGTACAGATACTTGTCCTTCAGAACGTTCTCATCGTCCAGTCCGCGCTCCAGCAGAGCTTGTGGCAGAGTCCCCTCCACGTCCATCCTCCAGTTGCTGAGCACGCTCTTACCCAGCTCTAGACCGTTCTCAGCGCCGATGTTCACTATCTGGAAGATTAACAGGAAACTCATTTCAAAGTCTGGACAAAGCACAAATCAGAATTAGCCTCCCCAATGCGCAAAAGGCCATCGGGCCGACGTCGGCCGCCGTTACCCCGCGCACGTCCGACGTCGGCCCGAAGGCCTTTTGCGCATTGGGTCTTTACTTGCCGAGAAAAAAACATTAAGACGATACAACTGCCAGAGGCAAATTGTCATAAGCCGTGTCAACCACGCGGCACACGCAGCAAAAATCAAACCAGTTTGATGCAAGTGTTCATAACCTGCATGTCAGATGTCAACTTTGTGCCCTAGATCACAGACCGGCTCACAGCTGTAAGGTCCAGAATCACAAGGCAGCATGCTGTCACTAAATGTTTCTTTGTTACTAGCGCACAAAGCAGTCTAGAAATGTAGTTCAGCGAACAATGCCACTGTTGTGCTTCTTGGGTCAATATTTCTGTCGGTAGTGGGTACTGTCGCGGTGCTTCCTGCAAGAATCACCGCTTCAAAAACCGCTACCGACAGCCAGAGGGTTAAATGGGTCCTTTTCCGCTTGCAGTGGCTCAGGGCGCACCTAATGTGGGATTTCTGCAATCGCCCGCCCAGACTTCGTTCTTGCAGACCAGAGTTGTTTGTAAATACCACCCGCTGATCGCGTGACCAAAAGGCAAAGTGGGTAGTAGAAGAAGTGAAAAGATAGGAGACGAACGCATCCCGTGCCTGTTTTGACGGGAGCTAAATATCGAATTTCAAGAGAATGGTGCAAACATTTACGGAATAACGTGCCGGGCAACAGTCTTTCTCCCAAGTGGGCATTTCTCTTCAACGAGCTCCAGTCTCAACTCACTGTGCCCGAGGTACGAAATACCCACATTTGGGGGTTATCCTCTGAGGGCTGCATTACAATTCAGGAGACAGATCGACCATGATAGTTCAAGGGTGGGGGCAGAATAGCTTGGCGCCTACAGGCGCCAAGCTATTCTGCCACCACCCTTGAACTATAATGGTCGGGCCATATCTTGCTGTGGTGTGTGGCGGGCAGGATGAGCTAATGCCTTCGGAGGCTGTCTCCTAAGATTTATGAAGATTAGAAAGGCCTAAAGGCTTACAATTTCAAGCGTGTAAGTACACGAACGCACGCACATACTCACCTACATACGTGTATACACGCTGTCCTTGTAAGCCCTTCACGATTGTTTTGAAAATATTTGTGAACTCAACGCCAAACAGCCCCAGCCTTCGACGGAACAACAATACAAAGCGGCCTCAGCAAGAGGCATAGATCCTCATGAGCCCCCGCAACTGAAGGGGGGGGGGTGAATGAGGATCTGTGCTTCCTGCAGTCGAGTGGTGTTCACGATTCCTCAGCAGCGAAGGGATTAAACGATGATTACAAAATACCGCACCCGATCAATGTCTCCACCGGGCTTGAGCAGTACGCTGTCTGCTTCCCAGTTAATTGCCAAGGTGCCAACAAAGTGCGGGGCCAGCAGACGGAAGATGGGGTGGGAAACATGCAGGTGGCGGTGTGTGGCCAGGCAGAACCCTTCCGACACCAGGTGGGTCAGCATCAGGTGGCTCGTGGTCTCGTGGTAGCAGGCCTCGGCGCAGTTGTACCTAAACACGTTAACACACTCATAGTCAAAGGATGCAGGCTGCGTGTCTGAATTTTTTGTGAACTCAACGCCAAAGATCATCGGACGTCAAAGAAACATAGATACAGCGTGGTTTCAGTAAGGGCATAAATCCTCATGAGCCCCCGCAACTGTTGGGGCTCATTAGGAGGGTAGCCTCTTGCAGTTGGGCGGTGTTCAAGTTTTCTCGTCAGTGAAGGGTTAATGTCATCAGTTAGAACGCCGAAACTGAACATTTTTGCTGTTAATTCCGCAATTTAATTCCTGCAGAAATCTTCGCGACATGAACCGTTATGGACAGCCAATGGATGACGCTCGTTTCTCACACACCACCTTCTTTGCTGTGGAAAAGCTTTGAGCGGAAAAGCTGTATCACACATAGGTGGTGCAGCCCTGCTGCGTGAACGGCCAAGTGTGCACACAATTGTCTTGTAGAAATTCTGGTCAGCAGAAAGGTATGGGGGCATGCTATTTTGAAACTTGACCTAATTTTAGCTCATGCGTGATGACATCATTCATAGTGACGACTGGCACTCCGACGTCATTATTGCGCTATTACCTCATCGTGTGGGAACATTTGTCTGGCATCCAAAATATTGACATCACATTACAAAGTAAATTACTTCAAGATCTTTGCCAAGACACAATGGCGGCCGTTCTGGGACTAGGCGTTTGCCGAAAACCAACCCGCATCGGAGTTTTGCAAAGAAAAAGGTGAGTAAGAAATAGATTTTCACATCGGTGTTTAGGTGATATTGAGAATCTCACTCTCATGGTCCTAAAAACTTATCTTTGCTGCTTTCGCTCGTAGGATAAGGTTTTAAAACCACTCGAGTGAGAATCTTAGTATTGCCTAAACACCGATGTAAGAATAGTAATAGTGAGTATAGAGTATAGATTGCTTTACGTCCCGCAGGCGACAAAGGCCTTCTCAGGACGTGCCTGCGCTAAATGAAGAAAAGAACTGCAAGAAGCGGAGAATTTCAAAAGAAAAATACAGATGAATGGACTAGAAAGACAGAAATACAAACCCCCAAAAGAGTAGAACCCACCTTGCAGGAGTTAGACAAGGTGACCCTACTTCAACATTCATTATTGTAAAAAGAATCTGGCTTCGTGCGTATTTTTCCCTATATATAATACAGCCTCAACGTCTTTACATTAACAGCTGGACCTCAAGTATCACAAGAAATATGTGTCTTATCCAAAGGAGTGTGCAGGTTACAAGTTTAACTCATTCAGCCCGACGGCCGTATTTCCCAGATTTTGGAGGCGTCATCTAATGACTATGCACCAGTTGCATGAGATGGATCGACCATGGTAATTCAAGGGCAGTGCCAGATTAGCTTGGAGCCGACAGGCGCCAAGCTAATCTGGCACTACCCTTGAATTATCATGGTCGACCCATTTTCTGCTGTAGTGCGTCAGGGCTGAATGGGTACCACAAAGCAACAAGCCATGAGCACGAGTACAACTCGCACATTAAAAATGACGGCCAAATCAGTTCCAGCCCTGCAGCTTCTCCGCCAGTACCTCTGCTATGTAGGTGAGGCTGGAGAGTATTTAACTCATTCAAGGCGCCCTGCATTAACACATTCGAGACATGCGTCTCGAATGAATTGATAGCTATGGAAGTGTCGTATAGCGTTGCCGTTGATGTGGGCCGCCTTGAATGAGTCAAGAAGATTTCGGAAGGGATTATTAAGAGTTTTCCACTAGCCTCAACCCAATAGCATCACACGAGTAGCAGAAACAATTAGTTCCGAACGAACATCCTTCAAAGATGATATTTAGCACGTGAAACATGAGTGAAAATGATCTAACCACATCTTGACCAAGGTCCAGGTGTAATGGCGTTCTGCGTCACCAGGTGCAGGGCGCAAGAACACGGGATTGGGTTGAGGGTCAGTTTTAGCAGCTGTCTCCTGATGTGGGAACATTCGGATGGCCACAGGCAGAAGGTCATCTTCTCCAGAGTGGAAGAACAACGCAACAGGTGATGGTACCACCCGGCCCTCCGTGCCGCTGTAAGAAAATCGTTAACACGATTTTATCGTGACCTGACTATACATTTCAACAAAAATGAATTGTATTGTTCATTTCAGAGCAATACAGCAGTACTGATTAACTCAATCGAGACGAACAGCATCCTGATGCACGGTTTAAGCCGCGTATCCGGATGCCGTTCGTCTCGAATGAGTTAAAGTGAAATCGCACTCTACCCGTCCGATATCACTTGACCTCCTAGCCTTGACCTTCCTTTTCATAAAGCAAAGCAAACTTTTCAAGAAAGAAATAGATAAAATGATATAGCTTTCCTTCAGGTGAAATTATAAAATAAAGTGATTACTATCTAGCAAACTGAGAAAAAATAGAAAGCTGAAAAGCGTTGTTTCCTTAAAACAGCACAATCAGTGGAGGTTAATATGATGGATCAAGCCCCGCACAGGCTTAGGCCTACACATCATAAACAAATATTGCCACATTCCTTCTGCGAATGAAGATAAGTAGCGGCTAATCTCTCTGTTTGTTTGTTTCTCTATTTTGACAAAGGGTATTTACCCGAAATATTAATAAATTGTGTTGTACCCGTCTTTTCTAAGCGTGTTTCTTTCTCCGTTGGGTACTTCTCTACACGTCATAGCTTCAGCCTGTGGCCTCACACACGGCATAGCATACTTGATCAAAAGAAGCTACATTACGCACGGTCTATCAGACATCATATTCATGTTGTCTTTGCTGTTTATGAACAATCAAGAAGTTTTAGTTTTAGGGTTGTTGTTGTTTTTTCGAAAAAAAAGTTGAGTTAACTGTTTTAAAAAATAACTCCGAAAAAGTGGTGCCGAAAATTACAATTTCATTCTAATCGTACCCGACAGCCGAAACAAGCTGTAGGCTTGTGTAAATACAGTTTTGAAAAGAAAAAAAAAACATGCGGGTATTAATGAGAAGACTGTCTTTTTCGTAAAAGCACATCCAGTTGTTTTCAGAATAATCCAAATATTTCCGAAAAAGTTTGAAAAACGTCATAATCCTTTTTCAAAATAATGAATTATCACTTTTAAAAAGGTTAAAGCGGTACAATGCTGGTTATCAAACTCATTGAATGCCTTCCTTTAACCTAGCTGAATGCAAAATATCTAGTAAAAATAAGAACAAAATACGGACTCCAGTGTGGATCAACCGGTTTTTGTGAAATGGCCATTTTCTCGCAAATATGTATCTTAATCACAAAATTTTTAAAAAGCTGCCTCGAGATTATTCTTTTAGTGACAATATCTTAAATTGTTTAGAGCTTGTCCGTCTTCAAATGCGGGCTCTAGTTGCTGTCACACACACACACACACACACACACACACACACACACACACACACACACACACACACGGCACTTGGCGCCAAACGTACGTTCTACAGCAAGGTTTGCGCAGCTAGACGTGACGTCATTTTCATCATGTTGCCAAAATGTCGAGCCCGCACGCCCTAAACGTCATATGCATACTCTAGTACGCGCTCCGATTAGCCCCATTTCAAAGTTGTTCCTATTTTTAAATAGGATCAACAAAACAAAACAAAAAAAACAGAAGAAACAACGAAATAAAGGCAACCGAACGAAAAGAAAAAATGAAACAGTACTGTTTGTACGGAACCAAGCATCTCAGGTCGCACACGAAGAGCCTCTTCTGTTCGATGGCCTCTTGCACTGTCATGCCCTCCAGCAAGTTCCTGTCCTTGTCCTCCAGGTCGGCCTGGCAGTCGCCTAGTGCCTCTGGTAGTTTCGTGCACAGGCGGATAATGGTGGGATCCATGCCAGTCAGCCGCTGTTGGCCGAACCACTGTTCAGTTTGGAAGTAGCGGATGCTGTGCGGTACGTAAAAGGTTTCTAGCGGTTCACTGTGCAGACGGAAACGAAAGTCCTGTCAGACCTAACAAGATGGTACCCCAGCCCGAAGTTGTTCCTATTTTCAAGCTTATCCTTCTGATCCATCTCCTTCTGCTCTAACCCACCCTCTGATCCACACACACACTGGCACACAGAAATAAAGACGGGCACACAGCGATTCTCGCCATTCGTAAACTCTGTGGTCTGGCGTAGCAATAACTATTCTGAAGAAGAATAACAGCACGCGCAGCGAAACGACGTCACATCAAACTTCACGGCATGGCATCGTTAGACCCACGGCGCCGTGTTCATAGTGACAACTCGAAGTTATACGTCACTCATCGCAGTACTAACGTTTTACGTATTAAAAGAACAAACTTTACATTACAATGTTCTTGCTGATTTTCACACCTAGGGCTTACAGGTCACAATTTGACCTAATCCTACCCCAGAGCGGGACAAACAGCAGGCTTATGTAAACACTGTTTATGAAAAATCATGCGGGTATTAAAGACAATTGTTTTTCGTAAAAGAAATTTTTAAGTTATGTTAGCTGTTTCACAAATAACTCTGAAAAAGTGGTGCAGAAAATTGTCTGATTTTCCCACCGAGGGCATATAGGTCACAATTGACCTAATCGTACTCGACAGCCGAGACAAACTGTGATCTCATGTAAATACCGTATTATATTATGAAAAATCATGCGATTATTAATGAGAAGATTGATTTTTTTCGTAAAAAAATTAAATTGTTTTAAGATTAATCCCAAATAATTCGTGAAATTAATCCCAAACGCGTGAAAATATTTCATTATCACACAAAATGTTCAAGACGTACAATGCTGGTAAACGAACTCATTCAATGTCTTCCTTTTATGTAGCAAAATATCTAGTAAACAAAACTCACAAACCAGATAGGTGAGGCTAGCGCTGGCAGAATTGTACAACAAACCAAGGGGAATTACTCAGCGCTGGACAACAGTTAGATCCCCTGCCCCCGCCTATCAGGCACCCAATCGCCAGCCCACAGAGAAATACGCAGGTATAGAATAAGACAATCATTTGCATCTTCAATAAAGATGCATCAGGTCTCTTTTATAACCCATGTCTTTCTCCGGAACTTAGGAAGTAGGCAGGGGAAACATACATACACAAACACGAAGGTGCATTACTATATGTGGTCGGGTAAATACCCTGTATTCCCACAGTAGATGCACAGAACATTACACAACAATGTAACGATACAAATTTGCCTCGAGTTATACTGAGATACTCACAAACCAGATAGGTGAGGCTAGCGCTGGCAGAATTGTACAACAAACCAAGGGGATATAGTAATGCACCTTCGTGTTTGTTTGTTGTAATTGTACAACAAACCAAGGGCATATAGTAATGCACCTTCGTGTTTGTGTATGTATGTTTCCCCTGCCTACTTCCTAAGTTCCGGAGAAAGACATGGGTTATATAAGAGACCTGATGCATCTTTATTGAAGATGCAAATGATTGTCTTATTCTATACCTGCGTATTTCTCTGTGGGCTGGCGATTGGGTGCCTGATAGGCGGGGGCAGGGGATCTAACTGTTGTCCAGCGCTGAGTAATTCCCCTTGGTGTGTAGTAAACAAAAGAATAATTACGGACTCCAGTGTGGATCAACCGGTTTTTGTGGAACGGCCATTTTCTCGCCAGTGAGCATCTTAATAAAAAAAAAAATCAAAAGAACTGCCTCGTGATTATTCCAATATCATACAACTTCAAGTTTGTCCGTCCTCAAACGCGGGCTCTAGTCGCTGTCACACACACACACACACACACACACACACACACACACACACACACACACACACACACACACACACACACATACTCACACACACACACACACACACACACACACATACTCACACACACACACACACACACACATACTCACACACACACACACACACACACACACACACACACACACATACTCACACACACACACACACACACACACACACACACACACACACATACTCACACACACACACACACACACACACATACTCACACACACACACACACACACACATACTCACACACACACACACACACACACACACTCACACACACACACACACACACACACAACACACACACGCACGCACACATACACACACACGCACACACACATACACACACGCGCGGTGTTTGGCTCCAAAAAGACGTTCTCCAGCAAGGTTTGCGTAGTTAGACGTGACGTCATGTTCATCTTGTTATTTCTTTGTCAGAATTTCTGCCCTTCACGCCAAAAACGTCACGTGCATGGTCCGGAATGCGCATCGACGAGCCCCATTTCAAAGTTGTTCCTATTTTCAAATAAGAACAACAACAATGCGGTGCTTGTCTTGACAGGGTAAGTGCGCGGATTTACAGACGAGCCACACAAATATTTGGAAGTACTTAAGTGTTTCCGGTGATTCAAATAACGTAGTTTCTTTGGCTCTTCAGTATAGTTGCAACCATTTCCCTGTCCCGGATTCAGCGAACACCACCCACAAATACAGGAGATATAGGTTTCTATGAACCCATGGATGGTGGGGGGGATGAGGGACGGGGGGGGGGGGGAAAGGGGGGGGGTAGGAGGGTTGGGGGAAGAAGGGGGGGGGAGGGGGTAATCAATCTGTTTACTTGCTAATTTCTTTCATATCTGTTCACGTGGGGCATACTTTCTAGTTATCGGCGATTCATGTGTAGTGCTTCCATTGACTTTACTCTTAACGGTTGTCAGAAGGGACTGAACATGTCTATGTCAAACAGTCAAAGAGCACAGGGTTTAGACTTACAAACAATTTAACCCATTTAGCTCCAAGGTTGCATTCTGGACGTGACACCGAAACACTGTGTACCAGATGCAGGAGATAGATCGAACATGATAATTCAAGGGTAGTGCCAGATTAGCTTGGCGCCAGATGGCGCCTTGTTCCTCCTGCTGTAGTACGTTGGGACTAAGCGGAACAAAGTTATAGTGCAGACTTTCGTTCTAAGTGCAGTACCTGCCGAGTTCATGTTCCTGCCGTAGAGCGTAGAGCCTGCGGAGATCGGCAAACTTGGTGATGGTGAACAAGAAAGTCTTGACATACTCCAGATACTCCGCTGCCTTTTCTTTGACAAATGTCCATGCTAGGAACAGTTTCTGTAATTGAAACCACGATCATTGGCATGGGATTGTTTTTCTTGCTGTTTACACTGTTTGTACTCGACTACCGTGCTCGCCACAACAAGTCAAGGAACGTTTGGGAAAATTTGCATTACTCAGACCGAGACCAATGTTGTTCTGTGAATTGTAAGGCATGATTGCTTATGACGGATTAAAGTGGGCATAGCTAAACATTCTATCTTAACTCACTCGAGACGTGCCGCCTCCGAATACGCGGCACAAGTCGCGTATACGGCGGCGGCACGTCTCGAAAAAGTTAAACACACACCTTGACATTGTGCCAACAACAAAAGAAATTATTGTGCTCGAGCACAAACTCTTGCCTCGTTCAGGTATTTTTAATGAATATTTCATGCTGCCCAGTGTGGGACGCACTTTGATGAATTTCTGCTTTCTCAGTATAGCCAGCCTGCTGGACTAGACGGCTGTAAAATGTGTCTGTTTGAAGGTGACACATCTGGAAATTACAGTGAATGGAAAGCTGCACATCAAACGGTAGTGTTCCTTGACCTCTTTATGACTTGTCTATATTATTTAAAGCACATTTTATCCTTCAGTTTTACTTTTATAACTCTGAATAAATCATTAGGCAGAGGAAAGGCAATGCAAGTAAATTAACTCTTTCCAAGCACCCCGTATCAACAGCTACGAAAGTCTCGTGTAGCGTTGCCGACGGCAACGCAATACGACTTTTCCGCAGCTATATATGCGGGGCACCTATCAACATGTGTGCTGGTCTGTGATCTTTGATCTTATGGACTAGATCCACAATGTCCCAAATCACAGGCTAGTGTGCAAAGACATCAGGCCGACGTGGGAAGACCAGTACAGCTGATGTAGTGCTGATCATAATTATGGAGAGCTTGTGAATATATGTACGTACGTATGACAAAGAAAAATCTTCCGGCAAACTGTTCACTCTGACTGGAAAAGTGAGCTGCCCTGTATTAGGGTCAGGTCGCAGCGCGTACTTTGTTCTCGCGTCTATAAGGTCTTGTTGACGTATAGCAGGGTCATCATCCTTCTGAGGGAGACGTGCTGGGGTGTCTGGACACGAAACAGCCATGGTGCGGTGTACGGGAAACTTGTCGCTCTGTAACAAATGTGCTGTTTATGTGCTGATTTGGCAAACTCCACACTGGTGAAAATCACAGTTGTGTTGTAATACATGTACTACGGAAATCTCACAAGAAGAAACAAACTGGCGTTTGCTGAATTAGGGCATCGTCAGCCTCAGTACAATATACCGATACGCGAAAGTTATACCGGCAGACCGTATATATACTGACGAGCAAAAGAAATGCGACGTTTTTGGGAAACTGTCGCTTTTCTTTTGCTCGTCAGTATACAGGTAGTGAGAGGTACAACGTTTTCGACTTTCACTTTACAAATTCGTAAAATATTAACAGCTCATCTGATTTTACTGAAACTTTAGTATGTCGTTTCCTGACCATTTGTCCACGACTTGTCTCAAAATCATAACAAGATGAGGATTTTATCCAAAAGTCAACCGTATTGTTTGGAGCTCAGATGCGTTTATCTTTTAGGAACATTCAGGGTTGTTCATATTTTTAGGCTTTTTATGCTGATCCATTTCCCTCCTCTCTAAGCCATCCTCTGATCAAAACACACGTCGGCGCACACAAATAAAGGCGGACACACGGCGCTTCCCGCCATTAGTACGCTCTATGGGTTCGTGTAGCGACAGGAATCCATCTTCTACTGTAACCCACCCTGTGATCCACACACACTGGCACACAGAAATAAAGACCATTCATAAGCTGTGTGGTCTGCCGTAACATTGTTATTTTGAAGAACAATAATATAATAGCACGAGCAGCGAAATGACGTCATTTCAAGCCTCACGTCATGGCATCATTATCCCCATTAGTGTTCATAGTGGATCAAATTTACAATTTTTATGCCTAGAGATTACAGGTCACAATTTCGACATAATCCTACCCCAGATCTGGGACAAATAGCAGACTTATGCAAACACTGTTTATGAAAAATCATGCGGGTATTTGTGAGAAGATAGCTTTTTTCGTAAAAGAAAAATTAAAGTTATGTTAGCTGTTTTAAAAATGACTCCGAAAAAGTGGTGCAGAAAACTGTGGATAAGTATGTTAGTCATATGTGCAGATAACCTTTTATTGAACTTAGGCGCATTAGCAGTGTTAAGGTTGTAGGACACACCTCTTTCGCGCATCTTTTCTGCGCATTTAGATACCGCTATCTTGCGTCTGCCGTGACCTGAGACTAGAGGTCACCGAAAAAAACCGCCGTACGGCAAGTCGTATTGCAAACAAGCTCAATTTATCGATAATTGACAAAAGATATATACTGTCTGAAATAGGTGTGTAAGCTGACTGTTTCTATGCATAAAATGTTGTGTTTCCTCAGAAATAAGATACCTTTGCATAAGTTGCGACAAGTCATCGAGCGTCAGTAGTAACGCATAACCATTTCTCAGAAGAAGAACTAAAAAAAAATGAACGGGCCAACCGAACGAGAAGCAATATATGTGGCAGCCAGAAACACAACAAAATCTCTTCAGCAAGGAAAAGGTAAACTAAAGTAGAAAAAGAGGTTGGTGGTGTTTGCTAAGTGACTAGAACACGAGTTACTAGTAATGACAGAAAAATGTCGTACGTAAGTGGCATATCTGACTGGTTTTCCAACTCTAAAAAAAAAAAGTTTTATGCACCGCCGTGAGATGTCACCTGCACGGCGTAAAACCCCAATAGCTAACTGTCCTTTTATGCATGGAAATTTACAGCCTACCTACAATGAAGAAGACTACATTTTATTGTGGGTTGACAGAGGCATGCATTCCATGTATGTCAGTCACCTCCTAGAAGTAGAACATTTCCATACATTCTCAGAGAGCCTTTACTAATACGGTGGAAGGAATGTAGTCCACATTGTAGTGATATTAAACCAGTGCCAGTGCTTATTATTTAGGAAAACGTACTGTGTGTAGTAAAAAGTCCTGCTAAGGGATAATTTTGCATTACTAACTCAGTAACTGCTTTCAGTACTTCGTAGCTTAGTTTTCTCATCCATTCTTTGTCTTATGAAGGCTATATTACAGATTAGGAGATAGGTCCAGCATTTTTTTAGTTCAAGGATGGTGCCAGAATAACTTGGCGGATGAGACGCCAATCTATTCTGGCACCACCCTTGAACTATCATAGTCACATTTATTTCAAGCAGTGGGTGTATCAGGATTAAAAGGGTTACCTAGTAAAATGCTACTTTGACTGAAACCCTAATATTTGTTGACTACCATTTTGGATGACCGTAGAATGTGTGAAAAATACAAATTTGACTAGTACAAAAGCAAGCCTTTATGTTGAGACTCGTGACACTTATTTCAGCTACCTTTTGGAAAGGTCACACAGGTTGTGAATCAGTTATGCGCATGAGGCGTACAGACGTGACTTTGCCATTGTTGTTTGTTCTTTGCGGTTTACACAGTTTTTGTCGCATTTATTTTGAAAGTAATAATCTGCCCCTGCATTTATTTCACGCAAAGTGAAATTGTCATGCTGCCGAACAACACAGTAATAATCATGTATTTCATTTCAGGCTAATACTGCTGTTGACCTCTCGCTGTGGAGTCTCAGTACTTTCACCCAGAGTACATACTTGCAAACAAGCGCAGAAGTATGACGTCTACACCAACTGACCAAGGTCACACTCACAGCTCAAGTGAAGTGAGGGAAGGTGACACGTATTCTCCTGGACTCAAGTTAAGTCATACCAGTAGATCTGTGATGAGAATCAGGTGCGGAACACAACACAACTATGGTGTGAATGAACACATCATACTGTAATGCCTTCTTTCATTGGCTCATGTGCGAAGCAAGTGTAAGGCTATGTTCTGGGCCATTGGTCGTCCATGGTAAACTTTAATGTTGGCATTTTCTCGGAGACCATTCAAACCACAGTCTTCAAACGTAGCTGAAGGATACTTTGTGGCAAGACCTTTCTTACTCTTAGCCTACCAGTTTGCGTTCAGGCCAAGGGTCATGAGAAATCAAGAAATAGGTAAAAAAAAAAAATAGCCATATTTGACAAAAGATATTTTTTTCTCCAATACTATTCACAACTGTACATAAGCCAGCCCTTTACGTATGCTTAGACTCATGGCACTTAAATTTCAGTCACCTTTTGGAAAGGTCACACAGTTCAGATTAAGAAAATGATCAGTTTTAAATGCACACGAGGGATCCAGGCTTCACCATTCTTGTTTGTGGTGTTCACAGTTTATTTCACATTAGTTTGAAGGTAGTAATGTGTAAACTAAATGTAGGGACGAATTGGGTGGGTGGGTGGGTGGGTGGGGGGGACTCCCCCCACTGGCCCCGAATTGTTCATAATGCTATAACAAAGTCCCTGTTTGTGGAGTTTGGAAGCGACCCACCCTGAAATAAGATCAGAAGTGAAATTGCCATGCTGCCGAATAACACGATAATAAACATGTATTTCATTTCAGGTCAGTGCTGCTGTTGACGTCTCACTACAGAGTCAGGCCCAGAGGGTATACTTGCAAACAAGCACAGAAGTATGACGCCTACACCAAGAAGAGGCAAGAGCTAGTCAGGTCATGTTTGCTCAAAGGAGAAGGCCACAGCTAAAAGCAGGCAATTTCAGTTCCAGCGGATCAACTAAAGTGAGCGAAGGCGACACTTATTGTCCTGGACTCGAGGTAAAGCATACCGATTGATTTGTGAATAGAATCAGGTTCATAACAAAACACAACTGGTTGAAACACATCACACTGTAATGCTTTCTTTCATTTTGAAGATGGTGTAGTAGTAGTACCAGCATTCTCAACAACACCGAATGCTAAAATCACTTGCTGTCAACAAGTGGCACCATATTGCATTTGATTTGAAAACTAGAGGGTTGGGCAAGTCTCCAAATACTGTCGTTTTCTTTAATAAGCACTTAGTGCATACAAAAGGACTAGAAAAATCTGAATACTACCCATTTGGTCCAGTGTGTGCTGTTGCTAAACAGCAATGCGTTGTGTCCTGTTTGAAACAATTTCTGCAAGTTACACTTTGAATATTGATGCTGATTCTAGATATATGTATACACCCTTTGTGGTCATTTCAAGCTCAATGGCGTCTAATTTTTGGCGCACCTGTGATAGCAAAAGTAAGTGTTTGTAATGGGTCATCCGTCAACTGTCTGTTACCTGTGGGCAACTTTAACATTGGCATTTCCTCGAAGACTATGCAAGCCTCAGACTTCAAACTTGGCACAAGGGTACTTTGTGGTAAAATAATTCTAAACATACCAATTTCTGTGACCTTTCAAAGGTCATCTCAAGTAGTATTTTCAACTTCAAACTCAAACTTGCTATGGAGATACCACATGATAAGGGTGACAAAAGTTAGTTTCGGGTAGAGTTGTAGTTTTTATCAATGTTTTTGCAAACTTTTCAATAAAATTTGGCATGATGATAACACTTTTCTGTGCTACTAATGTAATCAGCCCCTCACAGAGGTCAAGGGTCACAGAGGGTTGACAAATGTGTGAAAAATGAAGGGATTTGGAAAAATACTCAGGTTTCACTGGTACAATATCCAGCCCTATACTTATGTTTAGACATTTTCAGAGACCTGTTGGAGAAGTCAAGCCAAGGTAAAAAAGGACAGACATATTATGTGGATTGGTCATACACGTGAACCATAAGGACATTGCCTTTCTTGTTCATGTTCTGACTAATGTCATATTATGCATGTATGTACTTTGTATAAATACTTGCAAACATATATGCACGCAATATGTGCATGTCAGAACTTTTTTTGATACAAAATTATCTTTTGCAGGTTGCGAAAGATGAGGGAAGAAGAGTTCAGCGGGTACATCTCTCCGCGATGGCCAACCGACGAGAAGGCAAAGGAAGTGAACTGATTGTCCTGTGTAGGAGGGCAGACATCCTGTTATTTTGATGTCCATCCACCAGGCTGGCCACAATGTCAAGGTTTTGGACAGTCACATCATTCGCAATGCAGCAAAAGCCTGTGCCTTACTGCCTGAGCTGATGCATAGCCATATATTAGGAGAAGGGAAAGCAGGCTTTAGGCCTGGCTATTCAACTGCAGACACAACAGCAGTGGGGCAGTGACAACAAAGTGACAATGACAAAACTCGAGAAAATAGAAATAAAGAGGGAGTGTTTCCATAAGCCTGACATAGAAGCAGCGGGGCGACAAAATTGTAACGTGCAGTCGAGCAGTTGATGGGGGTGTGCTTTGTGTGTTTTCATATAACAATGTGACAAAGCGATTTGACACCCATGTTGTAATTTGTAGTGCAGTAAAAAGGTGAAAAATATCTGTATTTTGACCAAAAAGATGTTTTCTCAAGTATACACAACTTCAAACCCAAACTTGGTACAAGGTGGTAAGAACTTTTCATGCATACTAATTTCGTATGCATGAAAGGTCAGAAAGGTCAAGGGTCACAAGAAATCGGGAAATAGGTACAAGATAGCCATAGCCCAAAGATGTTTTTTTCTCAAGTATTCCTAACTGTAACCCTAAACTTGGTAAAGAGATACCTGATGGTAAGACCTTCCTATGCATATTTATTTGGATGACCCCCCCCTCAGAAAAGTTACTTTTTGTCACTCTCCTGTCATGTCGCGATTTGGAAATGCAGCTTAATATGTATTAGTTTTTGATTATCCAAGGAAAACCCCTTTACTGCCAATGTGTTCATTTTTCGAAGACATTTCAGCATATAAACAGGTCTTGTTTGTGACAAGTTCCGAAATACTGGCATACATCAATCATTCAAAATATGTACTCCACAGCTGACTCTTATGGGTTAGGAAACAGTGGTACAGATAGATTTTTTTGCAGCGTCGGTGTGAAACAAGGAGAAAACTTATCACTGCTCCGCTTTGCATGATTATAAATGATATACATTCTGAAAATGGTCATTGGCCTCAGAGTATAACACCCATGGGTCCTTTCTGAAGAGGGGGTGTGCCAAAATATAGAAATGCAGCCCGAGGGGTGGGGGGGGGGGGTAGGTATGTAGTATATATATACATGTCATTAAACCCTCTGCTCAAAATATACCAAATGTGGACTTGCGCAATGAAAATCGCAATACTTCTAAAGAGTGAGTTCACCATGTAGTTCTTGCATTACCCTCCATCTGTCACAGCAGATTTCAGTGGTTGGGTGATAACTGATCATAGGCATATGAGGGGGAGCTGGGTGGCTCGGTGGTAGTGTGTTTGACTCTCATCCCAAAGGTCCTGGGTTCGAATACAGCTTGGGTCAAAATTTGTTCAGACCCTATTTCTGTGACCCATCTTTGAAATCACCTTTTATGGACAAAAGATGTTGAGCCCTAAGCATTTAACATTTTGTATTTGAGGTAGTTACTTTTGTATGGGTGCCTATGTGCATTGTAGCCTAATATGCTTTCAACATACTTGACTGTACATGTATACTTTAAATGAATGTCTGCAAATACAGCATTTCTTGTGAAAATAAACAGATATTATTCTTTACTCACAATGATCATGTGTAA
Source organism: Semisulcospira habei (assembly GCA_036245525.1). Taxonomy (NCBI): domain Eukaryota; kingdom Metazoa; phylum Mollusca; class Gastropoda; family Semisulcospiridae; genus Semisulcospira; species Semisulcospira habei. The sequence goes on along the minus strand of BTPG01000008.1, from coordinate 5,341,193 downwards.
ACATAACGGGGCATATTGAAACATGTGACGTTTGTTTTGTTTCCTTATAATTTGTAACCAAAAACTGCTGGGAAACTGAGATTCAGCTGGAGAGATAGGTACATCCACTACCAATCTGTTCACAAACATCTTTCAACCAGAGATGTTCACTGACCTGCTTTCACGGATACACCAAAGGAGCATGTAGCATTGCTTGCAGCAGGTATATTAAAACAAATTCACATTATTCATTAATTAATGTTTGTAGATGATGCCAGGAAAAAATTTAAAAAAAGCACTCTGTGACGACACTCTTTGGTGTGCTTTTTCATCAGTGAATCTGTGAATGATTGAATGAATGTAAACATGTAATGTAAACATGCTCACAATGTCTGGCTGAAAAAAAATGAATGAACAAATGTACCGAGGTAACCAGTGTGCATTTTTATCCAAGACTGAAAGTGGTTTGTTGGTTGGTTCATGGTTTAACATTCACATTACAACAGTGATGATAATCGCATATTTTAAATTAAAAAAAAAACAAAATTACCACGCGTTTCTTTTATATATATATATATTATATATATATATATATATATATATATATATATATATATATATATATATATATATATATATATATATATATATATATATATATATATATATATTTATTTTTTTTTTTTGCTTTGTTTTTTTTTTTGTGTGCCTTTGTTTCATTTAGCGAAGTAGAAACTGTATGGGGTTTTTGGGAGCAGGGAAAAAAATATCCATCTACGGGGATTGAACCCTGGTTACCTGCGTGGCAAAAAGAGTATTTTACCACGGCACTAATTCAACTACTAAAGGATAATGGGTGCATTTAATTACTTATAGATAAACCTTCTCATCCCGTATCTGCCGTTGTTGTTTGTTCCAGTGTACTTTCCCACTGTCACCAATAGTGATCGAAGACTAGTAGTTTGCAACAGTTTGGGCGTAGGTTATACTTGTTGGTTTGGCGTCGTTGATTTCCTCCTTTCTCATGCGGGCTTGGGACTGGCTACGGCGGAGATATGATCTGCCGGAAGTCAGACATCGCTTGTATCCCTTTTTGAAAACGCACTCGCAAACGACCCAAAGTGCCAATTTTTGCGCGGGACCCCCTCAATTTTTCATAAATAATGTGTGTGATATGATCTAAAGTACGACTTTATCGAATAAAAAGGGCCTGAGCAATTGCCCAACATTGCAAACACTTGTAATGTTATTGATAACATCCGGGCACTTTGCGAATTTACAACATACACTTTTCTCGATTGCACTTAGAATTCCAATTATCAGAACACACTTTTTTTACGAGAAAATACTAACATACTTTATGAAGTGACCGAAATGTTTCTTTATCATTTTAACACACTATTCGATAAATTTTTATTGTGTTCTGAAATCAGCTATTTTGCGTGTTTTTGCTTATGGGGTAGGTCACGCAAAAGGCTCAAACTTACAAATATGCCCGGGACCATGGGTCTTTCAGGGTGGCAATAGCCTCCAGACTCAATAAGGCTCTCAAAAAACCCTATAAGCGGCAGTTTTCAATTTAAAAATGTAGGTATAGTATACAACCTTAAGGTCCCGCCACACATGCCGATTGTGTCCCGATTTTGTAGCCGATTCCGATCCGATTGCGATCGGATGACGTCATATATCCGATCCGATCCGATCCGAATCGGCTGGGAATCGTGTATTTAGAACCTGCTCTATTTTTCCGACACGAATCGGCCCCGATTGTAAGCTTCAACCAATCAGAGTGCGTCTCGCAAAGCACGTCGTTTCAGTTTGAAAATGGTGGAAGATCATTACCACCTTCGTTGCCGATGTTTCGCCCGCCTCTTCCCGAGTATAATGCAAAACTGCTGATAATGCAAGCACATCATCATCACTGTCAAAACTAGCAGCCATTTTGCAAAACAGGTACGACCTTGATCTTCGGTTCAAACCGGTTGGCTAAAAAAAAAAGTCGGGGAATGTGTGGCAGTGCACACGTTTTTGTAGTCCGGCCCGATCACACTCCGATTCGAAACTGCTCGAGAATCGGCCTCAAAATCGACATGTGTGGCGGGATCTTTAGACAGTATCTGACGCCCGAAGCAACTGCAATCCTTGTCTCCTCCTTTGTTTTATCACGGTTAGACTACTGTAACTCCCTCCTTTCCGGCCTGCCTAAAACCCAGGTCGATAAACTGCAGAGAGTGCAAAACAGTGCTGCCCGTTTAGTTCTGCGCGTGCGTAAGCCTGACCATATCCGCCCCGCCCTTGAAAAACTCCATTGGCTGCCCGTACAAGAACGCATTCTGTATAAACTGTCCTGCATGTGCTTCAACTCTATCAACCTGACTTCTCCTGCTTATTATCTCTGACTTACTCCATATGTATACTCCATCTCGCACCCTCCGCTCTACCTCTCACACGTAAATTTCGCCTTCCCAATTTCAAATGTAAAACACGTGGCGGTCGTGCCTTCTCCCATCTTGGCCCCGCCACTTGGAACAGCCTCCCCGCCCCTGTCCGTAACGTGCAGATGCATATATGGGTCACACTATGCACACTTTCTAAAAAGCAAATTTTCTGGGTTTTTGTGTCACGTACTTTGTGTCACATACATATGTAACTTGTTAGATTTAATGGTGTTTCAATAGCTAATTAGGATGTCAGTCCAAATAATATTTCAAATCAATTCACATGAGTCTGAGGTAGATATTCCAATACCCTCGCCATTTTTGAACATTGTCCATGGCAGACAGAAGTGGCCAGGCTGGGCTACTTTGCCAATTTTTGTTGATTCTGTGTAAACTTCCTCTTAATGATTTGTGGGGTTCTTTTTTTTTTTTCTTTGGTGCTCCTTGTGCGTTTTTGTAAATATTGTCCTTGCTTTTGTATTGTCTTTTCTGCTGGGAGAGACAGGTTGTCATATATATTTTCAGGATGTATTGTTCTTGTCTATGTTGATAGAAAGTGACTATGGGCTTACTATAGCCCATTATGTAGAATGCATGCCCGTACTTTTCATATAATTTATGGATAGGAGAGTATCGTTTTGTAGCATGAATGTAGAGGCCTCGGAGATCCGAAGAAACGGGATGACGTGTTGCATCTTTTGAGAGAAAAAGAATATAGCATATGCTTTCTACAAGAAACACACTTTACGGAGAAACAAGAGCATATCATCAGGGCGAAATGGGGCTATCAAGCATTTTTTAATTCTTATGCATCAAATGCAAAGGGTCTGGCTGTTCTAATTAACAATAATTTTGGTTTTAAACACCTTGGCTTGTATAATGACCCTGAGGGAAACTACATGATTCTTAAAGCGCTTGTTGATGAAACTGTGTACTTGTTGGTTAATGTGCACGGGCCAAGCAACGATTGTCCTTTTTTATGAACAGTTGAAAAGCAAATTATGCGAATATGGGGATGTTCCTATGATATTGGGAGGTGATTGGAATATGGTCTTGGATCCTAAGCTTGATTATCATAATTATAAGCGCACAAATAATCCACTTGCCAGAGAAAAACTACATGAGGTAATTGAAGAATTTAACTTGATAGATATTTGGAGAGAAATGCATCCTACTCATACAATTCTTTACGTGGAGGAGAAGAAAACCCCTTCAGCAGGCACGCCTGGACTTTTTTTCTTATATCGGACGCAGCTGCACATATGGTAGTGGCATCAGGGATTAATGCATCATACAGATCCGATCACTCTGTTATCTCTTTTGCTATCCAGTTGGGAAATGGCAGTTCGGATTCTTATAGTAGACATGGCCGTACTTTTTGGAAGTTTAATACCTCCTTGTTAAAGAATGCAGAGTATGTAACATCAGTGAAAAAGTGTATTTATGAAACAAAATGTCAGTACGCACATCTGTTGTACCGGCATGAAGTTATCGATCACATCCCTTCTCCCGCGCGCTGCAGCTTGTAATTAATGATCAGTTATTTTTTTGAAACTCTTCTTCTTCAGATTAGGGGAACTACCATAGCTTATGCTTGTCACAAGAAGAAGGTAGAAAACGAACGAGAAAAATGGTTGCTCAACAATATTGAAGCTATGGAAAATAGTCTGTGCTCAGACTATTTTCCATAGCTTCAATATTGTTGAGCAACCATTTTTCTCGTTCGTTTTCGACATTCTTCTTGTGACAAGCATAAGCTACTGTAGTTCCCCTAATCTGAAGAAGAAGAGTTTCAAAAAATAACTGATCATTAATTACAAGCTGCAGATCGGGAGAAAGGATGTGATCGATAACTTCATGCCGGTACAACAGATGTGCGTACTGACATTTTGTTTCATAAATACACTTTTTTACTGATGTTACATACTCTGCATTCTTTAACAAAGAGGTATTAAACTTCCAAAAAGTACGGCCATGTCTACTATAAGAATCCGAACTGCCATTTCAGGGAGTTTTAGAGACTTTACAGCTGGAGCTGTATAACATTAAGGAACGGAGAATGGACGGGGTTCGAATTAGAGCGAAAGCAAGATGGATAGGAGACGGAGAAAAAAATTCAAAATACTTTTGTGGGCTAGAAAAAAGACATTACACAAGTAAATTGATGAAGGTTATAGAAAACAACAATGGCGAAAAGATAACGGATCAGGTAGAAATTGTGAGGGAAATGGAGGAGTACTATAGGGAATTATATAAAAACAGAGATTCAGATTTACATGAGGTTGACTCCTCACATTTCGAGAACTGTCTTTTTCGAACGTTGTCAGAAGAACAGAGAGACAACTTAGAAGGCTACATAACGGAGGAAGAGGCTTTACGAGCTCTAAAGAATATGGAAAATGGGAAAAGCCCAGGAAGTGACGGCTTCCCAGCGGAATTTTTCAATTTTTTTGGGAAGGACCTACTGGCTTTCTTAATGAGGTCTATCAACGAGGGTTACGACCATGGGTCTTTGTCAGTCACACAAAGACATGGAATGATAACCCTTATTCCCAAAGGGGAAAACCTAAACAATATTTAAGAAATTGGCGCCCAATATCCTTGCTTAATGTCAGTTATAAAATTGCATCCGCATGTATCGCCAATAGAATAAAACAGGTTCTCCCTTGTATAATTCATGAGGACCAGAGTGGTTTCATCTCCGGTAGATCAATCTTCGACAATATTAGGCTTCTGTATGATATACTTCATTATAAAGAGACATTTAAGAAACCTGGATTGTTGTTGCTCATCGATTTCGAAAAAGCGTTTGACTCTGTTTTTTCACTCATTTATTCAAAAAGCTTTAAAAATGTTTAACTTTGGCTGTGGCATCACAAAATGGGTGGAAATTTTTTTTATAAGAACAGTGAATCTTGCCTAATTGTGAACAGCCAGGTGTCTGGTCGCTTCTCTGTGGATCGGATTGTAGACAAGGGGACCTCCTCTCATCTTATATCTTTTTGATATGTGTTGAACTGTTGGCTATAAAGTTGAGGAATAATAAGAACATTTCAGGTATAAAATGCAAGGAACAGGAATTCTTAGTCTCACTGTTTGCTGATGATATGTCATTGTTTTTGGATGGGTCACAAAAATCATTTGATTCTGTCATCGTAGAATTGGAACTTTTTGCAGTTATTTCTGGGCTAAAAATTAATTTTGAGAAGACTATTGCTGTTTGGATGGGCACTAATAGGTTTTGTCTTACACGCTATGCCCCACATCTAAACATCTCCTGGAATCCAGATACCTTCACAGTGCTGGGAGTGACCTTCTTTACAGAACTGTCTGATATCATACTCCTGAATTATAAACAGAAACTTGTAAAAATGAAGAAAATTTAAAGCAGTGGAAATTGCGAAATCTAAACCCTGTTGGAAGAAATGTTGTTTTCAAGTCCTTAATTCTTTCAATTTTTACTCACCTCTTCATCTTTCTGTCCTCTCCAGGGAGTGTAATTCTCAAAAAAATAATAGTGCGATGTTTAACTTCATCTGGGGAGAGAAGAAAGATCTCTTGGCTTGACCTCGCGAACGAAGATTTTATAGGAGTTGCCCACGACGTCTGCAGGCTTGTTCGTGGCTGCGGAGGCCAATCCGGGACAGGCAGGTTCGACCGCAGTGGCTGCAGGGGAAGGTATGGCCAGGGTTCTGAGTTGCGGCATCTCTGTTTTTTCTCCTGAGCCGCTTGTCCTTAAGGCTAGCTCTGCGAGAGTCTTCAAAGGAGACAGCTGCCTTGTAAATGGTGGAGCGCCAGGTGTCACGGCCCACAGCAAGCGAGGACCACTGGTGGTGGTCGATTTGGCAGGCACTAAGTGACTTCTTGAGACAGTCTTTGTATCTCTTCTTTGGTGTCCCTCTGTCACGGTGTCCAGTAGCAAGCTCGCCGAACAGGGTGATCTTTGGTAGGCGATGATCCTCCATCCTGGAGACATGCCCCGCCCAGCGGAGCTGTGTCCGCAGCAGCATGGCCTCGATGCTCACAGTTTCAGCCTGTTCAAGGACCTCCACGTTGGTGACATAGTCACTCCAGTGAATGCCCAGGATGGTACGCAGGCAGCGCTGGTGGAAACGTTCGAGGAGTCGTAGTTGGCTGCGGTAGAGGGCCCAGGACTCGGAACCATACAGCAGGGTGGTGAGGACCACAGCTCTGTACACGCTGATCTTGGTGCCTGTTTTCAGCTGTTGATTGTGCCACACACCGCCCAGTCTCCAATCTCTCTTTCCTGTCCAAGCTTCTTGGGAAGGTTGTCCTCAACCAACTCAACCTCCACCTCGCCGACAACAACCTCCTCAGTCCCTTCCAGTCTGCCTATCGCAAACATCACAACACTGAAACAGCCTTTCTACATATCCTTAACGACCTGCTTCTCTCCACTGACTCGGGCAACATCTCCCTTCTTACGCTACTCGATCTCTCTGCCGCCTTCGACACCATAGACCACTCTATCCTCCTCCACCGCCTTCACCACTCCTTTGGCATCACTAACTCTGCTCACTCCTGGTTTCTCTCCTACCTCTCCGACAGACAGCAGTCCGTCACCATCGACGGCGTCTCTTCCAACCCAGTCAGGCTCTCCTGCAGCGTTCCACAGGGGTCCGTCCTGAGCCCGGTCCTTTTCACACTCTACACCTCCCCCTGTCCAACATCATCCAGTCTCACCACATACACCACCACCTCTACACTGACGACTCACAACTACTAGACAAAGACAATCTCGACAACACTCAGACACTACTGACTCACACGGCTGACTGCTATGAAGACGTGAAAAACTGGATGACAGCAAACAAGCTCAAACTGAACGACGACAAAACGGAAGCCATGCTGGTAGGCACTCGCCAGAAACTTTCTCAGCTCCCTCCCTCTCTCCACCTTCACCTCGATAGCACCCACATCTCCCTCTCTGACTCGGTCAAGAACCTTGGCGTTATCCTCGATTCCTCTCTTTCCATGACCAGCTTTGTCTCTGCCACGGCCCAGGCATGTTATTTCCACCTCCGCCGCATCAGTCAGATCAGAAAATACCTCACTACCAAAGCTGCTACCAAACTCGCTGTCTATCTCATCTTATCTCGCATCGACTACTGCAACTCTCTCCTTTCCGGCCTTCCTCACTCCACCACTCTCACTCTCCAGCGCGTCCAGAACAATGCTGCCCGCCTCGTCCTCAGAATGAAAAAATCCGACCACATCACTCCCTTGCTCAAGCTCCTTCACTGGCTCCCCATCCCCCAACGCATCCAATACAAGATTCTGTCTCTCTGCTACAAATCCCTGAACAACTACGCTCCTGCCTATCTCTCCAACTTACTTCACCCCTACACTCCTTCCCGCTCCCTCCACTCCGCCTCCGACCCTCTCCGCCTCCTCATCCCTTGCACCAAACTTAGCACTTTCGGCCCTCGCTCCTTCTCAGTATACGGTCCATCCACCTGGAACACTCTCACACTCTCTCTCCGTCAGAAACACTCGCTCTCCTCCTTCCAGTCCGCTCTCAAAACTCACCTCTTTCAACAGTTCTAGCATTATATCACCACACTCCCCACCCCAAGCTGACCGTCGTAATGTATTTTCACTATTTGTGTTACGTGAGTCATTGTCTAAAGCGTGCGCATGCGTGTGCGAGTTGTGAGTGCGCGCTTAGAGTTATAATTATTATAAGATCTCTCTTGGCTTGACTTCGCGAACGAAGATTTTATAGGAGTTGCCCACGACGTCTGCAGGCTTGTTCGTGGCTGCGGAGGCCAATCCGAGACAGGCAGGTTCGACCGCAGTGGCTGCAGGGGAAGGTATGGCCAGGGTTCTGAGCTGCGGCATCTCTGTTTTTTCTCCTGAGCCGCTTGTCCTTAAGGCTAGCTCTGTGAGAGTCCTCAAAGGAGACAGCTGCCTTGTAAATGGTGGAACGCCAGGTGTCACGGTCCGCAGCAAGCGAAGTATTATAAGATAAGCGCATTATAAATACCGTAATTATTATTAGCTGTTGAGAAAATGTCTTTGACGGGGAAAAAAGAAGACACCAAACTTGTGCCAAATTTGAATGACAAATTCAATTACGTTTGTCACTATCGCTTACTGCAGTTTTACATTAGACATAGTTAATAATAAAGAAAGTTCACAGAGGTATTAAATTTGATCAGTGTGCTTTTATGAAAGATTACATAATGAAAAACACAACCCTTCCTGCGAGAGACGGTAACACTGCATTTGACAAAGACTTCTTGAAGCTTATGAACAATGCCTGTTTTGGTAAGACAATGGAAAATCCTCATCACTGCAAAGATGTGAGACTGGTCACAACTGAATCAGGCGCAATTAAACTTACAGGTAAGCCACAATACACAGGGTATAAAGAGTTTCATCCATCATTGTATGCAGTGACACTCAAAAGAAAGATTGTTAAACTGGACAAGCCAGTATTCATTGGTATGGCAATTCTTGAGTTATAAAAACTATTAATGCTTGAATTCTACTATAATTACTTTAAACCGAAGTATCCTGAGTGCTGACTGTTATACACTGACACTGACTCTATGATCATAGACGTGCCTACTAAAGACTTTTATGAAGACATGAAAACAGAGTTGCATATGTATGACACGTCTGATTATTCTAAGGACCATCCACTGTATAGCACACAAAACAAGAAAGTTCCTGTTAAGTTTAAAAATGAACTGAATGGAGTGCCAATAATTGAGTACGTTGGACTGAGATCAAAAATGTATTCCGACATCAGAAAGGCAGTCAATCCAAAGGAATAAAAAAAACAGCGATAAAAAATAAAGACCTTTGTCATGAATATTACAAGCAAGTTTTAGATAGAGAACTAATGCCTGATTATCCAAACAAGACACTGAGGTCAAACAGACATAATATTGAAAAGATCCAAACACATAAAACGTCGCTTGCAGTAGGGGACACAAAACGAGTGTTTCACATCAAGGAAAAGGCTTATGCACCTGGTCATTATGCGCTTAAGTTATCTGAAGAAAAAAAGTCATCATCCTTGGCGACTTCAACGCCAGAGTGGGCCAAGACTCTGAAGCCTGGAAAGGAGTCCTCGGCAAGCATGGCGTCGGGAACTGCAATGACAATGGCCGCCTACTGTTGGAGTTCTGTGCAGAGCAGCAACTGGTCATCACCAACACTACTTTTCAGCAAAAGGACAGTCGAAAGACCACCTGGATGCATCCTCGCTCCAAACACTGGCACCTTATCGACTATGTCCTAGTGCATCAGAGGGACCACAGTGATGTCCTCCTCACCAGAGTGATGCCCAGCGCAGAGTGCCACACTGACCACCGCCTTGTCCGCAGCAAACTCAGGCTCCACGTCAAGCCAAAACCCAAGAAATGGGGGCCCCCCAAGAAAAAGCTTGATGTTGCCAGCCTTCAGCGTGACGACGTGAAAGCTGCCTTTCAGACAGATTTACAGCGCAGGCTCAAAGACACAGCGGACCCAGTAGACTCCTCCCCTGAAACACTTTGGGAACAACTGAAAACTGCTATTGCAAAATCCTCTGCAGAAGTCTTGGGTTTCGCCAGAAAGAAGAACAAAGACTGGTTTGACGAAAACGATGTAGAGATCCAGGAACACCTAGCAAAAAAAAAGAGCCGCCCATCAGGCCCACCTAGCCCAGCCTTCCTGCCCTGTGAAGAAGTCTGCCTTCCGCCTCGTCTGCAGCAGTCTCCAGCGCAAGCTCAGAGATCTCCAGAATGAGTGGTGGACCAGACTTGCACAGAGGACCCAGCTTTGTGCTGACAATGGTGACTACAGGGGCTTCTACGAAGCACTGAAAGCAGTGTATGGCCCCAGGCACCTGGTACAAAGTCCCCTGCGAAGCGCGAATGGCCAGGCACTCCTCACAGATAATACCTCCATCTTGAACCGCTGGTCGGAATACTTTCAGAGCCTCTTCAGCGCTGAGCGCACTGTTCAAGAAGCAGTCGTCCTACAAATCCCACACCTCCCAGTAAAGGTTGAATTGGACGAACCGCCCACCGCTGAAGAGACCCTCACAGCCATCCACCAGCTCAAGAGTGGCAAAGCAGCAGGCATTGATGGAATACCGCCAGAGATCTGGAAACATGGAGGCACAGCACTGCACAACAAGCTCCATGACCTCTTTCTCTGCTGCTGGGAGGAAGGAACACTACCAAAAGATCTCCGTGATGCAGTCGTTATCACCCTGTACAAGAACAAAGGCGAGAAGTCTGACTGTTCCAACTATCGGGGAATTACCCTGCTGTCCATTGCTGGGAAAATCCTTGCAAGGCTGCTCCTGAATCGGCTGGTACCTGCCATCGCTGAAGACCAACTCCCAGAGGGCCAGTGTGGCTTCAGAGCAAACAGGAGCACCACCGATATGGTCTTTGTGCTGAGACAGCTACAGGAGAAGTGCCGCGAGCAGAACAAAGGGCTGTACGTAACATTTGTCGACCTAACAAAAGCGTTCGACACTGTGAGCAGGCAAGGCATGTGGCAGATCCTGGAGCGACTTGGCTGTCCCCCAAAGTTCCTCAACATGATTGTCCAGCTACACGAGGACCAGCAAGGCCAGGTCAGACTCAACAATGACCTCTCAGAACCATTCCCTATTCTCAACGGCGTAAAGCAGGGCTGCGTGCTGGCACCGACCCTCTTCACCATCTTTTTTAGCATGATGTTGAAGCAGGCCACAGTGGACCTCGATGATGACGATGCAGTGTACATCAGGTATCGTCTCGATGGCAGCCTGTTCAACCTCAGACGACTGCAGGCCCACACGAAAACCCTAGACCAACTGATTCGTGAGCTGCTTTTTGCTGATGATGCTGCCCTCGTTGCACACACAGAGAGAGCCCTGCAGCGCATCACGTCTTGCTTCGCAGATGCTGCCCAGCTCTTTGGACTCGAGGTCAGTCTGAAAAAGACAGAGGTCCTCCATCAGCCGGCACCCAAGACAGTGTATCGCCCTCCTCACATCACCATTGGCGAGTCTGAACTAAAGTCAGTGCACCAGTTTACTTACCTTGGCTGCATTATCACGTCGGACGCCAAGCTGGACAAGGAGCTTGACAGCAGGCTGGCAAAAGCGAACAGCGCTTTCGGGCGACTTTTCAAGCGGGTGTGGCACAATCAACAGCTGAAAACAGGCACCAAGATCAGCGTGTACAGAGCTGTGGTCCTCACCACCCTGCTGTATGGTTCCGAGTCCTGGGCCCTCTACCGCAGCCAACTACGACTCCTCGAACGCTTCCACCAGCGCTGCCTGCGTACCATCCTGGGCATTCACTGGAGTGACTATGTCACCAACGTCGAGGTCCTTGAACAGGCTGAAACTGTGAGCATCGAGGCTTTGCTGCTGCGGACACAGCTCCGCTGGGCGGGGCATGTCTCCAGGATGGAGGATCATCGCCTACCAAAGATCACCCTGTTCGGCGAGCTTGCTACTGGACACCGTGACAGAGGGGCACCAAAGAAGAGATACAAAGACTGTCTCAAGAAGTCACTTAGTGCCTGCCAAATCGACCACCACCAGTGGTCTTCGCTTGCTGCGGACCGTGACACCTGGCGCTCCACCATTTACAAGGCAGCTGTCTCCTTTGAGGACTCTCGCAGAGCTAGCCTTAAGGACAAGCGGCTCAGGAGAAAAAACAGAGATGCCGCAGCTCAGAACCCTGGCCATACCTTCCCCTGCAGCCACTGCGGTCGAACCTGCCTGTCCCGGATTGGCCTCCGCAGTCACGAGCATGCCTGCTGACGTCGTGGACAACCCCTTATAATCTTCGTTCGCGAAGTCAAGCCAAGAGACACCCCCCCCCCAACCTCTCCCCCACCCTTGACATTTGCAACGAGTTAAGTAAATTAGTTTGCACAGTTGTGAATAATATTTGAGGACAAAATACATTATGTCCCAAAAAAGCTATTTTTGACTTATTTCCTGAGCCCCTGTGACCTTCCCCTTCGTGAGAGGTCACTCAAATCGGTATGCTTGAAAAGGTCTTGCCACAAAGTATCTTTGGGCCAAGTTGAAAGACTGTGGCTTGAATAGTCTCCGAGAAAATGCCAAAGTTAAAGTTTTCGACACATACGGACGACGGACAGAAACACCACTGAACCTAAATAATAGACTCACTTCGCTCGTGCACGTCCAGTGAGCAACAGAACACTGAAGTGAATGTGGTCCTTATCACTATCTGTGACCTTCTTACGTGAACGCTGTAAAAATAAAATCTTACCTTAAAATCAATCTCAGCACCAGTGTGACTGTCAACGAGCGTTTTTTGGTATTCCAACAGTTTCGGCGTAGTAGCCTTTTCCGTGAGGCCGCCGCCCGGCGTTTAGCGTCACAGTAGTCGTTTCAGTCAATCCTCCTGTTTCATCCGGCCTTGGGACCGGCAATGGCGGAGTTGTATTCCTTTGCAAATATCCAAACGCACATTAAGACTCTAGCCTACAAAACAAATTACTACGGCTAAACGTTTGGAAGCGGCACGCAGCTACATGTTGCCGCGTGGTCCAGAAATGGCCATTCAATGGTGTCATATAACCGCAAGATGAGCGAAACTGATTTATTTTCTAAACAAAAACAACTGAATACCTTATTGGTAGCAGGGGTACAATGCATGGGTTTCTTGACCTCCCTCAGGCCTACAAGGGTCAGTGTAGGGAATCCCGGTGACCCGGGCAATAACTTATCAGATACTAGCCTCACATATTTTTTTTCACCCACCCCCCTCCCCCCACACACACACCCTCCCCCCAAGCACACACCCCCCCTCCCCCACCCCTTCACAACACACCGGCGTGAGATGGCCTTAGTCGCCTGCTCGGCGTTAAACCCATATAACTAACTAACTTCACAACACACACAGATGACATGACTTTAAGCCCCAAGGAACCATTTCTCAAATGTTCGAGATGTTGCCGCCTAACCTCTGTGTACCAGCTGCATAATATTGACCACGATAATTCAAGGCTACCCTTGAATTATCATGGTCAATCCATCTCCTGCTTCAGGGTCTCTGGCGAAATGAGTTGAGACAACGTTCAAAAAATACTCGATGTTGACTGAATTACACACAATGACTCATATGGATGAAATGTGTTCTAAGAACACATGACAGGGCCGGATCACTTTACTCCTGGGGGGGGGGGGGTCCAGCTTCTTGTTTGGGACCTTGAACCTGATACAAAAGACCTCCACATGATGCTACACTTTGCTTCGACGGGGACGGCAAAATCAAACAACGGGAGGGGGTTGTCGTTAGACATTGTAATCAAACAATGGGGGGGGGGGGGGGGACAACCTTGCTTTCACAGGGGGCCGAAGGAATCAAACATACGAGGATGAGGGTGGGGTGGTGGGGAGGCTAGTGGTGATAGGACCTGCTTCCAGATGGCCGCAAAGATTATACACAACTGGGAGGGCGGAAGGGGAGGGCGGGACGGGTGTGAGAATAGAGCTGACACACCTTTAGCTTTCAAGGGGCCGAAAGTCCAAACAGTTGGGGAAGGGCGGGGGGAGGGAGGGGGGGAGTGGCAACAGTGGGAGCCCGAGGCACAATTGACCTTGCTTTACCAGGGACCGAATATAACCAAACGAGGGAAGGAGAGGGGGGGTGGTCGGACAGAGTCGATGGGGGAGTCAAACACGCCCTTCAAAAAGGGACTTTGTTTATGTCATTTTTACAAATTTTGGGTCTCTGGAGTGGGGGCGGGGCCCTTTGCAATTGAGTTGGAGTAAATTGGTATGCACACAAGAAGATCTTATCATCAGCTACATTTGTGCCAAATTTGATTGTAAATTATTTTGCAAAACTGTTGCTGAATATCTACAATTTTTATCAAAATTATCATTTTACACACATTTTGTCAGCCTGTGATCCTTCGACCTTTCCGAAAGCGTTATCCAAAACAGTATGTATACTTAATAGGGCCTTCCCATCAGGTATCTCTGTAGGAGTTTGGGTGTTAAAGTTGTGTTTGAGAATAATAACATCTTTTGTCAAAAATATGACTATTTGAACCCATGTCCTGAGCACGGTCTTGGGTGCCCCTGAACTTACAGAGGGATAATGCCAAATTATTATATATGGAAAGAGTCTTACCCTCAGGTACCTTTGTACCAAGTTTGGGTTTGAAGTTGTGAATAATATTTCAGAAAGAAAAAAAAAGTCAAAATATAGCTATTTTCGACCGAATTCCTGAGCCCCCGTGATCTTTACCTTTGTGAGAGGTCACTACAAATGGTATGTTTAGAAAGGCAACGCCACAAAGTATCCTTGGGCCAAATTTGAAGAATGTAGTTTGAAAAGTCTCCCACAAAATGCCAACGTTAACGTTTGCGACGGACGACTGACAACCGCTGGCCCAAAACATAGACTCACTTTTGCTTCGCACGTGAGCCCAAAAATGTTACTTTTACATTACGTAAGCTACACACACACACAAAAACACAACACACACACACACACACACACACCTCACACCACACCACACCCACAACCACACCACACACACACACACACACACACACACACACACACACACACCACACACACACACACACACAGGAGCATGGCTACAAAGTGGTTTTAACGAGAGGGACAGATCCTCATGTGCCCCCACAACAGCTCGGATCTCATGATGATCGATGTATCTTGCAACTAGGCTGTGTACAGTTATCCCGCGCGGTGAATAGTTTAATTTTGTCCGGTTTTCGCCGACGCTTCAACAGACCAGAAGACTCGCATTTGTTCTAAATCTTCTCACGTTAGCGATCACGTTTCGTCTGCGACGTCCGCGACTCCCAACAACGGAAGAGCGAAATCACAGTAGATAACCAGCTTCCGCCATACACACAGACAACACTCTAAACATTTCCAAGAGGCATAGATCCTCTTGAGCCCTGCGGGAGCATGATGATCTATGCCTCTTGGAGATGTTCAGACTGTTGTTTGTGCTTATGGTACAAGCCGGTTATCCGCCGTGTCGGTCGTCCGGTGTAACATAGCCTCTTTAATGCTAAATGTTAACACGCCTGTAGATGACTGACACGAGTGGGTGGGTAGGTGCGTAGGAGGGGGAAGGGTTTCAAGTCACTCCCAGTTTTCACAGTACAGAACACCTACACACTAAACTGCTGATCAGTCACCTGACAAAGGACAACGATACTCTATACTGCTGATTAGTCACAAAGGATAACGATACACTGAACTGCTGATCATGTCACAAAGTGAGCAACGGTACACATGAACTGACTGAGTTAGTCACAAAGGATAACGATACACTGAACATGCAGTATCAGGTCACAAATGATAACGATACACTGAACTGCTGATCAGTCACAAAGATAACGATACACTGAACTGCTGATCATTCACAAAAGAACACCTACACACTAAACTGCTGATCAGTCACCTGACAAAGGACAACGATACACTGAACTGCTGATCAGTCACAAAGGACAACGATACACTGAACGGCTGATTAGTCACAAAGGATAACGATACACTGAACTGCTGATCAGTCACAAAGGACACATACACACTAAACTGCTGATTAGTCACAAAGGACAAATACACACTAAACTGCTGATCAGTCACAAAGGACAAATACACACTAAACTGCTGATCAGTCACAAAGGATAACGATACACTGAACTGCTGATCAGTCACAAAGGACAACGATACACTGAATTGCTGATCAGTCCAAAGATAACGATACACTGAACTGCTGATCAGTCACAAAGGACAACGATACACTGAACTGCTGATCAGTCACAAAGGATAACGATACACTGAACTGCTGATCAGTCACAAAGGACAACGATACACTGAACTGCTGATCAGTCACAAAGGACAACGATACACTGAACTGCTGATCAGTCACAAAGGACAACGCAGTACATCAGTGTATCCGTTATCATAAGCCATAAGCCACGACATCTGAGAACGCGAGAATGGAAGCTTTTGTTCATTATATATGATGTGCCCTGAGCGCTTTGTGGAGTTCTCAAAACAACACACAAGTGCGTCATTATTTAACCCTTCCACTGCCGTCAACAAGTAAACCGTTATATAATAATATTATTAATAAATGTAAATTATGATTATGATGATGACGATTAGTAGTTGTAAGTAGTTAGTGGGTAGTAGGAGTAGGTAGGCGTATGTAGTCAGTAGTGAGTCGAGTAGTGAGTTAAGTAGTAATATCATCACAATTCAGTTGCAAGTGGTGTAGTTCCTCATGAGCCCCCTCAACAGAGGGATTCATGATGATCGAAGCCTCTTGCTGACCGTGAACGTTTTGTTGTTGTTGTTGTTGTTGTTGTTGTTGTTGTTGTTGCTGCTGCTGCTGTTGACGTTGACTGAGCACAGATTTCAGAAACCAAAGTATGGTTCAAGTGGCAGGGGTAGTGGTTACGTTTTGCCGGTTTGTCCGGCATTATTGTAAGACACCCGAAGAAAGTTATTAACTCATTCAGCCTGACGGCCGTATTTCCCAAATTTTGGAGGTGTTCATCCAATGGGACTACTGGCACCAGTTGCAGGAGATGGATCGACCATGATACATTCAAGTGCTGTGCCAGATTAGCTTGGCGCCGACAGGCGCCAATCTAATCTGAGCATTTACCCTTGAATTTTTCATGGTCGACTTCTTCTCTCCTTGCTCTGCTGTAGTGCGTCAGGGATGAATGGGTTAGGGTGATATTATGATATGTACCCACTCCATAAAGTTTCCCCTTCTGTGACACATGTATTGATATTATTGTATAAACAAGCACATTAATATTCATGGCTTGCTAGGTTTACTTTCCTTCCCAAAATCCCTTGCGCACCAAGGACGTACTCAATCCTTGCTGATACTTGGATTTTCACAAATTTAACTGCGAAAATATGCTTCACATTGGACATTTAACAGCGCCTCCGTATGTGTAGCAGTAATGACATACTTCCTAGTGAGTGTGGACGAATGCTCTGATAATTTATTATACCTACACACTCACACAACGGAGAAAACACGCCAGGAAACGTGCACGAGTCGGGCTTAGACTGGACAATGTGAAATTGACGAGATTTCAGTTGGCGATCGACAACTTTGTAGGAAAAGAACAAAATAAAACAAACCTGCTGGCTTTTTCCTGCAATTATGCGTCGAATTCTAGTCTGATAAGTAGACATGTACCCCGAAAATACGCTACGGTTATACAACTTCCATGCTGTTATCTTTCTAGTCAAGTCTGAACTCTGACGCGCGCTGACGCAGTCGACAGCGTAGTGTGCGGCCGTCTGCTCATTCATGTTGTTTTTGTCTGATCACCGGCCGCAATCAGCCGCAAAATGCAATGGACGCGAGGGCATTACGTTTGTTTTGGTGACTCTGGGTACTAAATTTATATTGAGCATCTCAATTTTGATTGATATAGTGCCAGATAAACAGACAGATGTTGCATCTTACTTGACCGCGAATCAATGTCCCTTGTCTTCGACTCGGAAATTTTGATTCGAGTCTCGTAATGACATCTGCCTGTTGTCGCACTATATCAAGCAAAATCTTGCTCAATATAATATACTGTTATCCTTTTACTGCGTGGCCGGTGTACGTCACTCTGAACCTTTTACTGCGTGGCCGGTGTACGTCACTCCAAATTGTGAAGCTTTGAATGGTCGCAAAATGTGACCTTACTCCTTTGTATGCAGGACAGTCCCTTCCCGGTGCGCTATAAACGCAGAAGAGAAATCCTCTAGATACCGTCGTGGGCCCTACTCACATGCCATTGTGAAAGAGAAGGGTAGAAAAACCTTAGTTGCGACAAGATAACGTTGAGAGTCCCAAATAGCTCAGGCGGTTAAACGTCGGAGCAGAAGAGCGAAGGGAATCGCCGGGTCGTGGGTTCGAATCCCGTCCCGGCCCTAGTAGCTGGACTCACAATCCAGGGGGAAAACACGGATTTGTCCAATAGCATGTCCGTTGCAAGGTCCTGGTAAATCAAAGTGGCACAGTTGGAGTGCGCCTGAGTTGATCAATGTTCAGGTCGTCCTCCCATAGGTAATCGATTTCCCTCGTCCCCCATAACCCGCCCGTCAGGGCCGAGGCATGGAGCACCTTCGGTGTTGTGGATGTGTAAACCATGAACTAACCAACACAAGATAACGTTGATAAACTCGCCATGTCATTTTCTTTAGCAATTAAAGCCTTGCCTCGGAGCAGATCTACTATAAAAAAAAGAAGGTCTACATACCCGCGATAGGGCAACTTTGCACTATTAGTGGTTAGTTATGGGTTTAACCTCTACGGCACAAATGGACGGCCCTGAAGGGCGGGTTTTATGGGGGTCAGGGAAATCAAGTGCCTACGGAGTATAGTAAGACCTGAACATCTGACCAATTCACGGCAGCACTGCCACTGTACCACTTTGCTGTATCCAGGGAACTTTTAAACGTACATGCTATGGAACAAGCCGTCGCTTTCTTTTTTTCTCATGGGTTGCCGAGTCCCAGCTACCGGGGCCGGAACGGGGGTGATTCGAACCCACAGACCCGGTCGATTTACTATTGTAATGTATTGCCAGAAGTTGAGATAAATCTGAGTCATTTAAGTTTAAAGTCGTGTTTCTAAATCACACCAAGATGTTAGACAAGTGTAAATAAAAATTCCCTTCATTCTGTCGTCCTGAGGAAAAAGGCTGGTTCGGCAGAAACAAGCCGAGGCAGCTTTTTCTATTTATAATTTCGAGGTCCGGTTTCAGTGCGCGTTACATTTTCTTCACTTGTGGTAAACTACGTCTGTCGCAGCAGAATATTTGGGAGCATAGTAAGCAAACGACCATCGTGCCTACGACGACCGCAGTGGGCCCGCGCACTGTCGTGCGCGGGCACATTGCGGCTGTCGTCGGACCGAGGGTCGTTTGCTTACTGGACGTCAAATCACCCTAACCAAGATCAGATCCTAGAGCTGTCTCAGTGTACCAGGGGACAGCAACAGTACAGGGTTATTTCACACCTACTCTTTCTCAGTAGGGAGCCGACATACTGCTGGGATGGCCTATCATTATGACCTAATTAATCTACGCATTCCTGCCTCATCAGCGAAATCGCATCCTACTAGAAGGAGACAATGAAAGCGCTTATTCATAAGGATGATCCGGGTTGGCTGCATTCGTGGATTTTTGAGAAGCCCATAGAACAGGTCCCATCAGTACAGTACAGTCTTCCGCTTCGCGCATATGCAGTCCGTTGGTGAACCCCCTGTTGCCAGTGAGTCGGGAACAAGTATACTCCGTGAGCTAGCCCGGTCTACCGTGCACCCTTTAAACCCCCCCCCCCCCCCCACCCTCCCCCCAGTACTCAATAAGATGGGTTTCAACGTGTACCTTAGTATGTCCTGAGATGTTTAAGCCATGTTACCCGAAAATCCTTAGGAACACATAGAATGAGTGGTCTATAGTGTCGAAGGCGGCAGAGAGGTCGATTAGCGTAAGATTAATTGATTGATTGTACATTGCTTAACGTCCCGACAGCAACAAGGCTTTCTCAGGACGTGCCTGCACTGCTTGTGAAAAAAAAAACAACTAAACAGAAACATTGAATGTATGTCGCCAGCCGGTCAAATACGTTAAATAGAACCTAACACCTGGGGCCTAAATAAATGCTAAGACCATTTAGCAAACACACATCCAATATCAAGAGCTACAGGCCGTGCAGAGCAGTAGAGAGAGTTTTAAAAGGCAAATACAGGTGAATGGACCAAGGGTAGACAGAAACTACATTGCCCCAGAATAGAGAGGAAAACCCACCCTGTGGGGCTGACCAGGGTGACCCTGGGAACTAAAAAGTAGTTACCCCACCCAAGTCCCCCAGGGCAGACCCGGGTGGGGGTGATTATCGTAAGAAGGGAGATGTTGCCCGAGTCGGTGGAGAGAAGCAGATCGTTTAAGAAATGCAGAATGGCTGTTTCAGTACTGTGATGTTTGCGATAGGCAGACTGGAAGGGACTGAAAAGGTTGTTGTCGGCCAGGTTACACCTGTTATCCTCAAACTTAGGCGGTGGCGGGGTTTCAGCCTGATTTCACGTGACAATTTCATTGTTTGTGGTTTTTTTTAAATTATCTGTGATTAAACCACGACTGCGAGAAAATCCACTGTGGTGCTGTTCTGGCCAATAGTGTTCAGAACGCCTTAGGATTAACGTACGGAATTACAGAACCTGTTTTTTGAATATTTATTTTATTATTATTCAATGTCCACACACTTAATGGTGGGCCCAAACAGTTGGAAAGTTTGATCATTGTGTCGAATCACCTCTTTAATTATTTTACTTTTCTGTCATTAAATATTTTTTAAAGGCTGCATTTTCTCCCAAAGTAATAACCATGTATTCATTTTATCGATTCAGAAACATTTTGGCTTTTGTACAACTATAGAATTGCGCAGTTTTGTGAGGCGTCCATGAGCGCAGCGTTTGATACCATTGACCATGGCATTCTACTTGCCCGCCTTCGTGATGTGTTTGGCATTCAAAGCACTTCACTGAAATTTTTCCAATCCTACTTTGTTAGTCCCTTGCAGATGGTGTTCAGTGGCTGGATTTGTAGGTACCTACCCTGTTGAGCCTGCTCTTGTGTGGCCGTTGCCACAGGGGTCGGTTCTTGGGGCCATTCTCTTTTTTTTTGTTCGTTGTTTTTCTTTTTGTGCTTTGTATACACAGCCCCTTGTCGCATTGTCATTGAGCGTCACTTTAGTTTCTCTTTCATTTATATGCAGATATGAACCAGAATTGTACAAACACTCCCCTCGTGAACATGTTGATCGAATGGTGCAGTCTATGGAGTCTTGTATTTGTGATGTTCAGAAGTGATGCAGAAAATTGTCTGCCATTCAACTATCATGGTCAGTCCACTTCCAGCTGTTTTGTTTTCAGGCGAGTATGTTTTATATTAAGGTAGTGTGGTTCTACTCATTTGAGGAGCACACTGTGGGTGGCTATTTTTAGAGTTAGAAAGCACGCCCGCAGCGCGCAGACTGGCCGCCCTGACCGAGAATACACATGGCTGAAAGAGTGACATACAGGCTATAAGCAATATTTCTGATAAGTCGTTGCACCTCGATCGGATACAGGCTGGTTGAATGTTGTTTCACTTTACACACGTCCTGTAAAATATAAGGTTTTTCTGATCAATTTAATCAAATCGTATTGCTGATAGGTCGACACGGCCAGAAGACAAACAACAGTTCACCAGCGATAATGCCACCTGAATGATGGTCTCTAATGACAGGTGATTTGTTATAAACGTGGGCGTTCAAAACAGGTTCTACTGTACTTGATACAGTCCAGAGTAAATACATGCAAGCTATAGCACTCAGCTCGGAACCCTTCCTAAAGAGCAGTATTCTTTTGACTATATCACCGGAAATAAAGAAGGTGTGACCTTAACGTGCCAGTGCTTTCCATTGCGGGCAATATATGGTATAGAAGTAGTGTTTGACAACACTGTTCAAGGTGCGAGCTACTGTGCTATTGTTGTACCAGTATTCATAAATCTAGTTGGCCCTGAGCACAAAAAATTCATTTGGTGATTGTTATCAGGTCTAACTAGAACAATGACCTTGGCACAGTTCTCGCCCTTTATAGAGCTTCTAACCTTTATTGACTAAATAACAAGACTGGATCGGTCGGGATAGTTCAAGGGTATGGGTCTGGTTGAATTAGCGGGGGACTCTCCAAGCTGAAAATATGCTGAACGAATTAAGCAACGCATCTAAGAAATACTGGCCTTACAGTACCAACACAATATACACAAGATGGAAGTCTTCATCCCAACAGGCCACCGTTATTGTTTGGAGCCTCAGCGGCGTTTTTTCTGTTAGGGAACATTCAGAGTTGGTTTCTAATATTTTTAGGTCTTATTATGCAGTGATCCATTTCCCTCCTCTCTTAAGCCAAGCCTCCTCATCAACACACACGTCGGCGCACACAAATATAGACAGACACACGGCGCAGTACCGCCATTAGTACGCTCTAGTGGGCTCCGTGTAGTGACAGGAATCCATCTCCTTCTACTCTAACCCACCCTCTGATCTACAAAAAACGGGCACTAAGGCAGAAATAAAGACGGATACACGGCGGTTCCCGTCATTCGTAAGCTCTGCGGTCTGGCGTAGCATAGCTATTCTGAAGAAGAAGAATAGCACGAGCAGACAAAATGACGGCCACTTAAAGCTTCAGGTCTTGGCAGTCTTTGTCCCGACGACCGCCCGTGTTCATAGTGATTACTCGGTTTTATACGTCACTCATCGCTGCACTAAAAATTGATTTTATCCGAAAAAAGATGGAAGTCGAAGAGAAACGACGTGTTAAAGGCACATGGACGGTAAGGGTTCGTCTCTCTGATAATTATGACGACCGGTGATTTTAATACGGAGTTTTTTTATGTTTGCCTTGGTGACATCTATGCAGGTGCCGATTAAAAAAGGCAATATTGTAGTGCCGTACCCCTTTTCTGTTTGTTCTTCTTATGCAGCCAATTGCCCCCCTCCCCCACCCCCACCCCCCCCCCCACCCCCAACTTCTACTCTATACACATGCACACAGCACGCAAAACTCTGCACTGTACAAAACAAAAAAAAAAAATTATTTCAACATTGCATACTTAGAAAATTGCATGTTTACATGCCAATATGTCAAAAACAAACATTTTATTACGTAAAAGATTTCTGGGTATATGGCTCCTGCGGTACTTTGTACCAGTGTGCTCTCGACACCTTGTCTTAAAATAGACACTTGCCTGTCCAAACGCGCGTCGGCCGCGACGCTAGGCGTCGATGTTTTCGATAGGCGTTGCACACTTCTAGTAATAGACGCATGAGCTCAAAGATGCACTGAAAAATTTGCCAGGTTTTTTTCAAATATGTTTCAAGATCAGAATCATGTCAAAGACAACAGGTAGAGACCCTTGACAGAGAGTACAGCTTCCATATAAAAGCGACTGTGTGAGTTATGGCTTTTATATAGAAGAAACTTTGCTGGTTATGGTTCATCCCATCTTGTTGGTTATTTTTTTGTGGGTTGTTTTGGTTATTCGGATCTTTTGACAAATAAAGCAGTCTTCTTGACCCGAATGTTAGTACTACAATGAGTGCGTGTGTGTATGTGGATCAGAGGGTTGGTGGGTTAGGGTTGAGCGAGATAGATCAGAAGGATAAGCTTCAAAATAGAAACAACTTTGGGGTGGGAATCCAATTTTGTTTTCCTATAAAGGGTAATCCGGCGACATTTGAAGAAATTCCCCCAAAGCCCTTACTTCTGCAAGAGGCATAGACTCTCATGAGCCCCTGCGGATACACCAGTACAGTAGGCCCTACTGCCAATGCAGGGGCCCATGAGAATGCACCAGTACAGTACTGCCAATGCAGGGGCCCATGAGAATCTAAGCTTCTTGTTCGTAGAAACAGGAACATGTATACGACACATACAGAGGAAGTTATTGAAACTGAAGACAGCGACTATATGACTATAATGACTGTCGTCCAACTTTTCGTTCGGGGCCTCCAACCTGACACAAAGGCACTCGCCAGAAACTCTCCCAGCTCCCTCCCTCTCTCCACCTTCAACTCGATAGCACCCCCATCTCCCTCTCTGACTCGGCCAAGAACCTCGGCGGTATCCTCGATTCCTCTCTGTCCATGACCAGCTTCGTCTCCGCCACGGCCCAGGCACGCTATTTCTACCTCCGCCGCATCAGTCAGATCAGAAAATACCTCACTACCGAAGCTGCCACCAAACTTGCTCTCTCTCTCATCTTATCTCGCATCGACTAGTGCAACTCTCTCCTTTCCGGCCTCCCTCACTCCACCACTTTCACTCTCCAACGCGTCCAGAACAACGCTGCCCGCCTCGTCCTCAGAAAGAAAAAATCCGACCACATCACTCCCCTGCTCAAACTCCTTCACTGGCTCCCCATCCCCCAACGCATCCAATACAAAATTCTGTCTCTCTGCTACAAATCCCTGAACAACTGCGCTCCTGCCTATCTCTCCAACTTACTTCACCCTTACACACCTTCCCGCTCCCTCCGCTCTGCCTCCGACCCTCTCCGCCTCCACGTCCCTCGCCCCAAACTCAACACTTTCGGCCCCGCTCCTTCTCCGTCTACGGTCCATCCACCTGGAACACCCTTCCACTCTCTCTCCGTCAGAAGAAACACTCTCTCTCCTCCTTCCAGTCCGCCCTCAAAACTCACCTCTTTCAACAGTTTTAGCACTATATCACCACACTCCCCACCACAAGCTGACCGTCGTAATGTATTTTCACTATTTGTGGTACGTGAGTCATTGTCTAAAGCTGTGCGCATGCGTGCGCGAGTTGTGAGTGTGCGCTTAGAGTTATAATTATTATAAGATAAGCGCATTATAAATACCGTAATTGTTATTATTATTATTAAAAAGGCCTTGCAACGCCAACCCTTGCTTCACCAGGGACCCGAATAAAAGAATCCAAATATGCAGTGTGAGTGTGACATGTCCGCCCGGCCTTAAGAAACTACCACTGGACCTGCCCGTTACACGAACGCTATTCTGTATTAAATTTGTCTTGCATGTATGCTTAACTCTCTCTGCCTGTACTTCTCCTGCCTATTATCTATGTCTTTACTCTTATCTGCATACTCCTTCTCGCACCCTCTGCTCTTCCTCGGACACATGTAAATTTCGTACTTCCCAATTTCAAATGTAAACACTGTGGCAGGTCGTGCTCTTCTCCCATACTTGGCCCCGGTCACTTGGAACAGCCCCCGGACCCACCCGCCCCCCCCCCCCCCCGCCCCCCCACCCCCCCCCCGCCCTGTCCCGTAACTTTCAAACGCTCTATCCTCATTCAAGTCGGCACTTCTCTATAATCCCACCTCTACAACGCTGCCTTTCTCAAGTGTCATTTCCCCAGCCATGCACCATTTCAATCACCACTGTCACGTGTGTGTGTGGTTCTGTGTGTGTGTGGGGTTGTGTCGTGTGTATGTGTGTTATGTGTGTGTGTGTGTGTGTGTGTGTGTAGTGTGTGGGATTATGGGTGTGTGTGTGTGTGTGTGTGAGTGTGTGTGTGTGTGTGTGTGTGTGTGTGTGTGTCGTTGTGTGTGTGTGTGTGTGTGTGTGTGTGTTGTGTGTTGTGTGTGTGTGTGTGTGTGTGTGTGTGTGTGTGTGTGTGTGTGTGTCGTGTGTGTGTGTGTGTGTGTGTGGTGTACAGTGCGTGCATGCGCGCGCGCTTCCAAAATCTCAAGAGACTTAGATATGTGCTCTTCCGGGCGCATGAATGCTTCTATGGCACTTTTTGGAGATGCCCCCATGTCTGTGGGAGAGAGGAAAAGACTTCGGCGCGCGCTAGAGAGAATTAGTCCATATTTAAGAGTACTTTTCGTCAATTGTTGTGTGGTGATCGGACGAGTTGTCTCTTTTACGTCGCCGCCACTGTCTGACTTTCTATAGAAATCAAGGTTTTTTACTGTTTCATTTATTTTATGAAAGGAATTAATTTTTAATAAAGATATTGAAAGGATATAAAGCTGGCTAACGAACTCATTTCAATGTCGTTATCCAACTATGCGTATATCGGAAAAGTCAAGTAAATATAACAAAAATTTATTCCGGACTCTAATCTGGGTCAACCGACTTTCTATAATCGGTTGTGCAAGTCTTAAATGAGACATTCAATTACAATATGCTCAACTGCTCTCTTAGCCACCCTTTAAGAAATGTCAGATTCTTTTGTTTACACACACACACACACACACACACACACACACACACACACACATACATACATACGGTACTTCGCGCCAAAGGTACGTTCAGCAGCCAAGTTAGCGTACCTAGACATGACGTAATTTGTATCTTGTTACTTCAATTGTTAGAGATTTAAATCATTTAGCCTGCCCTTGACATCATGGACATGCTATTAAATTCGCTCCAGTGAGATCCGTTTTAAAAAGTCCCTTCTATAAATAGAAGGGATTTAAAAAGGGACTTTATTATCAGTGGCTGTTAATGAAGTTTTTGGCTTTGGTGGTATATCCAAATGATTTATATAAACAGTTAGTTACTTGGGTTTAACGCCGAGCAGACAACTAAGGCCGCCTCACTGCGGGATTTATATAAACAGTATTCACATAAGCTTTCTGTTTGTCCCGGCTCCCGGGTATTAGGTCATATTGTGATTTTTGGACTCCTCTTATCTTCTTTCTTATTTTTTATTTTATTTTTTTATTTATTTATTTTATTTTTTATTTTATTTATTTTTTTATTTTTTTTATTATTTATTTTATTTATTTTTATTTTTTTTATTTTTTATTATTTTTTTTTTTTTTTTTTTTTTGGGGGGGGGGGTATATTTTTCAAACTTTTTTTTTTTAAAGCTAACTTCTCATGAATATTCGAATGATTGTTTGCATAACCAAATTTACACACAAGCCTGTTGTTTGTTCTGGCTCTCGGGTATGATTAGTTCAAATTGTGACCAGATAGTTTTGAGCATGAAATTCAGCTGGAAAATTAAACCCAAGTATTGATCGCTCTAATACCGTTACACGTTTAGTACTCAGCGATGAGCTGAGTGTGTGTTGTGTGTGTGTGTGTGTGGTGTTGTTTGTGTGTGTGTTGTGTGTGTGTGTGTGCTGTGTGTGTGTAGTGTGTGTGTGTGGTGTGTGGGGGGTGGGTTGGTGGGGGTTGTGTGTGTGTTGTGTGTGTTGTGTGACGTGTGTGTGTGTGTGCACTGGTGGATCAGTAGGGTGTTAGGGTGGGTCCAGGGTGGTGAGTGAAATGGTATCTGAAGTGATCCCAATGCGCAAAAGGCCATCCGGCCGACGTCGACCAGATGGCCTTTGCGCAATCGGATAACTTCAAAATAGGAACAACTTTGGGCTGGGAATCCCGTTTTGTTTTCCTTTACAAGCACACACAGTACATGAAAGTTCACCAGAGTCACAGACAAAGAGAATACATACCTTGTCGGGGGCCTTTTCTGCTTCTTCTCTTCCGCTGAGAGTCCGGGAGAGTGTGAGGTCTCCCGATAGCACGCCCTTATATAGGATTACACAACCAGCATGCTGGCGGTAGTCCGGTGACCTGTTGGTTGAGAAATCCCAGAACTAATTCGATATTTCCAGGAAACCTTACACCCGGTAACTGCATGCGTCATGCACTGATACCCCTCCACCCCTCTTTCACTGCCTTTTACGTCTTTCCCTTCCAGCGTCATGTGTAGTGGATAGATCGACCAGGTCAGCAGGTAAGCCTGCACCACTCTATTCAGTTACTGCACTTCAACTTGTATGGCCCCCCCAATCTCCTGCCTAGAAAGTCTACTATAATGACAACTTTAGTAACAGCGGTGGAAAGCTGACACCACGATGCTTGTGCGGTCGCTTACCTAAAAAGGCGCACCCACAGGAAAGCATCATCATCATCATCAGTCCCTTGCCCGAACTGGGCGTTGGGGGGACTGAAAGGCAGCAGCAACAGACAGTGCTCTCCACTGAGTTCTATTTTGGGCGGTGGCAAGCAAGTCTGGCATCTCGAGTTCGGTCCATTCTTTTATGTTTGCGACCCAACTCTTTCTCTGACGACCTCGCCGACGACTTCCTTCGAGAGTGCCCTGGAGGATAGTCTTGGACAAGGTGTTGTGTCGGGTTACGTGGCCAAACCAAGCAAGCTTGCGCCGTTTCACGGTTGCCAGAAGGGGTTCATGTGGGCCCACCAGAGAAGTGACGATGCTCCGTACATATTCGTTGGTATTGTGCTCGCGGTACGAGATGCGGAGCAACTTCCTCAGGCACTTGTTCTCAAAGGCCTGGATTTTCTTTTCTGAGTCTGCAAGCAGTGTCCAAGTCTCACAGCCGTAGAGTAGAATAGACACTACGAGGGACTTGTAAAGCCTGTACTTGATGGTGAAGCTGATGGAGTTACTTCGCCATATCCTGTCCAGCCTGGCCATTGCGGATGTTGCTGTACCTATCCTGATACGGATCTCTGCTATGCAACTACCGTCTTTGGACAGGGTGGCTCCCAAGTACTTGAAGCTATTGACCTCTTCTAGCTTCTGGCCGTTCATGTGAATGTTGCTGCTGCTGTCGCTTGTGGTGTTGATCATCACTTTGCTTTTATCCGTACTGATCTCCATGCCATAAGACCCTGCGCTACTTGAAAGTTTGTCTGTCAGGTTTTGGAGCTCACTATTGCTGCCTGCCATGAGGTCAATGTCGTCTGCGAATCGAAGATTGCACAGGGATCTGCCACCAATAGAGATTGAAGTATGGTGGTCGTGGAGGGTTTCCTGCATGATCTTCTCCAGGAATATGTTGAAAAGGACAGGAGAGAGCAGGCATCCTTGACGGACACCGATCGTCGTCCTGAAGAACTCGCCTGACTGATTGTTAAGTAGAACCGCGCTGCAGGCGTTCTTGTAAAGCGCTTCTATCATTTGGATCAGTCCCTCCTCTATGTTGAACGATCTCATGACTTGCCAGAGTCCGTCGTGCCAGACGCGATCAAATGCTTTCCTGAAATCAATGAAGTTGTGGTAGAGTTCGCGCTGATGCTGCAGATGTTTCTCAATCAGGACGCGGCAGTTGAAAATCTGCTCTACAGTGCTTCTTCCAACTCTGAAGCCAGCCTGTTCTTCTGCCAGCAGTTCCTCAGCGAAAGTTTTGAGGCGGTTGAGAATGATTCTAAGCATTACTTTGCTAGGGTGACTTATCAGACTGATAGTTCTGTAGTTCTGGCACTGTTTCAGGTTTCCTTTCTTGGGGAGCGGGATCACTAGAGACTGTGTCTATTCTACTGGCCATTTCTTTTGCTCCCAGATCTTTTGACTGAGGTGTTGTGAGTTTCCTTTGTTGGGGAAAGCAATCCAACAACGGTTTTTAATTTATTGTGTTTGTTAATTGAATTCTTCTTTTAAAATCGCTATTATAACAAAGGTCCCTTTATAGGGAGTTTTGGACACCCGCACTGTGTATATTTTGACGAGCAGTGAGAGTCCCGACACCTCCCCCCGACCCCTAACCCCCCCCCCCCCCTTCTTTATGTTGCTTGATATTGAAAGTTTTCGGCCATTGGAAGCAAGGAGTTGCGTCGGGAGGCCGTTTTGTGCTAGGTTGAAGATCCTAAACTACATTAGTGTGGATACCAGCCCTGAGTGGTATAAACTGTTTTCGGCCCGCTGTGTGTGTGTGTGTGTGTGTTTGTGTGTGTGTGCAGTGTGTTTATTGTGCCACACCCCGGCCACCCCCTACCACACACACACATTCTCACCCAACTGCCTCCATTTTTTAAATTTATGCTGAGCATAGACGTAGTACTCAGTCTTAGCATAAACTGACTAATTTCCACTACAGTTGAAAAGCCCATAACGAACAATTACAAAACATTTGCATGATAAAAATGCATATTCTGGAACGTAATGAAATCCTATCCACTTTAAGTCACGGGTACTGATTATATGAGTCACAGATTTGGTTACAAACTGCCGTAAATATGAAGGTGTACATATATTACTGGAAATATTTAGACATAAAAAGTCTTTTGTGTGCGTGCTAATTCCGTTAATCAAGAAGAAGTGCATTAGAACACCGCTCCTATAAAATGGTGCCATATTCATAGGTTCCAAATAAAAAGAATGCTGTGACGTCATCATGCATAAAAAGAAGAATATAATAAAATTTATTATTTTCTGAATACCCGATAAAGGACGAACACACCGACACCAAATAATAAGTTATTTTTTGTAGTTGTCGTAGTTTTACTGTCCATCTAGTAACACTACCCCGAAACATTATGACCCCTTTGGGGGTGGGGGATGGGGGGGGTTCGGTCAAACTCTGTGGTATCTTCGGTACGGTGTTTACTTTTGGCGAACACCTAGGAAGCTACGTGGTTTTGGATAGACTTTCAGCAAACATAGTCTCCGATCCCCCGCAGCGGGGAGGGGGGTCTATTGAGGGCCAAAGATCTACTACTGGCAAAACTCTTACTGCATTGTATAACTTCACCTTATGTCATTACATTTATAATAATAATAATAATAATAATAATAATTAATAATAATAATAATAATAATATTAATAATAAATAATAATAAGGACGATTTATAATGCGCTTAATACATCGTAAGTTGCGCAACCACAGAGGAAAAGCAATTCCAGTTAGTTTGTTGTTATTATTGAATATCTTTAAAACGCTATATCATAGGTCCCTTGGTAGGGGTTTTGGACACCCGCACTTTGTTTTTTTTTTTTTTTTTGACATTTTGAGCGCAGTGAGACTTTATGACACCTCCCCCACCCCACCCCACCCCCCCACCCCTCTTCTTTTTGTTGTTTGATATTGAAAGTTTTCGGCCATTGGAAGCAAACTACCGCTTTAACCGTTGTTTTTTTTGTTTTGTTTTGTTTTGTATATTTTTTTGTTTTTTTGGGTATTACCCTTTTCACTACCAAACGTTCCAACTGTAAGAGGACAGACCCCAAAGAGCCCCCGCGACTGCGTGGGGTCTTGGGGGTCTGTCTCATTACTGTTGGATCGTGTTGTACTTTTCTTTTCTTCGAGAAACTATGCCTCTTTTGTATGATTGTTTTAATAATAATAATAATAATAATAAAAATAAAATAATAATACTAATAATTATAATAATAATAATAATAATAATAATAAAGTAATATGTTATTTTCAGCTTGCCTTAAATTAAGGAGTTAGATGGATTTTGCTTTGAATTTTGTTTTTGTCCGCTGATGTATTGTTATGTGATTGTATTTTACAACCACCTTCCTGTATCTTTCTGGTTGTAAATAGACCTTATTCACGCGGCGGCCATTTGAATCGCAAAACGAGGCTAGCCACAGCAAGCCGATTCATCGGAATATGGCGACGTCATAGTTCTTCCAAGTGGAGTGTCTGTTTATTGGAGGTTCTTCCGCGTCTTTTCGCAGGCGATGTAGAGAGATGGGCGCGCAGCACGCACACACACACATGCGGGCATTCAAGCAGATGTAAGCCTCTGTTACTCACATATGATGACGTCACATACTCACTCCACGCACGCTGGGGGCGCGCGCACACACAACACACACACACACACACACACACCCACACACACACACACACGCACACACACGCACACATACTCACGCGTGCGCATACATTAGATTTAAATAAACTTAAAAGTCATCATAGATTATATGAAAGAATATTAACTCACAACACACACACATACACACACACACACACACACACATACTGTCACTCACAAGTAACACACACAATAGAGCTAGTTCGGAAGGCAGCACAAACCTAATGTATATAAGACACCCGTTGCTCGATACGTTACAAGCACGCACGCGCACAACACACACACACACACACACACACACACACACGGCGCGCGGCGCGCGCGCTACAACACAAGCACACACACACACACACACGATACACAACACCACGCACACACACACACACACACACACACTCACACGCACACACACGCACACACACTTCTGTCACGGTTAACGCAGCATGATGAACGTGTTTCTCGAGTTATGCGTTACAATCACGCACGCACGCCATTAATGTGTGGCCAGATGCTGCGGTGCAGCGCAGAGAGTAATGCAAGACGGTCAGTAGTGATGCGTTGCACCAGACGCACACTCACACACACACACACACACACACAACACACAAGGGCACACACACACATACATACACGCATATCAGTCCTTACTGTAAGGCAACACAAGGATATCGCATGAAATGCTCTGTTACTCCGAAGCGATGCGTTACTGTGGCAATCACGCCACACACACACACACACACACACACAGCACAACATTAATAAATCCGAGGCGAAGGAATAACGCATGATGCCTGTTCCTTGAGTTGATGCAGTTACTGTGACCAATCACCCGCACTACACACACGCGCAAGCGGCAGAGCGTCACATTATATCATTCGAGAACGTGCAAATACGGATGCCCCTAGTTGAATAGTATGAGAATCAGACTCAAAGTAGCAATGATTCAGAATCCGCATTAATGTCATCGATCAATAAATATATGTAGTGATAAGATAAAAATTTTGATATATAATAAAGTTGAAGATACAGAGAGAGACGATGAGATGTGAGAGAGATGAGTGAGAGAGAGAGACAGACAGACCAGACAGACAGACAGACAGAAGACAGACAGACAGGAAGACAGAGTGGTAATAATTAACAAGGTTGGTTGTTGTTAGTACTTATTATCACAGATAAGAAGTCTGCAATATTCTCAACTGCTATTTGCAAGATCAGAAAAAAATAACTGTACTTCATGGGTATGCACATGTTTTCAAATTGTGTATTGCCAAAGAGATAGATACTTTCAGTTTCGAACCAGCCAAGTTTTTTTTGCAAATAGAATAAGACCTGTGACAG